>PVKU01001020.1:325000-355229 GCA_004027475.1 Anoura caudifer | reverse complement strand
CATCGGCTGTCCACCTTTTCATTCTTTCTGTGAACATTAGCCCAACTCTCAGAAATTCGGGAAAGGAGAAGATACAAAGCTCAATCAGTTTGTCCACTTGCTAACAGTTTTAGTGAGCAGTCTGATGGTGGAGTCCTGGAAATCATCCACAGTAAAACCTAAGACTTCTCTCCAAGAGCTCTTCCAAGAGCTCTTCATCCGAATTCTCCTTGTCCCACCCTCATGTGTAAGGGGCTGATTTCCAAGGTGAGAAGGAGAACATGCAAGGAGCATCTCAAGTCCTTAAGACGATGTTCCCGGGAAGGGGACTTCCGCTGAGCGGGCCCCAGGGGGCCAGAAGCCGAAGGCCCACAGGGGTAAGACCAAGCGTGGCAGGTGCTGATGGCAGACAGGGGGACCCAGGGCAGGATGAACACAGGGTCTGTTCCTGCTGCCTGCCCAGCCCCTGTGCACATCTGCTTCTGCTCAGAGCAGGACATACATGCTTACCTCTTCGTATTTCCAAATAATGCTGTTTGTAAGAACCTGGCTGTCCAGTGTGTGACAAAAATTTAAAAATCCTGACACCAAAAATTACTATTCAAAGTAAAGTATTATTTCAGGGTGACATTATTTTTTTAAACTCACATTTTTCATTTGTTACAACGTGTAGCAGTTCTGTGAACACACAGATAAGAGGATACAATAGATATTTGACAGTGTAGTTCTCAGAATATTTGCATATCCAAAAGATTATTTCAGCAAATATACTTAGACTGACCCTATTAACCATTCACAATATTTTGTCTTGAATCCAATTCACACTCTATAGACACGTCCAATTCGCATTTCAGCTCTTACGCTGTTTTCCCTTTTAGATTTTATATTAGGAAATAAATCCAGAACATCAAATTTCATGACATCTGCTGTGGCTGACATGATTGAAAGGGAATTTCACTCGTGCCAGGTTATTCTGTTTCCTAATTTGTTCTTTATCCTCCCTGAGAAGCAGTCTGCTTCGTCAAGTCCAGTTCAGAGAATGGACGTTGCTTGTGTGGAGTTCACAGCATGTGCCGGCCTTGACCGTGCCAGAGGTGACTGCAAGAAGTCATGTGAGCCAGCAGTGTTGACAGGATGGCTGGAGAGTAATTCCCAGGCATGAACAGCTTTGCCACTGGTGCCCAGGCCAGCTCTGCCAAGCTAGCAGAGAATCCAAGATAAAGCTGGGTCAGTGTATAGAGTGTACAGTGACCTTTTATGAAAAAAATACTGTTATCCAAAAACATGGGTCCCTGTATACCAGGGACTCAGATTCTCGTACACCATTGTCCACGGCAGCATTATTCCCAACAGCCAGAAGGTGTAAACACCCCAACTGTCCATCAACAGATGGGTGAGTAGACAAACTGTGGTAAATCCATACCGTGGAGTATCGTTCAGCTCTGAAAAGGAATGGAGTCCTGAGACGTGCCACAACATGGGTGAACCTGGGAAACACTGTGCTAAGTGAAATAAGCCAGACACACAAAGATGGATATTGCATGATTCTACTTACATAAAATGTCCGGAATAATCAAGTCCAGAGTGACAGAAATTAGATTGGAGGTTTCCAGGGGCTGGGAGCAGGGGGAAGTTAATGCTAAATGAGTATAGAGCTTCTTTTTGCAGGTGATGAAAAATTCTGGAAATGGGATGAGTTATGTAACATTGTAAATATGATTAATGTCACTGCATTGTATAATGAGAAATTTAAAATTTTTATATACAATTATAATTTTATACACATGTATATATGTGCATATATATGTATACATGCACTCATATATAATATATGTGTGTGTATGTATCCAAGTGAATCCTAAAACCAGGCAATCAAAATAAAGAAAAACCTGGAAGCTATAAATGGGAATTTAAAAACTAAAGGTAGAAAAGACAGTAAGTGACCATCTCAGAGCTACTCAGTGCAAACTGTCTCAGAAAGTAACACATCTGTTATCTTCCTTTTGCCTGCCCGGGCTTCTCCTATGGAGGCGGCTGCACACATTCACACGTGCTGCATTGGGAGACCTCATCCCCAAGTCTGGGGTGATGGCACTTGTCCTCTCAGGCAGAGGTTCCCTCTGTGCCAACACACCTGACGTGGAACAGGCTCCAGGAGCAAGCTTGCTCCCCAGCATGCCGCTACCTTGAAGAGGAGTTTTAGCATGACATCATGTTTCCTGCCTTCTCCCAGCCCTGTTTCCTTGCACCGTCAGAGTGCCAGCTTCACCTACTACATACAAGGAATTCCATGTTTTTCCCACTTGCAGAAATGGGAAGGGGACTGTTGGGAAGCTGTGGAATGAGGGGCAGTCCCCTGAGCTCATAGGCCACAAAAGACTTGCCCACCTCCTGGCCTCCAGCTCCTACTCACTGTCTTAAGGAGAAAAAGCTTCTTTCTGGAACCGTTATGGGAGCCCAAAACCAGCCCCAGCAGCAGGAGCAGGCAGGCTGGCAGTAAAGTTTCCAGAACCCCGGGGGATATAATCACATTCTCCAACCAGGTGCTGGATAGAAGACTTGTGGCTTCCAACCTTCTTGGCCCAAGGCCAGAGTTTCCAGGCCTCCCTCCACCCCTCGGCTCCTTCCCATCATCTTTCCAACCAGAAGCTTGTTAACTGTTTTCCTGTGCTTTTATTCGGATTTCAAGGCACCCTCTGTGTGTTAAACTTCAAAGAAAGTTTGCTGTGCTGAGTGCAAAGCTGTAACAAGTGGAAGCTCCAAACAGCTCTGTTGAAAATGGTTTTGTTAAAATGAATGGGGCTGGGACTACCCCCCTCCCCAACCTCTTTCTTTCAAATGAAATTGCATTCGTGTCTGGATCAAGTTGCCCAGTATCAATCCTGAAATTTTTAAAGATGAAAAGCAGAACAGCCACACCATATTTAAAACATGAAATGATTACAAAATGGCACCAGGCCAGTGTTTATGAATCATTGAATATGATCATAAAATCATAAAAAATAATCACCAAAAGGTAAATAAATTACCCAGCTTACTGCTTATTTTCACGGAGGGTCTGACACAAAAGCTGCAGCCATGAATGATTTATACCTGTTTTAACAATAATACTCATTTTACTGAAAGATGGTCAGCACTTGGGCTGCTGTGGGCAACATGCCAGTTGTCGAAAGGTTAATGTTTCAGCAGCAATACATTAAATTATGAATAATACTGGTCCCAAAATGGAAGGTTATTAGCTCAGTATGCTTAATTAGCCCAGCTAGAACTTTGCCATCAAGTAGCAGCGCCCATTACGGCAGCCCTAGCGATGATGGGGAATGGCAGCGCTGGGATTCTGAAGGCGGTGCGGGGGCAGGTGGAGGCAGGTGGGGTGTGGCGCCTGTCCTTCCTTTTCGTTTCGTCCAACGTAACATTATGCAAGCATCTCAGAAGCTGGTTTTCCGCATTTTGAACTCTCCTATGGTTTATCCATGAAGACTTCCCAGGAAGAAATAGCAGAAATCATTTGGGAGGGGCATAATACTTAGTGTCATTGACCCATCCTGATCTGCTTCCACATTTGCTTGTTGCTTCTTGGCTTCGGACCTACCAAAGCACCATACGGCACCACCAGGCACATCCGGGCCGGTCCTTCAGCACTCGTCCCACACAGCCATTTGTTGAGCAGCCACTGTGTACCAGGTACATACAAAGTACAGTAGTTGACATACACATTTTTAGATCTAAGGAAGGGGGCAGCCCATCCTTCACCAATTAGTGAACCCATTACAGCCACATGGCTACTACAAAGGGATGGTTTAGAACACCAGTTTAGGGCACATGGACCGGAGTCAGATCTGTGCTCTTGGAGAAGGCTTCCTGAACGAGGTGCCCTTTCTTCTGATCTCTGAAGGCTGAGTAGGAATTAGCTAGGTGAATCTCCAGGAAAAACTCTCCCAGGCAGGGCATATCTAAACTACGGCTGAGTCTCCAGAAAGGGTGGTATTAGAGAAAGACACTGTCTCATGAGGTCATTGCCATCTGACAGGCTTCCTTTCATTGCTTAAAGTGAGGATTGGAAGAGTGCTTGCCAGCCAGGGCCATAAGAATGCCTTTGAGCACCTAGCTTGTAAGGGCACGTGTGTGTGTGTGTGTGTGTGTGTGTGTGTCTGTCTGTCTGTCTGTCTGTCCACACCTGGCCCCACAATCCCCCCTTCCTCCCCCATCCTGGGCACTTCAATCTAAAACTCAAATTCTATAGCCAGAAGCAGAGCTGGGACTCGCCCAGGCCATGCCGGCTGCATCCCGCTGTCTGCACCACCGCCCAGTTCTACTTAGTACTATTAGTAGCTTGTTTTTCTAAGCCCTAAAATTCATTTTCTTTTCCCGCCTTGCTTCCAGAAAAATAAATAAAAGTGAACACATCACTCATTTAAGACGAGGGATGGAATTTAGGTTGCGTTTTTCTTTCTATTTTTATGATTAGTTAGAATTTTCCTGGGAACACCGCCAGGAGGGCATTATGGTGAGATAATGTCCTGTATTTAATCAGTGCTGCAATGGCGAACTGCGTTCTGTGGGGAGAAGCTGAGTTAACGCATCCTTCTCTGTCTTGTCTGTTTTCAGGGAATGACGGCTTAGCCCAAGATGAAGACAAGGCTGAGAGGTGGCAGGGCTCCAGGCTTGCGTGATGGCTCCCAGGTGGACAGGATGCAGCCCTGACTCACTCTCTTTATGCAGGACCCATCAGCTCTGGGAGCCCTACAACCCCCAAAGAAGCTGAGTGAAAAGGGCCCTAAAACTGACCAAAGCCACCAGCCCTCATCCTGCATCCAGTGGACACCTCTAGCATCTTCCTCCGCAACTTTCAGACATCTGTTGGCCTGGACGCACTTCCTGCTTTCAAATGTGCATCTGTCCCCTTTGCAACCCAAACACAATGTGTGCAGGGGAAGCACAAGGTTTCTAAGTGAACCTGGAAGTCAGCAACAGGTAGGACTGGATTAGCTCCTTATGTCTGCATGTGCACGATCGTCCAGAGACTCCCTAGAACCTCTGCTGGAGGTCACAGCTGGTGCTTTGCAGGTTTCAGAGCTGTTCTTGTGTTCCGAGACGGTTGATCCATCACTGAAGAATGAAAGAATCCCTGGCAGTGGTAAAATAGAGAAGGATATCTTAGAGAGATGTCTGAGTGAGATGTCTGAGAGATGTCTGAAAGGAAGAAAATGAGGAGCTGGGGGGAAAGGAGAACGAATTTCACCTCACAGGAGAGAGCAGAGAATAGGTGCATGGATGCAGATTGGCCTTTCTCTGCAATTAGCACTGGTGGCCCAGGGAACAGGCGCATGTGGGGCCCACAGAGCCTTTCCCACTTACTGTTGTCCCTATTAAACTCAGGGTCTGCGGGAGCCGTCTGTGCAGGTAAGGGCAGTGGAGAGAACAGGATGCCCCAAGCAACCCATAAATAGCAGGGTGAAGACAAAGTGTTTATTACTTAGCCTCATGAAGCCCATATAAGTGCTCTCCCAGGGTGCGAGGGAGCAAGAGCGTGTGTGAGCTGGCCCACGTGTGTCCCGGGAGCAGGCGTCCCAGACCCGCTGTTCGCGCTTGGCTTGATTCTATGAAGGCAGCTATTTGATGGAACGTACTGGAACAGTTCATAGCCAGCCCAGCAAACCTTGTGTAGAGACAGAGCTTTCTTTTTCTCTTTCCTTTTCCTGTTTGCTATGAGAATGAGGCCTTTTTCTTCTCGGCCCTTTGCTTTCCCCAAAGTTGTCTCACGAGGTCATTGCCAGCTGACAGGCTTCCTTTCAGTGCAAGGTTTGGATGGAAACAATGTTCTGTTTTCTGGGGGGCTGGTAAAGCTCTGGGCCTGTTCCTGCCCTACATTTAAATGGGTTATTGTTTTAGCATGGCTGTCAGTGTCCGCAGACAACTGGAGCTATGTGACAGAAGACTTTATCCTTTTATGTATGAGTATGCATGTGTGTCTATACTACCATATATATACAGACCGTCAATACTAAGCAGCAGAAAGGTGGTTTAAGGTCATCGTGTTTGGTTTCCAGCCACATTCAACCACTCACTAGCTGTGCGTCCCTAGGCAGGTTTCTTAGCCTCTCCAGCTGGGCCTCTCGGCAGCCTCCAACCAGTCTGCCTATAAGATACCTTCTAGTTCAAATGTTCTTTAACTCTGTGATTGCAAGATATTGCATTAGCATGTTCAACAACGAGCTTAAAAGCACTTTCCTTGAATAGCTTCTACATCTGCACAACTGATTTCCAACAGCAGTCGAGGACATGTGCTGAATGCTCTATTGAATCTCCTGAATACCAAATTCATTGGTTTGCGAAGGTGCGTGGAAAGTAGACAAGATCTGTGTTGTCAAGTTCCAGGGGCCTGAAAACTCCTGATGGATGTATTCAGAGTTGTCAGCTACAATAATCTTTGTCAGCAGCGGGTAATATTTTGAGAGTTAAGAAGCACTCTGAAAAGCTGTGCATTTGGAATTTCCGAATGAGGACCCAGCTCTGCAAACTCTCTCATCTGATGAGGATGGCAAATGGATCAAAGCAATTCACCAAAACTAAGGCGGACGATTTTTGATCATTATTAATAATGACCAAATTCAATAATGTCCCCTTTCAGAAGCCCCAGAGGGAAGTGGTAGGATGCTGACAGGGCTTAGCAAGGTCCAGCCTCTGGGATGCTGGGAGGCCTCTGGCAGAGCCAACCTCGGGTGCTGCTGGCTGGCCCTGCCGGAGCGTCGCCAGCATGGAGCTGCGCGCTGGCCTTCCAGGAAGGTAAGTCACCAGCGAGGCCAAGAAAGAGGGATTCTCTGGGGTTCTGCCAGTAAGTGCTGTGGGAATCACAGCCCTGCAGCCACTGAACCGCCTTTGCGGGCTGCTTTGTAGCTCTCCCTGAGGTGGTTTCTCCAGGCTGGCTAGCCAAAGTCCTTTTCAGAGGAGCTGGACACTGCCGTCTACCCAGCCAGTGGTCCTTCCTGCTTCTTTAACATCTCTGCCTACCTTCTTCCCTTCTTTGCCTCTATAAACATTTATTGAACATGTACTATGTGGCAGGGCACACAGTACTCCTATACTCAAGCAAATGGATCCTGAGCCCAAAGTACCTTTGGCCCCATGAGAGAAATAATTAAGTGGAAAAATAATTACCAATATAGTTCAAATAGAGGTATGTGCACTAAACTTGGCGGGCAGAGAGTCCGGAGCAGGGGTCTCAAGGAGGCATTTTGGGTAGCTATTGATGGAGTGGGGCAAGATATTCCCAGGAGGAGAAACACAGCATGTCTGGGAATCATGTGCAGAAATTATGTGGATCATGTGTGTGATTTGGGGAGGAATGGAGGCTGGAGTTGACATCGGGTGCCACCAGCCTCTCAACAACCACAGCTTCAGTTCAGGAATATTTTTTCACCCTTGCATTTGGAGGGAAATCTCCAAATCTTGCCAGTCATTAATAAAAGACTTGCTGATCATTATTAAATTATCAGTCTCTTGGGCCCTGCTGCTGGTTCTCTCTGGCTATACCCCACTCCCAAACCTCTACTATGGAGATTAAGTGTTGACTTCCCTTTCAGAACCTGTAGAGGTGCAAGACCCTCTAATAACTGGCCAGCACTGTAGAGATTAGCCTGTAGAGTTTAGAAGAGCAGTCTTCTTGTGATAAAACAAGCTCTTACTAGTAGTTCTGTCTTCTGAAACTCGTGTCTCAAATATTCTGATCTCCCAAGCCTATACATTCCACTGCCTTGACCTTCAAGATTTACTTGATAATGTTTTTTAATGTATTTTATTGATTACATTATTACAGTTGTCCCAGGTTTTCTCCTTTGCCCCCCTACACCCAATACCCCCATTCCCTCTAGCAATCCCTCCCTTTGTTCATGTCCATGGGTCAAACATATAAGTTCTTTGGCTTCTCCACTTCCTATACTGTTCTTAACATCCCCCTGACTATTTTGTACCTACCAATTTGTGCTTCTTAATCCCTGCAACTTTCTCCCTGTTTTCCTTCTTCTCCCTCCCAACTGATAACCCTCCAAATGATTCTGTTCCTGTTCTGCCTGTTTGCTTACTTTGTTATTTGATTCAATTATTGATAGTTGTGAATTTATTGCCATTTTAATGTTCATCATTTTGATCTTCTTTTTCATATATAATTCCCTTCAGCATTTCCTATAATAATGGCTTGGTGATGATGAACTCCTTCAGTTTTACATTGTCTGGGAAGCACTTTATTTGCCCTGCAATTCTAAATAATTGCTTTGCTGGATAGCGTAATATAGGTTGTAGGTCTTTGCTTTTCATCACTTTGAATACTTCTTGACAGTCCCTTCTAGCTGCAAAGTTTCTTTTGAGAAATCAGCTGACAGTCTTATGGGAACTCCCCTGTAGGTAAGTATCTGCTTTTCTTTTGGTGCTTTTAAGATTCTCTCTTTATCCTTAACCTTTGGCATTTTAATTATGATGTGTCATGGTGTGGTCCTCTTTGGGTCCATCTTGTTTGAGACTCTGTGCTTCCTGGACTTGTATGTTTATTTTCTTCACCAAATTAGGAAAGTTTTCTTTCATTATTTTTTCAAATAAGTTTTCAATTTGTTGCTCTTCCTCTTCTCCTTCTGGTGCCCTTATGATTTAGATGTTGGTGTGTTTAAAGATGTCCCAGAGGTTCCGAAGCCTCTCCTTGTTTTTGTTTTAATTCTCTTTTCTTCCTGCTGTTCTGATTGAATGCTTTTATTTTCCCCCTTGTGTTCCAAATAGCTGATTTGATTCTTGGCTTCATCCTCTCCAGCGTTGGCTCCCTGTAGATTTGTCTTTATTTCACTTAATGCAACCTTCATTTCTGCCTTGGTCTTTTTTATGGCATTGAAGTACCTAATGGGTTTCTGGAGCATCCTGATAACCACTGTTTTGACCTGTGCATCTGATGGGTTGCCTCTCTCCATTTCATTTAGTTTTTTTTCTGGAGTTTTGATCTGTTCTTTCATTTGTTCTGCTTCTTCATATTTATTTGTCTACTTCACTTTGGCAGCCTCCCTGTGTTTGTTTCTGTGTATTACGTAGAGATGCTTTGACTCCCAGTCTTAGGGCACCTGTTAAGTTGTATAGGGTGGAGCTTTAGGTAATCACCAGGGAAGAGTAACCTGTGTCATCTCTCTGTTGTTCTTTGTGGGGGAAGGCTCACAGAGGGGACAATGCCACTGCCTGGCCTCTCAGCTTTTGCCTGGGAGGGAACTGTCTCCCCATTCACACTTCATTTTCTCCCCATATATCACTAGTGTCCTTCCAGCTGTTGCCCTGGTGTTGAGTCCCAGAGTGGGTGGGTCTGCATGAGTCCTAACCTTTTTGTGGGCCTTTTAAAGGGACACAGCTTCTTCAGCTGCTCCAACCCCCACTGGTTTTTACAGTCAGAAGTTATGGGCACTTACCTTCCTGGCACTGGGACACTGGGCTGGATGGTTTGGACTGTGGCTGGGATCCCTTACTCCCAAGGTATCCCTCCCATTTTTTATCTACCACATGTGGATGTGGGACTGCCATTCTCACCTCTGCACTTCTCTGTGACACACTCTGCATCTCCATACCTCCTAACTGTCTGGATGAATGTGGCTTTTTTAAATCCTTGGTTGTTGGACTTCTGCATAGCTTGATCTTCTAACAATTCTGGGTGATATTTGTTTTGTAGTATAGCTGTATTTTTTGCTACAGTTGTGCACGGAGGCAAGGCATGTTTACCTATGCCTCCATCTTGACCAAAAGTCTTGATAATGTTTTAAACCTTATTTAATTACCTGGATTTTTAGCCCCTCTATCTACTTTGACTTGCCATTCATACCTGGTCATTAAAGCCCTCTGTGGGTATGGAACCCTAATCCTCATTGGCAACACTCATTCTTCCCTGTTCTTCTCCATGACCAGATGTGACACTAAGACAGAATTTACTCAAATGATTCCTCTTGTGTTCTAGACTACATGTAATCATGGAGATGGTAAGTCCAGGTACATGCAGTAAAAGAAATCAAAGTCTGGCTTGGCTTATAAACTTGTCTATCCTTCATAATTTTAAATATTTCCTAATCTTTGAATCACATCAAATATCATAAAGTGTTAGAATTTGGCAACACTAAACTTTACTACTGGAAAGAACTAAGACTGACATGAACAAAGTAATCTTGTCCATGAAAGAAGCTGTATGAATGCCCCTTGCTTAGATAGTCCCATGGGATTCTTGTCTGCCATCCTCCATTTTTAATTAGGGCTGTAATCATCTCTCAAGGGGCATCTGGAGGCTTCATTAAATCTACCAGCTTCCTTGTAGTATATAACACTGGTAATATTTAAAACCTTGGTCATATCAAAAATAATAGCAAGTTGCGGGAAATGTATCTGTCATCTAGGTATAGTGAATTCCCCTTTCATAACTATAGGACCCAGACTTTCCTACAGTCGGCATGAAAACAGCACCTTTTTTCCAGCTGAAACCTTTGCTTGATGTCCACCTCACATTACTGAATCCTTAGTCTCCTTTTGTGACCACGAACATGGCTCATGGATGTCTCTTGCACAATTTTGCTGAGCCTGAGTTCCTCCATCTGTAGGAGAAGCAGCTGCCCTCTGATTGGAGGTGACCAATGGCCCTTCCATTAAGTTACTCTGAGGTCACACCTATAGTGATCAGGAGTGTCTCAAAACCTCCCTACTTCCGTCCAGGCTGCTGTCCAAAGCAGTCTACTGGGTAGAGCTTCAAACCTTGGTACTCTCACCTCACAACAGAACAGCTAAGTATTTTGCAGTGTTTGTCACCTGTGAGCTACTTCACAGACCCACAACAGGTAAATGACCCTTTGAAGTGGATCTGTCTTTACAGGTTTGGGGCTAGAATAGCCCTAGACCAGGGATTCCCAATAGTGGTGTCTCAATACTTTTTTAATTGAAGTTTTTTCATGGAGATAATTACTATTGGCATTTTGAGCCAGAGAATTCTTTGTTGATTGAGGGAGGCAGTCCTGTGCATTGTAAGATATTTAGAAGCATCCCTGGCCTCTACCTCTGTACCAACCAAAAACATGTGCCAAGGCATTGCCACATGTTCCAGGGTGGGGCAGAGGCAAAGTCACTCTCCAATTGTGAACCACTGCTCTAGACCTCATGAAGAACAGGTATGTGGAGCTGGGGCTGTGTGGCTTTTCCAGGAGGATAATGTTGTGAAGTATTTGTCAAACCCTCTCAAGCCTATGAGAAACAGGAAAGACAAGATGTAACCACCATTCATTTATAGTTCTTTACTCTCACTACACTATACATCAGATAATTACTCCAATGTGTTAGCAGTTGTGACGTAGAAGGAAGCTAGATTTCTTTGTACAGCCATCTCATGACCTATTGATATACTTGTCTATATCATCTCAAGGGGTCCCATTAGATTTAAGCCCATAATAATCTTATGTGCACATTAGGCTGACCTAAGTGCCTCCAGTAAGCCACGGTTTTTGAGAAATGCTCTTTCTTATGTCTCACTTGGCCACTGCCACATATTCTAGTAAAGTTGTGATGTTTCAGAAACTGTGTCATCATTTCTCAGTGTTTTCGTCACACTTCATTTCAAAGATTGCCTTAATTCTAGCAAGCTCATTTGAATGAACAGTGACTAAGAGAAACAGTTGGGCTGCAGAGATCTGTTCCAGCATACCATTTTTTTCATGCCCGAGAAGCATAGTCTCCCAATATTCACTGCAGAGTCTGCTTTCATCATGACAAAAAAATGAAAGTAAATTAGTAGGAATCAAATATAAAATGCATTTATTTAAAAAAGTTACTGAGTAGGACATTGTGCCAGTTACCATGAGATATTTAGAGACACATAAGATACAGCTTCAGTTGTCAAGAGCTCTTTGTCTAGTAGCAGAGCCAAAATGTGGACAGGAATGTTTATAATAAAAGTCAGGGGTATTATAACCTAAGTTCCATAGGTGTGCAGAAAAAGGTCCCAGGAAAAGAAGGTGGATTCTGCACACTCCAGTCCGTTGCCTGGCCACAGATTCTACAATGCATGTATAAATGGCCTGTGAGAATGCTTCATTCCTCTCTCTGACAGGATTGGTATAAACCAGTGGATCAGGGGAACATGGAAGATAAAGAACATCCGGGCTTTGCTGAGGCATTTGGCAACATGACAAATGACAATTTGTCCATTTACCTCATGGGAAAGAAGGTGAAGTGTGAGTTTGCTAGTAATTGGTTGACTATAGTTGTGGAGGGAGATTCCTCGTGCTGTGACATTAAGATTTCTGGTCTTAATCCATGTGTGGTTGTCATGAAGTCATATGTTGCAGAGTAAAGCACTCAACAGATTTTGATGGACTGAGGCAATGCACCAAACCTAACAAGATGAAATATAATGCAAGAAAATGGAAGGTCTTGTCTTGGATCCAAAAACCCATCTGCACAAACATAGCGAGAGGGGGCCAGGCTTGTCAACAGATGTGGAGAAAGCATCCCCCCCCCAGATTTTGCATGTATTGAGAATCATCTGGGCCCTGGCTGTGTAGTTCAGTTGGTTAGAGCATCATCCTGTACACCAGAGAGTTGCAGGTTTGATTCTTGGTCAGGGCACGTACAAAAATCAAGCAATGAATGCATAAATAAGTAGAACAATGAATCAAAGTTTCTCTCTCTCTCTCAAAATCAATAAATTTTTAAAAAATCATCTGTCATAGTTGTTTAAAATGTAGATTCCCAGATACTGCCCCAGACTGTCAGATTCAACAAGTTTGAGGTGGGCCCAAGAATCTGCATTTATTAAAGCACCTTGGATCATTCTGACATGTTGATAGAAGCCCCATGGACCATACTTTGCAAACATCTATCTTAGAGGTTTCAGTCAGTAGCAGGAGGATTCAACAATCGTACTGAGCAAAGTATAATGAAGACAACAAAGGATGTAAGAACCCTGCTGTATTGTGCCAAGCACAGCAGATACATGCATTTACATTTAATCTTGGCCACAACTTTTTAAGAGACAGTCAAATTGTAAACAGGGAGGCGAAGGAACTCAGAACTAGGTCATATAAAGAACAGTTGAAGGAACTAGCAGTACCCAGTTCAGAAAGTTCAGAGAGAAGATTGGACAGGAGAAAGGTTGTCTGCATCAGGGAATTAAACTTTCTTTGTGTGATCTCACAAGACGACACTGGAAACAGTGGGCAGGAACTACCAAGGAATCAGTTTGGGCTCAAAACAATGACCACCCTTCTCCCCATAGTCAGAGCCATCCACAGACTTGGAGGTGTTCACTCATAGACTGAAGAACCTGTTTCAATGATTTTTTTAAGGAAGTTGTGTAGTGGATGGAAGGATGATAAGATCCAGGGAAGATTTGTTTTTAATAGTAGAGAAAAGAGTATGTGTGGGTTTCCAAAAGAAATGGAATGATTAAAGAAATTATGAGAGTGATGTGGGGGGGTGCACTGTGGGCACAGGAACACAGAGAAGTAAGTGAAGGAGTAGGGGATTGGAGGGACCTGGAAGGGCTGGGCTCCAAGAGCTTAGGAAATATTTGCATTTAGAGAGAGGGACAGAGAACAGACATTGATTTTTTGTTCTACTCATTGATGCGTTCATAGATTAATTGCCCTGACTGGGGATTGAAATGTAACTTCGGTGTATGGGATGATGCTCTAACCAACTGAGCTACCCAGCTAGGGTTCTTTGTGATCAACTTTTAAATATTCCATAAATACTGGTAGAAACACATTTTAAAAAATTAAAAAGGTAGATTTCTTGCAGGGTAAAAGTTTTTTATAAGAGCATTGTTATTATTGGCTAAAATTGTTGGAGAGTAACTTCATTTTTAAGAACTTGTAAAGACTGAAAAGAACCAGGATTGATGCTTCTACTTTGAAAAAGCAAAAGGAGAGCTTGTACTGTCCTAATCTGGAACTTTACCTGGAAAAAAATGATCATCAGATCATTTCTAGAATAATCTATAGTGAATACAGTGTTAGGAACTTATTTCACTTGTCAGAACAAGTCCTGTCAAACTGATTCATTTCCTTCCATGAAAGAGTAACAAGATTTTAGTAGATCGAGGGGAAATGATAAATGTAATCTATATTTCATTTAGCAAGATGCTTGAACCTGTTCCATCCAACATCTTCGTCGATAAATTCAGAAAATTTGGGGAGTGGCAGTAGACATCGAGGGAGCAACGGAGCTCCTATCCTGGGGTCTGAATTTAATAGCACATCCTTCTGAGAGGCTCAGCAATGGGGGAAAAAGTTACCTGATCTGCTTAAGAAGAAGAAATGATGGTAACTTACTCCAAAAGGATCCCTGAGTCCTGAAAAATTTATTTGATGTTTGTCATCATGGTTTTGATTACTTAGATACGCTCAGAAGATTGGTTATGAATATATTTTTATAAAATAAAATAAATGCTAGCTTCCCACAGCCATTCACACACCCTGATTGTACATCCTTCTGAAAATCCCCCAAGAACTTCCTGACAGAATCAGTTCTCAGGCTTCTCTATCACCAAAGAGGGGAAAAAATAAGAGGAAACAATAACTCTAAAAGCAAGTGAGATGTGCGGAAATAAATCTGTCATACTCTGTAATTCCAAAAGGCAAAGATAAGTTCTGGAAATTCTATTCCAGCCTAGGAAAGTCTGTTGCTAGAAATGGTAAGGATGTTACAGTGATGATTATGCCTTGGATTTCCATATCCCCTCTGCTGCGGGGAACCCAAGCACCTTAATAACTTGTGTGTCATTTTTAACATTAATCTTCACAAGACACCCCCCCCCCAGGAAGTCTGGTAGGCACTTGCATTCCTCATATTTCAGTACATCAGATATCTATATATGGAGAAAGTTTGTCTTTGATAATATATCTTTATCTCATTGCTCCATTTCCCAATATTAATAGATTTAACCCAGAGCCCAATAATACCTAAAAAGAATATCTTAGGTTTGTTTAAGGCTCTCTAGCTCATGCAGTACTTCACACTCCAACAATTATTTGATCTTCACACTCCAGCCCAGAAGTGCAGACAGGTAACTAGTATTAGGATAATATTAATCATTCCTACCACATATTAAACACCTTCCAGGTGCCAGGAATTGTGCTAGACACTTTAAATCTACCACCCTGACCCTGTGGGGTGTGTACTGTTATCTCCAGCTGACAAGGAGAAAACGCACTCCAAGGATTAGGTGATTTGCTGACGCCATTTGGCTCTTAGTGGCAGAGCCAGGACTACAACTCAAGTCTTTGGTGATTTTTTTCACTCTCTTAGTTTTAAGAAAAGAACTTGATTCTTCCAAGTAGTTAAGAAGCTCTTTCTTATACTTTTTTACTTTTCTATATGTTTTAATCTCTTTATTGGTTCATATATCGTGTTTCACCGAGAGGTGCTTCCATCTCTGGCTGGCAGTCCTTCTTCACACCTTGAGTAAGAGGCAGGCTTGTCCTCTCTGATGTCCTGCCCCAAGCAGATTAGGAAACAGGTTTTATGCTCTAGTTACCTGCAAAGGACTTTCTGATCTGTGGCCATTTGCCTTGAGAGAGAGAAGTATTGGGTAACTCAATCATGTATTTTTAAACACACCGATGATGAAAAGTGACTGTCAGTCCACCTTGTATTATTGTTATGCCATTTTAGCCCAGCCCACAAGCTTGTTGAAATTGTCTCTTTTAAAAGATAGGATTTTTTTTTTTAAGTAAAGAACCAGATCTCAGAAAAACATCAGTGGAAGACCTAGGCTTTATTCATTCATTCAGTCAGTCAGTCAGTCAGTCTTTGTTAACACATCTCTGTGCCCAGAACTCTTTTCATCCTGGAATCATTATTAGCAATTCAGTGCCATCATCATTGTCATCATCATCATCATCAACATTATCATTACCCTCCTGTTCACCATACGCACGTCACTGAGTACCAATTAGCACTGTGGGCATTTACGGAGATGCGGACGGTGTGTACTCCATATGGTGCAAGATGGGGAAGCAGGTGGAGTAACTCATAGCATGAATACAAATCTGTTTGTAAATGCATGTGCATTTCCACATCATCACAGGTATCAAATATTGAAGCAAAGGGATCCTACTGATGTTATTTTGGTTTGTGGATGGTTAGAAACTGACTCAGGAAATATGCCTGGAGAGCTGAATAGGAGGAGCAGGGTGACGTCAACTGGAACACTGGCCTGGGATAGGGTCCAGAGGAGACGGTGAGCCTGAGCTCACTCAAGGGCAGGAGAAGAACACCCTGCGTACCCTCTCCCAGACCCCTCCGAAGTTGAAAGGTAGCTTGTTAAAAGACCCAGAACCCAGCTGTGTTTTTTGTATAATTCCCACCACCCTATCTCACCTCTGTCCAGCACTCTGGGATTTGGCTCGATAAACATTGATAGTGCAGAATCCATGACAGAGGCATCTGTAACCCACAGCCAGGGAGTCTGGAAGCTGTGTTGTACCTCATTTTTTGTACTTTAATTCAGCCAGGGCCCCATAAATATTCATGGGGATCATCAGAATGACACTGAAACTCTCCGTACCACTTTATCTGGGTTCTAAAACCACAAAAATCATTTAATTGACCTGAAGAGCTATCTACCTAATTGACAACTCAAAACAGTGAGTCCTTGGCCCATAACACTTGGAAGTTTAAAATTAGAACTTGTACAAACTATTTTGAAAGCTTCTGTAGAAAGTTCTGGATTCAGCATGTCTGAAGAGTATTAAGATCCCGACATGCCTGAAGTGACATATCTATAACTGGACCTCCTCAACCAGACCCTGCTGCCAGCTTTGTATACTGACTTCTGTGAAGGTCTCCAAGAGGTAACTTCACATCTGAATTCTTCCTTCCTGGCTTCCGGGGCCGTTTCCACAGGCACAATGCTGGGGACATTTCTCAGCATAGAGGAAACCATCTGAACACTGAAGAGCAGCACTGTCTTAATGTTGCAGGCCCCAGCTCTCATTTCTGCATTTCTCTAAGGTCTCCCATCAGGCCGCCGCATTTCTGATTTCCAATATAACTGGGTGGTAAATATGCCCAGGGGAGAGCCGATGGCCTCGTGGCAGAGTCCCACCGAAACGCATGCTGGGGGTTATGAGTTCACATCTAAGTCACGATTACTTAATGGTCTCATTCTTGCATGACCTTCCCAGACGTCCTTCCACCTCATGGCCCCACCCAGGCTAAAAGGTGTGTGAGCCCAGGATATGACAGTCTGCGGTGGGAGGCAGGAGAACCGGGGACAGTCCCTTTGATTCCCCCAGTTGTTTCACCCGCTGGCCTTACGACCCTGTGGTCTGCTTTTGAGGCAGTTTCCAGAGACATCATATTTCCACCTCTCTGTAAGAATAAATAAACAATCTGAGGCTCCCATGTCATTATTAAACATTTCCTCTAAACTGTACTCTCTGGCTTGGTACCCTCGTACACCAAGAGAGCTTTCCGGGAACAGCTGAACCCCAGAGCCCTGTCACATAGTTCCCCGTATAAAGAGCCCTTTGAATAGGCAGGAGGCACCTGCACTGACCCTGCCCACTGCCCCTCCTCTCTGCCTGGGGGTCTCCCCTGCTCCCAGGGTTCCAGGCTGGATGCTGAGAAGTCTCCTTGGCTGCTGACAGAATGAGGAGGAGGAGGAGGAGCAGCAGCAGCAGCAGCAAAAGCAAAAGCAGCAAAAAGCCCAGGAGCCAGTTGCGTGTTCTTTCTCCACACAAGGCCAAGAGCTGCTGGGGCCTGTGATCTGGCTGTGGGGAAGGGAGGGCGGGCAGCAGTGATGGAAAAGTGGGAGGGAAACTGGAAGAGAAAAGGCTGAAAATAAATAAATAAAGAAGGCACGTTTGACCAAACCCCCAACACCTAAATCTCCAAGCCCACTGGAGCAGGAAATTGAGTGGCTGGTCAGAGCAGCCTGGCTCTGCCCTCCCCCCATCCTTGGCCTGTAAGGTTTTCTAGGACTACCAGACTTTTTCTTTCTTTTTTTCTTCATTTCGAAAGCTTGAATCTATGGAGAAAGAGGAAGTGTATTTTTAAAAGAGAGAAGACTCAATAGCCACAGATCTGAAAGAGATTGAAAGAGGAAGAAAGGCTTGTTGAAGGAAAAGGAAAGGGGGCCCCCCCGAAGAGTGTGTGTGTGCGTGTTTGTGTGTGTGTGTCCCTGTCGGTCCAAGACCATCTAGGAGACAGCCTACAAGGCAAAAGAAAACAAAGGAAAGTGTGACAGGAGAAAGAGAATATAAGTGGGGGAAGGCGTGAGTGTTGGGGGAAGGGGCCGGGCGCTGGAGAGGCGGCAGGATGGATGCCGGAATGCGGGCAGAGCCGGCTGGGAGGGAGGGAGGCTGCACATGTGTGAGAGAGAGACAATGATGTCAGCATTTCCTTCTGGATTGGTCACGTGGCCCTTTCCAGGTAAACAGACTGGAAATAGACTCCATAAAGGCAGCGCCTGCTGGGGGAGGGCGGGAGGCGCTGGCGCTTCACCCTTTCCTCTCTGCTGCGTCCTAAACAAGCCCGTTTTCATGTTTGCGACAAGGTGGTCTCTGGGTGGAACTGCATTTTTACGAGCCCAGGAATATGACTCAGGGAGGGAAAGATATTTGCTTTTATAATTAGCTCAAGGAGTTTACAGACATTCTGATTTTTAAAAAGAACGGAGGCGGAGATGCATGTAAATCTAAGCTGGGATGCTGTGAGAGTCTGGGGCAGGGGATGGCTTATCCTCATTGGTCTCCTTGGGCAGGGGGTCAGATGGGTCTAGATTAAGGATGGATTAGAAGGCTGCAGTTTAGCATGAAAGGATCAGATGCTGTGATTATCAACATTAGGAAAAAGAAAATGCTAACAGACTCAAGGAGAATATATTAAAGGAGTTTGATACAGCTCAGTATGTGACCATGATGCCACAGGGAGGGATTGAGACCTCATGAAAGAGATTAGGTGAAAAAAAAAAAAAAAAAAGACAAGTTACTATGACTTTCAAGGGGAGGTTTGTCTTTTTCTTAATGATATGAAACAGTCCCCAACCAAAACATGGCAGGGGCTCAGAGCATTTTAAAAAGGCAAGGAAAGGCATGTTTGAAAAGTTTTCAGATGGAAAAGCAAAGTGGATGGAACAGGTAGTTTTTCCATCTGGAAGCCTCTAGGATGCAAAGTGGTGGGGGGTAAGGGGAGAGTATATGACTCTTCCTTCAAATTCCAGGAACTAGGGCCTTCACATCTGTGATGTAGCTTATTTAAGTCGTTCTTTGAATAACATTGAATCAAAAGGATCTGCTTTATTTTGGTCATTATTTTCTATGTCCTTGTGGAAATTTGACCAACGCTTGTAGGAGGGAAAGTGACTGCCTCAGTTTTTCAGGGCTTAAGGGGTTCCTGGGATGCACTTTTAAATCTAGGACAGCCCTGGCACTCGTTGGTTATTGCAGTGGGAAACCAAGTTTAGTCTAGAAAGAAGTAGCAAGATAAACTCACCTCCACTCTGCTCCGTCAACAGACAAACAAACAAAAACCCCTTTCATTCTTTTTCCTCTAGTTTCTTCCTCTCTGTCCCCTCATTTCGTTCCCTCAACCTTCCTCGATCTGTGCGCAGCAGGGGCCACTGCAAGACTGATTGGAGTGTATGTGACTCTGGATGTGGACTTAGGGCTGGCAGAACACAGCTAAGTTGGACAGTGGGCTTTAGTTGCACCTGGGGCAAAAAGGAGGGGAGAAAACAATGTGCATCTTTGCTCATTCTCCCCTCATCCCCAATTTCCTTATTCAGTGGGCAGAGGGCCAGTCCATCAGGGCCACAAGTGTACCTTCAGCCCTTGGGTTGAAAGATAGATATTTGATACCCCTGTCCATTAACAAAATACGTCACTCTGACAAGACTCCCAGCCCAGAGTTATTTTTTGCAGATTATGTAATTGGATTGCCTGGTCAGGAGTACTTCCTTAGCAAGGCTTTCAGCAGCCCCTCTGTGTGGGTCTGACTAGTCCCGCCCAGTTATACACACTCTTCAGCCCCAGTCAACCCAGCTAAACAACTGCGAGAACATCAGCCCATGCCAATGACCAGACCACCACATCCTCTTGCTGCAGACCCCCTTCTTCCTCCGAGGAGGGCTTCAGTGCCTGGGGGGCACATGTGGAAGCCAAAGCTGGTGGAAGACTCTCCCATAGAGGAACCTCAATATTGACAAAGCAGGTGTTTTTCTTCTGAGGGGACTGCAGGTGCTTCACACATACCCTTCCTGCCCCCGGGGCCAGGGGACCCCCCCCCCCAACCATTTGGATGTTGCTGCCCTCTCCCCAATTTTCTTGACTTCCTCATATTCTTTCACGAGTAACTGGTCATCTGATCATCTCTTCCTGTTAGCCCTGCTGACTCACAGAAGTTAGGAACTTGTATGAGTTCAGACAGTAAGAAAATTTACAAAGAAAAACAACAAAAGACCTGGTGTGAACTCTCCCTGGTATAGCCAGTGCAGGCCTGCAAATCCAGGGGTACACTGGGCAACTGTTTCGAGGGTGAGAGTGTGCTGCTGTCATCTTGGGGGCTTGTTCACATTGTTGTACTTTATTGTCATTTCTGTCTTTGGGCATTTGGAGAACATCTGCCGCAACTTTCTGTGACATGTCTCTGAGCCCTGAACAGAACCCTGAGTCATGTCAAAACCAGAGCACCCTCCCCAAATTGTTCTCCTCTCCCTCCCCTCAGCCCAAGTGTGCTGCACATCTCCCTTTATTTTCTCTTGGGTCCTTGGGTCTCCTGACCTTGACAAGAGGCAGACAATGTAATAGAAATACCTTTAAAGCCAGAGGGACCAGGGTTCGAATTCAAGCTCAGCCACTTTGTAGTTATGGCTCTTAATCTCTGAGCCTGATGGGGGACTAATATTAGTCTCCCAAAGCCACTGGGGGAAATAAATGCAATTACAGGTACATTACATTCAGGTGCCATGGAACTAACACATAGTAGGCACTCAACAAACATAGGGCCTTGAGGGAGGGAAGGGGAAGAGAAAAGGGTCAGTTTGACAGACTTCTAAGAGCTGACCACCATCTCCTGTACTGTATCACCAATATCCTGCAGGAATGCCCTTTTTAAGGGTGCTGAATTGAATCTCACTGTCATTGGTGGGGGGAGGAGGAAGTCAAGAAAGAGAGGGAAGAGGAGTTCTTGGTCCAAGGCTCCCAGCACAGTGTCCCTGGGACAGAGAACCCCCATGGCTGCTTCTTTTGGAAAACCTTCCCTGCCTGAAAATATGGCCCCACTTACCCTGCAGACCTTCCATGCTGGGCACTAAGTTCAATGTATTAGTTCTGGTTGTGCCTGGGCCACGTTGCAGGGGCCACCAGGTACCCACAGCAAAGGGACGTGGGACAAGCGTGATTTCTTCCAAAATGTCCACCTGTGCGGATCTTACATTTTTGTTGCAAAGGAAGGTTCACTGCAGCTCCATAGCAGGAACGAGTTGCAACCCCCAGGTCAAGGATCCCAAGGGCAAACTGAGGTACAGAAACACACACACACAATTACGGAAGAGACCAGGAAGGAGGGGGGAGGGGAGGAAGCCATCAGCCACAGGCACCTCTTCCTGAAGCGCACCAATGTCAAAAGCCCGTTAAGTTAGCTGTACCTGCAGGGGGTAGGGCAGGGCGGAGGAGAGCTTGTGGCAACCCGCACCACGGTCCCAGTTGGCAGGAAGCCCTTCCCTGAAGATTGTAAGTTTAACCTTTAGCGTTCGAGTGTCGGGGCTTAAGTGTCGTTATGAGCAGTTCTTCCTGCTGCAGCGTTCCCAGACTGCAGGAAGAGGGGTCGGCACAAATCTGCCTGCTTCCCTTTTTCTTCCCAGACAAAATGGAAAGGAGGGCGACGTGCAGAACCAAACACAGACACAGGCACTCACGGAGTCAGGCCCCTCTCCAACCTTCAACATCTCCTCCCACCTCCTTGGTGAGCCTGGTTCTGGCCAGCCTCAGGGGTGAGCAGGGGCCCAGGGAGGTTCTCCACTCCCACTTCTCCAGGGGGCTGCCGGGGGCAGAACCGCCCTCTGGTCCCAGACTTCGGCCAGAGCAGCTGCCTGGGAACCCCACCTACTGTCCTCCCGCAGTTGGGTTCAGGGCCCCCCAACTGCCCCAACCCGTCGACAATGCGCACCCACCTTGGTGCCCCACAGGACGGATTGGAACACCTGTGACCTGAAAGAGGCTGGGAACACAGTGGGGGCGGTGGAGAGGGAATCCAGCCACGAGTGACCAGGAAAAGTGAAGTGAGTGAGAGGCAGGCACTGGGCCTGGGCAGCTCTGGCTACCTACACAAGGTGCGCGCGCCGTATTGCCCAACTCTTCTCATGTGGCTGCGGGGGCCAGGTCCCGGTCCTGGAGGTTTTTCTGAAGGTGCCCCGTAGGGGCTCAATGGGTGATGAAATTGCCCTGCCAGGGGCCACTTTTCCACCAAGCCAAGGGCCCGTGGGGCCACGCCACGCGTGCACCTGTGAGGGGAACCCAGATCCCAGGTTCTGCGCCGGTAAGTTCCCCAGCCAGCCTCGCCAGGGGCCTCAGTGCTCTGGCTTCCTCTTGGGAGCCCCGAGCGGGCAGGAGAATAAAGGTTTCCTGAAATGGGACCGGGTGTGCCAAGCATTAGGGACTCCCGCGCCTGGATCACTGAACTGTGGTCAGCGTCTAGGGAAACTGTCGGGATCCCTGAGGTCTGAATCTTGGGGAGGAGGGAACAGTGCCTGGTCTCTAAACCGCCCAGCCCAGGGGCATGAGAGCAGCCGCGAAAAGGGCACGCCCTATGCCTGGGCGAAGAAAACTGGCGTAGATTGTCCCCGCTGCCCCTCTGAGCCCAGGAATAAAATGCCCTTCCCCCTTCTCCACCTCCCACCCCCACAAGGCTGTGCCCACAGGGGACCACTGTCCTGCTTGCTGCTTTAGCGCAGTCTGGGTCCTCAGTACAGGAGGCGAGAAGCCCAGCTAACGGAAACCCCAGCCCGCAAGCCCCAGGCCTGCTGTGCACCGGGCTCCTTGGAGTCCACCGCTGTGCCCTGCCCTCCGCCCTCCAGACTTAAACAAACACTGCCCCCAAATTTCGTGCCAGTCTCGTGCAGGAAGATCGGGTTTGCCCTTTTTTCTATTCCTAAGAATGGGAAACAAACGAATTAGAAAATTTTTGCTTTGGAAAAATATCTGTTTGATGTCGTTTGGTGCTTAAATTGTCCTTGGAATTTTTTTTCCAGCTTCATTTGAAAAAGAAAAAAGAAAGTTGATGCACTCCCTAAACCTTGTTTTTCTTTAAACCGTCCCCTTAGACGTGCAGTTGGTTACCGCAGATGTTTTCTGGGGCGAAGAGAGAGAAATGGAGTGGGAGGGAGGATGGGGACTGGGAATCTCTCATTTTAAATCCCATTACTGGCTTTGAGGACTGGCACAAAAAATCAGGAAAAGATAGTTCGTCCCCCACTGATTTCCTTCACTTCAAAGATTTCCCTCGCCCCTTAAATCAGAAATATTATGGTGCTAGATATTTCTCAAGGAAAAAAAATGCACATGCTTCTTCAGAATATATACATGGTTTGGGTTCCTTTTTACATTTCTCAGCAAGAAAAAGAAAGGGAGTGGATAAGGCGCTCAATTCCCTGGCTATTAAACAAGCCATGCCTGCAAGAAATGCAGGCATCGGGGGATTGCTCAGCAGAGCATCTTTCCATTAGCGCATGCCTACGTGGCTGTGTGTCAATAGTGCATGTGCTAGCGTGGACACCTACCTACTCCCCAGCTAGCAGCCCTAACTGGCTCTGTGCAAATGGGCACTAGGTCTCAGATGCCCTCTCCAAGCCCTGCTCCCAAGCCTACTGCCTCTGCCTCTCAGGGATTGCTTTTTCTGCCTCTGGCTGGCAAGTCGGAAGTCGATCCTTGTCCCCAAGTTCTGCCCTTGGAAATTCCTAAGGAACTCGAACCAGACCCAGGGTCTCTTGCCCTCAAGTTGTCCACTTTGTTGCCTTGAGATTAAGTTAGTTCCCTCTCTTCTTCATCCGACCCAGGCTTGAGATGTAATGCAAACTTCTGGTACCAGGTCACCAAAGGGAAGCCAGCGCTTGCCTGTGGTGCTGGCAGTGTGGAACCCATAAGAGCCACCAGCTCCGAAGTGCTCCTACCCCAAGGTTGGATTTTGGATTTCCATCGCAAAGGAGCAAAGGAAACTGGGAAGCTGACTCAAACCCTAGAACTAACTAATAATTGCTTTGCATTTTCACAATGTGCCCGTATTCAAAATGAAGGGCAAGCTTTATCATTTGGAACTCTTTCAACAACCCAGGCACTCCAAGTTTGGGGCTAATTCTTTAAAGGTTTTACGTCTGAGAACTGGGCGGGGTGGGGGGGAGGGGGGAGAATAAAAGAATGAGACATACCCACAAGCCTTGTACTGGGATGGCACTCAAGAGTAGATTGTGGTCTCTTTTGAATCCTCAGTTCAAAAGGGGGAAAAAAAAAAAAAAAGCTGTTCCCTCCCCCTTGCCCCAGGGATGAAACCTCTCTAGGTCTGACTGGCCAATTTGGTTTGATTTCGCGGTTTGGAGGCACTGGTGGGGTTAGGGGGTGGCAGGACTCAGAAGACAGACCTCAGCTGCCTTCTGGACCAGCTGGTCCGTTTTTGGCCCTGTAAGCAGAGGCTGAAATCGGGGTGATTCCTGCTTATTCTGGCAGCTGGAAGGAGCGTCTGGGGAGCCATCCTCCAGCCTCCCTGGGCTGTGCCCTACATGCCTTATATGCCAACCTCCTTCCTCCTTCCTCTCCCCGTCTACTCTCAGCACCCCCTACCTGCCTTCTGTCCCCCAGGGATCTAGTTCCTCTTTCTCTCTGTCATTTAGGGCCAGTTCTTTCCCCACCAAAAACTCCTTTTTCTTGAAGTAACTTTCCAAAAGAGCTGTCGTCGTCCTAAAGTGCAACCTTGTGGGGTGAATTTGGGGAGCTCTTTCCCAATTAAAGCCCCGTCGTAGACACCTTGTGCAGGCCCCTATAGTTTCCAGAACATCACCTGGGCACTGCACCCCACAACCTGGTGCACCCCGCGGCACAGCGCCAAAACAAAAGGGGAATTCAGGCGCTTTGCACTTTTCCAGTGAAGTGCCTCAGAAACAAATCTGAATTTGGTTTTTGGTTATCTTTCAAGCGTAAAAAAATATTTTGACAAAAGTATGCTCCAGCCTGCCTGAGTTGGGGGGCAGGGAGGAACGAAGCTTTTGACGGAGAATGTGGGCACAGAGCCAGAAGCTGCATGTAATGGACACCACTGTGTACATCCGTGCACGACTGTGGACTGTGAGGAGCATGACCAGAGTCTGAGGGGCTGGTACCAACATCTAAATTCTCCATCCTGCCAAGGGCACCCCTGTTTTCCGCAAATTTTTACCCAGCCTCAGCTGCTCACCCTCTGGCGCATTAAGAGCAAACTTTCTGATTTGGTAGTTGAGGCTCGGGGCACAGTGGCTTAACCCTGGGACAGAGCTGTGGATGGAGCAGTTCTGGAGGTTCAGAATAACCTCACCCGCACCCCAAGGCGGAAGGGGAACTGTTCAATTTGTCTGGGTGGTTAGGAGGTGGACTGGGGGTAGGGGGCACGAACGGATGGATGGAGCCCCAAGTGCCGCGCCTGGCTGCGTCTCTCTCCTGTTTCTCTCTTCCTACCTCATCTTCTGTCATTTCCAGAGCCAGGAAAAAGGTGATCTAAGACTTGACCCCTAAATCACAGCTGCTGGTGACTGCACCTCACTCCAGGATGAACGCAGCCCCTTCCCCAGGCTGGGGCAGCTTAACCCCTTCCTCCCCACACGCGCGTGCGCCCTCAGGGGCTGGCAGCAACGGAGACTCTGACCCCGGCACCGCGAGCAGCTGGCCTCCTCAGTGTAGCACCTTGGATCCCACGAGGAGACCACAAAAGGGCGAGACTGCGGGGCACTGGGAGCCTGGGGCACGGGCTGGGCAGCCAGGAGCGCTGCCGGGGAGCCCAAGGAAGAGCCAGAGTTAGCGGAACGAGAGGGATGTTTGGATCGTGTTAACTAGCCAGACAGATGCACTCGGCATGTCTGCATTTATGGAATCCATATGTTGTCGTGGCAAATGAAAGGACAGTAACACGTACATACAATAGACTTAGAATAACCATACACACTTAAAAAGGGGTCCAACACATTCTTCACCCCGCAGCCCTTCTCTTGGATCCAGCTCTAGAGTTGTGCGGAGAGGCGTCCTTTCAACCTCCCCTGCCTCCACACAGGGTTTTCTTTTTTCTTCCTCCTCCCTTTTTTTGTTTTTGTGTCTCTCAACCGCCCTAGCAGAAGAAAAGCCAGGGTCCAGCAACTCCACTCTTTGGAAGTAAGGTCTCCTAAGATCCTCTTCACTTCCCTTTCCCCTTAAGACTGGCCCATTGCACCTTGGACCAAATAACAGATGCTCACATTGCAACCCCAGATTCAGAAAATCGCAGGGCAGCAGGTTCTTACTGAAATTCACCATTCCTACATCTTCTTCATTAAACCAACACTTCTATGTTACATTTGCAAAAAACAAAAACAAAAACAAAAGTAACTTCAAATAGATCTGGAAACAAAAAACCCCCAGCGATAGAGCACACACATAGCTCTGTACTGTACCTGCATTTATGCACACCTTGTATATCTGTGTGCACATACATATTCACACACAGATGCAAAGACATCTAAAGTCATTCAAATGTATATGTACCATTTATGCATATATCTTTGTGTTTATATATGTATATATCCATTCCTTTGAGCAAGAGGCAGAGAAATATACAAATCAATGCAATATTTAGCCTACATTCCACTTTCTCTCCCTACTATAAATATCTTCAAAACAGATTGGTCTAAAATTTTCTGCCCTTTTGCCAACTAAATGAAGGAGTTAGATTTGGAGTTTCTTGGTTCTTTTTTTCATTTTGTACATGAAATAATCTATATAGATGCTGGATTATCACCTAAGCATAATTCAATCATACAAGCTTGGTACCTCTCCTTCTTATAACGAATTCACTCAGTAAAATTAGCATAAGTATTTACCAGATTAAGCTGACATTTTTCTATATTGCAACATGAAATACAATTATATCCAGAATTTCCCCCAAATAGCCTATATCAGTGGAGATACTGACTTCCTCCCCGCCATTCTGTATAAGAAACAAGCTACAAGTTCCCTTCTAGTACTATTTACATTTTTAAAAGAAATTAAATACATGGCATTTAAGTAACATCTACAAGGAGAATTTTAATTGTTATATCTTAAAAAATAAACTAACAGATTTATGCAGATTTGTGAAGACATAAATAGGAGGCAAATATACTCCTGAGGGTCTGAACAGTTTTCCTTACCTGATGTGTTAGGAAAAAAACTCAGAATTTACCCGTCTTCCTTCAGTCAGCTACATTTTACATTGACCTGCACTTTGGACTGAAAGGGAAAAAAAAAAAAAAAGATTAACTGTTGCCAATGAAAAATTTAAAATAATCATCAGAAACCGGACAAACTGAAGGTAAAAATATACAATGGCTACAATAAAGATAAATATTTATTTAATCAAAGTAGAAGTTGTGTTTGGACTGTAGGAATGTTTCATCCTTCCCTTAAAAAAAAAAATCAAGAGAGAAAAAAGCCAGAGTCTCTGCAGGCTCCTGGAGAGTTCCCATTGTCCGGGGCTATCGAGAGCCCAGAATGGCATTAACCTCACAAAAGACACATTGTGCAGGGGACAAAAAAAAGCCCCTTCTTCTACAATAACTTTTAGCTTTTTTATTTTTAGAAAATGACAAAGGTTTTGCAAGCACTGACTGGTGAAACCTGTAGCAAGCCAGGGTGGACTTGGCTTTATTGATCAACTGTCCAGAATGGAAAAGCAGCCAGGAAAAGTTTGAATGGCAATCCAGATTTGGCTTATAGAGAGGAAACCCCCGATTTTTCTAAATGTATTTTCTTTTTTTTTCCTAAGTAAAACAGCATTATTCCCAGAGTGAATTCAGAAGGATTAGATGAGGTAAAACCCTCCAAAACCCTAAAGCGGTTCTCTCCCCCTAGTCTTGACCGAGAAGCTGCATGCTCTTAAGAGCATTGGAAAATCTCTCAAAATGAAGAATTCCTTTCTGATCAAACAGATTTCATGATTAATTCCCAAATTCCTCCTAAAATAAATAATCCATCTAGGCTGGGCAAAAAAAAAAAAATGTTTTCTAAGAAAAATAAGTTTTAGTGCACGCACTCTACCTGATGTCACAAGGTGCACCAATAATGCCTTTAAAAACATAAATGTTATTTTCACATTTGTTTGCAGATCACTTAAAGTGCAAATTGCATTTTATTTTATTCTAGTCATTGTAATTTCAGTGGTACTAGTTCATATTTAGAACTTATATAAATACATAGCTGTCATTAAAAAAATCTGTTGCAGTAGCAGTGAAGCTAAAGCTAGGATTTGAAAATGGGGGGGTGGCAGAGGGAGAGAGAGAGGGAGAGAAAGAGAAAGAGAGAGACTTGTTCTTCCTGCGTTTGTTTGCTTGCTTTTTGGAGGTACCGTACACCCGCCTAAGTGATGGCTTTGATGTACTGGGAATCGGTACAGTAGCAGGGTCCCTGGCTGCTGTCTTTGATTCCAGGGATCTCCTTTGGGCTCTGGTGGGATGTACTGCTCCTAGTCTTTATCTGAAATCCATCCTCTCATTTCAAGCCCTTTGGCTTCCAGACTCTGCTCCAAACTCTTGGAGGTAGCTGTAAGACTTTTTTTTTTTTTTTTTGGCATTAGGGAAGGGGTATGTAATTTCCCCCCTTTCTCCACTCTAGACCTTTCCTCGCTATTTAAATATATTGGCTTTCTTTCTTACGAATTTAGTCTGAAATTATTTTTCACTGCCTTTATTACATCCCTGCTTTTGATGGCAAAATAGCTTCCTGTGTTTTGAAAACATCTGCTTTCCAGGTTTTACACGAGAAAATTGATTTTACTTTTCTAACTCCAGAAAGGTAGAAAGTTGGACTTGTTTCCAAGTGCAACTTTTCCTTTTCTTGTCTTTCCTTAAGTTATCCCCCTTTCAATTCTGACTCACTTTCCCTTTTATTTCTTCTAATCATCACTCTCCTCTTCCCCTCTCCTTCTAAAGAACTAGAGAAGATTGAGTTCATCTTATTTCAGAAGACAAAATTAACATATATATATATATATTTGTCTACTCTATGGTACGTGTTAAAGTTTTCTCCATATTTTCTTTATTTGTCCCCTGATTAGAGGGGAGGTAATTTCCCTCCTTAAAAAAAAATCTCAGATTTGCAATTTAAAGTGGCCTCTAAGTCTCTGCTGCTTCTCTGCTCTTTCACTTAAATCTTTGCTTTAAGCTGCCCCACTCCGTTACTGCCCCCCCTTACTCCTCTCTTCTTTGAAGATGCGCTCTTCCTATTTAATTTAAACATTGCTGCATTTGCCAAAAAAAGAAAAAGAAAGAAAAAGAAAGGAAATAAAGAAAAGAGAGAGAAAAAAAGCAAGAATCTTAAAAAAAAATCTTAGCCAGGTTCCTATTGTTGCTTCTCTGTATTTCACTTCTCGGGGTGTGTGGGTGTGTGTGTGTGTGCGCGTGTGTCTCGTGTGTGTATGTGTTTTTAATACATGCATAAACTTTTGGTGCCTCTCTCCCTCTTCCTGGGCTCTTCTCCCATCCTCTCTTCCTGCTCTCCTCGCCCTGCTCATCACTTTCCCCTGGTTTTTTTTTTTTTTTTTTTTCCTTCCCTTCCTCCCCTCTGCCTCCCTCCACCTCCCCCTTTTCTTTTTTGCTGAATCTTATTGATCCAGAAGGTGGCTAATTAGCCCTTCCCGTCGTGCCTGGGTAATGAAGCACATGCGCACTGAATTAATCACAGCCATTTTTTGCAGGAAACTAATTAGCAGAATAAAGATCCAAAGACTTTTTTTTCTTTTCACTCATCAGCTCCCACTTCCAGCGCGTCCCCTCCGACCGCTGCAGCCGCCGCCGCCTCCTCCTCCTCCTCCCGGCCGCCGCCGCCGCCTGCTTTGCATCCCAATTACAGCCTAGAGCCGCTGCCGCCGCCGCCGCTGCTTCTCCTCCGCGGCCCCTGCCCGCTCCGGGGGCTGCAAACTCCCCGCCAACCATGCTGCTCGGCGGCAGCGGCGGCGGCGGCTCCGGCTCCCCGGCCGCGGCCGCCTCCCGCCCCGGGCTCCGCCGAGCGCG
>PVKU01001020.1:0-320000 GCA_004027475.1 Anoura caudifer | reverse complement strand
CATCCCTACACCCACCTCGCTTTCCAGCCAGAGGCCCTGGCTGCCTGGGGAAGGGGGGGGACACACTCCTCAGCTGCCAGGTCTGGGTTCAAAGGCTGAGAGCTGCATGTCACAGCCTCGTCCTAGGGTTTGCCCGCTGGGGAAGATGTTTCTATCTTCCAATCTGGTTGAACACTGTGACCACTTGTCCTGGTATTTCCATGGCACGCAGTGATTCATCTCTGCTTCCTTTCTCTGAAGCCCCCCCCCCCCCAACCCAACACACCCCTTGTCTGTGTTTTTAATACATCATTATTTCCACTTCCCCATGCACTCCCTCCCACCCCAAAAAACCAGCCTTGTAATGATGACTTTGATTCAGTTGCATATCTGAAGCTGGCATTAGCAACTTCATGCTGTGAAAAAAAAAAAGGAAACGTTTCCAGCCAGGCAATGCCCACAGCCTCCCCACCATCACCTTCCATCCCTGTTGAGGATTTTTTCCCCTGCTCTCTGCCTTTTTGTAGACATAAAGGCCGTTCTGGTGTTACTAAAAATGACCACAATGTCCAGTGTCTCTCATTTCCATGTGATCTACATTGGGAATCCCCCCTCCTCCAAAAATAAAAAGCAGGGTGGGGAAAGGAAGGAGGAAAAAACTGACTGTAGTCTCTCAAGACTTTCCTCTAATGGGATGATGGGTTTTAGGTTAAAAAAAAATATTATTGTTTTGTTCTTTCAGGTTTAGAAATAATAGAGAGAAAGGGAAAAGCAGTCATTAGGAAGTTCACTGAGCTGCTTTCCAACTAAGACGGGTGAAAAATGAACCTGCATTGACACTTGGCTCCATGTGAAAGCCCCAGTAACCTCTCCCCCCTTCCGTGGCCCTGGCCTTTTGTTCCTGGAGAATGGAGCTAAGGTGCTTTTTCTCCCAGACCAAAGGCAGCAGGCAAGGAGTCCCCTTGTGTGCGCATCGCCTTTAGATGGCCTTCTCATGGTTATTGTCAATGCAGACTCCCCCAAACAATTGCTCCAGGGAGACACAAAAGCAAAAACATTTGTCCTATTTTTTTAACCTCTTTGTTTTAGGTTTTTTTTCATCCATTCTTTAAATTTCACAGTTTCTATTTGTCTGCAGAGAGACAAACGGAACAGCATGAAGCACATTTTACCGTAGGCCTCACTGGCGATTGGAACAGCCTCAATAGAAATCCAAATTCTAAAACACTGGCTGACTTGGAGGATATGTGAAATTTCAGCTCAGGGCTCTTAAGTCAGATTAGCACAGAGTTTTGAACAAAAATGCAACTAAAATGAGAAGATAAGAAAATGGGATTCCAGAGTCATCTGGAGGAAGTGTGAAAAGGGCCATCTTTTGTTTATTTCTTAGAATCCTGCCCCAAGAAGTGGTCACTGGATGGGAAAGAATTGCAAACCCAAATGAAATTCTTCATTTACAAAAAAAAAAAAAAAAAAAGTCGGATCCCGGTTGTTGTGCTCCTGGTAGATTGTTTAATTGATTGTTTTAATGCACGTGTAGGGGAACTGTTGGCACATACTGTGGAATTGATGCTGCGTTGAGATTTTTTTTTTTTAAAACAAGATTTATATAAAGAGACCATGTCCCCTCCCCCTTTTCTTTCCTCTCCTGTTTCCTTTTTCCTTTCTTCTGTCTCCAGCCTGCTTCCCCTCCAAGAATTCAGTGGTGTCAGGCCAGTGCAAAGGGATGTGTCCGGAATCTACCCCTTCTTCCTGGCCCCAAACAAAGCATCCTTCTCCTGCGCTGTATGGACCCTGATTGCGATGCTGTCCTTAAGCATCTGTCTGCCTTTTCATTAAAATTCTCAATTTCAAGGTTTAGAAACACAAATGTAAGAATCCCCCTGGGTATAAAAGTCTTGCATGGCAAATTCTCTTTGCCCTTTCAGGAATAATATTTTTGTTTAAAAAAAGAAAAAGAAAAAAGGAAAGTAAGCAAGCTCTTTACCTAATGTTTTAAAGCTGGTGTAAGGCAAGTTCTTTATTTTTGCCTTCTTAAAACTTGGGCTTTGTAACTTAAAATTAATTTGGGAAAGCTCTTTCCACTCACTGGTTTTAAAAAAAATGGCTACTCATTTGTGTCTGTCTTAATGTGCGTCCTGGCAGATTCAGGGTCTGAGCTGGGGAGTGGGGGTGAGGGTGCTAGGTAACATTCTACCACTGACGATTTGAGGGTAAAAATCACTATATGGAATTAGCATTGTAGCGATAGATGGAAGCCTTGAGGTTTGTATCAGAGAAATGTGAATCAAAACAGCTGTGTGTAGGCCTTGGCCCAGCAGCCTGCAGTGGTTATGAAGGTGAGTGTGGGTTGTTCTGAGGAGAGCCTGCAGTCTGTCCAGTCCCCAGGAGGCCTGGCCACCCCTAAATATAACTGACTAGAAATGCCGGGGTGAATTCAGGGCATGGAGTACAGTTCAGCTCCAAATGTTTCCATGTTTATTTCTGGGATTTTATTTTATTTTATTCTATTTTATTTTATTTTATTTTTTTTGCTCTCTCTGGCATTTTTCTTTGTCAAGGCCTCAAGGCTATTTAAGCACTAGTTTTAAAATCAATGCGTATGTATAATTTAATAAAAATAGGAGGGTCTGGAAGAATACACAAATCCGCCTAAACCCAGTTGTGCTGTGAAAATAGAACCCAGGTTTAGCGAGAAGTCAGAATGCTGACATTCACTGTATCTTAGCTCAGAGATCATATTTACCTTTGCTGAAGTGAAAGGATACAGCATTGGTGAGTGAGTCTGTATGTGGGGAGAGAGAGGAGCTGGTTGGCTCGGTGGGGATCATTGTAATTTACCAGCCCGCTAAGCATTAGGGGGGCTGGCCTCTGTCTTGGAGAGTGGGTAAGGGGAGGAGTAGGGAAAGGGTTAGCATTCCCTGATTTATTTTTAAATATTTATCCTTTCGGCTGTTGCCAATTACGCTTTCCAGATGAAATGAGACTAGTTATAGAGAACTGGAAGGGAGGAATTGCCTTTTCTGAGAGTGGGTTTATTTGTCAACAGCGTTCAAGACAGGGCAGTGAGAGTGCCGGGCTGCCCCAGGCGGTGGGCTGGTCTTCAGGCAGCTGCCCTCAGAGGAGCCAGGGCCTCCCAGTGTCGGAGGACAGGATTTGCAACATGTATTTCAGAGAAACTGTTGATTCCATTTGTAAATGCAAAAGTTGTAAATATCCTCTGAAGAGGTGTTATTTTTGTTAGTGATGAAAATGATTTTTAGTGGAGGGAACACCCCTAGCTTTTGTGCAATCCTTTATATTCATAATGGTACAGAGGCCACAGACTGCCTGCCTGTGGATTCCCTGTTAAATTTTTGCCTGTGACAAAGGCAAGCTTGACCAGGCCTCGCCATGTAGGTAGCTGGTGCCAGATTAAGAGAAAGGGAAAGGACCTTGGGTTGCTCTTAGTTCTACTTGCCAGGCCTCTGAGGTGCAGGAGGTGGGTTGCAGTGTCTGCTTCTTGGGACACTGGCAATATCAGGGCAGATCCCCTTGGGCCTCCATTCCAGCACCTCCCCCTCCTTCCTATTTTAAAGCTGGTGTTTTCGGCTTTCTACTTTTTACTTCATTGAAGATGTTTACCTGTAGGCCCACAAGTCAATGTCACCAGATTGCAAGGTTGTCCCCTGTTAATAAAAGTTAAAACAAAGCAGCAAAATCAGATTTTCCGGGAGTAAAACATTTTCTGATGGTCTGTAATTAATCTGATGGGCCAGGGCTTGCCACTTCCACGTGAGCAGCGGGGCCCGGAGGCTTCACCTTCCTGAGGAGGTTTCTGGGGACATCTCCTCTGTGGTGTGTGCCACATTGCTTGCGTTATTGCTAGCATCATCATCTTTATGTATTATTCATAGTCACTTTTTCAATTAAATTATTAATTGGTTTTCTTTAAGGTGTTCTCAACTCATGTGGCTAATATAAATAATAGTGTGTTTTGAAAACACCACCTGTTCTTGGGCTTGAAGTCAGGTGGGCTGGGAACAGCTCCGCAGTGATCAAACTCTGCTTTATGAAATCATCCTCCACTTTCCTTTTTCACTCCTTACCCCGCCCCCCTTATCCCCCACACTCTCTCATGTGTGACAGAATTTGGCTTGTGCTTTCCTTTGTCCCTAATCGGACATGATTCCCTAGGGCAGTCTTTTCTCCCAGTGCCCTAGCTGAAAAAAATTTTTTTGGGGGGAGGGGTTTTCTGGACCAAAACGGAAAGAGGGGTTGTCTGTCTCCGACAAGTTAGGTATTTACATCAATTTGAACCCAAATTACATTGTGTAAAGTGCCTTCTACATGGTGACATGATAGTTTTCATCAGCCAAGCATCCCTTTTCCTCCTGCATCAATGTGAGCTTAATGCTAATACGATTCCATACACACAGCTCTTCGCCTTGTGAGCTTATTATATTTCTAACACTTGCATGGTTCATTATTGTGCAGTAGGAAAGGACTCTCAAGGCTGTGAGGCCAGCCTGGGTGGGTGGCTTTCAGAAAGGGTAAAAGCAGGTGCCTTTCTGTGCTGAGCGAGCCTGGAGTAAATTCAGACTGAGCTCGGGATTCTGGCAGGGAGGACAAGGGACTTCCGGTGAGATTTCCGTGGTGCTCCCTTTGAATATCAGAATGGAAACGGTGAACCCGGGGAGATACAAAAAGTGTCCGGCAGTTGCTTTGACCAATTGGGTGGCCTTGTGAAATCTGACCTGGGGGGTGGAATCTCCCTAGGAAGGGCATGATCTATGCCTGATCTGAACCTCCCTGGCTTTATAAAGCAAGTCTTGTTAAAGAGACTTAATTGCAAATTGAGACTGCTTTTCACTTCTTTTCTTCTTTTTTTCTCTCCTCTTTCTTCTCTCTTATTAAAAACTCTATCCTTAAACTCTCAATGGAGAGCAGGGGATGTTTTTGAAAGTTTCTGCAGCTGAAAAACAGAAGTGCTCTGTAAAGCAGTTAATAGGATGGGTGTGTGTTTCAAATAAATTCCTGTCCACATTGGCTAATGTGCCCATGCTAGAGTGGCCTGGCTGTGACGTGGATGGGGCCCGGAGACCAATGGCTCCGGTTCGAAGACCCCAGGCTCCTTTTTGTGGTCGAGGGCACGTCCCTTTCTTCTCACCCGCCTCTAGGCCGGCTCCTGACTTTTGATGAGTGAGGGGGTCAGCCCCTGGGGAGGGCCGGGCTTTGTTCCTACCGGGCGGGTTCCGGGGGAGGTGCAGGCCAAGCCTCTCAAGGCTCCCGTCCCCAGGCGCGCGGCCCAGCCTGCCCGGAGGCCCGTGCCCGGAGCGCGGCCGAGCGCTGGGGCCTCGCGCGCCGGCGTGTGTCCCCGTGTCCCCGCGGGCGCGGCCACTGCCGCCGCTGAGTACCCGGCCTGTGCCGGGCACGACTGTAGATGTCAGGCTTTGCCCGGGGAGCCGAGCGGTGGCGGGGCTGTGAGTTTCAAATTAACCTTCCGCTTTGTTGCTGTGTAATGTGGATCCCTGAAGGCCCCCCGCCCCACCCGCCCCCCTTCCCAGGGCGGTGAGCGCTGCAAACTGCGAGTGGAGCTTCATTTACATAAAGCGATTCCGGGAGAGCAGCCGAGCCGGTGGCGGGCAGGCCAGGGACAGGGACGCCAGCGTCGCGCCCCTTGGGTGAATCTCCGCTGTGCGCCTGGGGACCCTCCCTCACGGGGAGGGGCCACGGCCAGGCCCGGCCGCCACCATGAGTCCCCCTCCCCTGCCGGCGGCCCCCCTGCACCTAAGCAGAGCTACTTCGGAGCCCCGGGGGCAGCGGGAGGTGGGGAGAATGCTGCCTGGGGTGGGTAAGTTTGGGGCTCGGGCGCCGCTGGAATTTCCCATTGTCGCGCATGCCCCGGCCCCTGGACCTGCAAGTGCCTCCTCCCTCCGGAGGTGTGCGGAGCCTTTGTGTGCCAGGTGAGTGGAGCCTCCTCCCCCGCCGCCGGCTGCCTGCCCGGTTCGCGCAGCCGGCCTGGAGCTTCAGGCAGGTGCTGCGAGTCTTGGCTGAACTTCCCATTCTCTTGGGGCATGTGGGGGAAGGGCAGGCGGGATGCACTTGAACTGCTAGATCCAATTGGAACCTACCTGGGGTGAGAGCCTCTACGTGCTGCTGGGCGCCGAGTAAAGCCCTTCCTCCTCCTCTCCCTTCCATTTTCTCTCCTCCCTCCTTCCTTATTTTGCTTTTGGATTAGTTTGTGCTTTCTGAATACTTGCGATGCTGGTGTCATTTCGAAGTTTAGGTTCCTCCGTCTAAAAATGCATCCTTTTCAGCCCGAGAGAAGTCACTGGTCAGTTCAAATCAACGTGAAAAATGTGCTTGTTGTGGAGCAATTAAAGGGAGAGGCAGAGTTTTGGAGCAGGGAAGCACCTTTGCAGATCAACTGGACCCCTCTCTACTTTTAGTTTGTTCGCACCCTGGAAAGAACCAGAGCAACATTCATTTCCGCCGGGATGGGGGTGGTGGGGAGGGACAGCTGAGATGTTTGTCCTGTTACAGGAGCACAAGGAATGCCCAAGTTAGGTCCGCAGCAGGAAAAAAGTAATCATTGGAGGCTTAGAGGGAAAAGAACTTTCTGGAAAATGGTCCTGTCTGCTTTAGACATACCTGAGCTATAATGATGGGAAAACCCCTGGAGGGCAAAGATCACAGCTTTTGCCTGGGGTAGCGTGAGTGCATTGCTTGGCACATGGCAACCCAGGAGCAGGAGAATCCAGAAGGGCCACCCCTCCCCCTACCCTTTATTTGTGTCATTTAACTGGCCTTGAAGACTCTAAAACCAGGGACAGTTAACCTCAGAGAGGACACAGTTGGGCACAGGGAGAAGGCCTCTCCCACAGACTGGGCCTTCTGGGTGGAATGCATCAAGGCAAAGCAAGGAAAACAAACACAAACCTTGAAGGTAGATTTTGAGAAAGCTCTACGTCATCCTATTTCGTCCCATGCTTTGAGATCTTTGGACACACATCACTAAATAAAGAGTATAATTTAAAGTTCATGCGAGCCTGGGAACTTCGTTTCTTTGCCATGGAGCAGCAGGTGTGAGTTTGTAGAGTTGGCCCCTCGAGTCCCCCTCATTCCTAAATTCAGGAGGTGTCAAACCTTCATGTTCTTTTAATGGCTGTGGTTTCTGGATAGTTTTCAAGGGGAAACCCTAAAAATCACGAGTTCCAGTAGGCTGGGCTGGAAAGGGAAGCGTGAGTCCTGGGGCTGAGATTGCATTTGAGGGGAAAACATACACCTTCTAAGGTAACCTGATCTAGAAAGGCCGAGGCCAGGAACGTAGGTCTGTTCCTTGTTATCAGAACTGCCACCGGTGGCCTGAGATTCTGAAATCCTTTTCGTTACCCAACCCAAACACGAAAAGCAATTAGAGAACAGAGGTGGGTGTGAGGGAAGTCAGAAGACTGCAATTCTAAATAATTTAAGGGTTTCAAGAATGGGGTCATTGGAAAGAGGTACATACCTGGATGTTTGCACACCTGTGTTTGTGTGCACATTCTACTTTGCAGAGACCCCATAAGCGCCCCCCCCCCCTTTCAGAGGGCATGTGCCTGTGAAGGCCAAAAGAAACTTTTTCCTCCCTCCCTCCCTTAAATTACAGGACTAAGGAGATTGTCTGCATTTTGTTTCCAGCCTGTTTTCAGGGAGCGTGTAAGTGCCTCTCAGAATGGGCCAGGGTCACAGTTTGCTCTTTTATTTAATTACACAAGTGTTATTTAACAACATGGGGCAGATGCAGAAGCAAGCACTTTTACACTTTAGAAACAGTCCTTTTGGAATCACAAGGAATTAAGTGGCTTGAAGACCTACTGTCTTTATGACACGGATCGCCTCCCTTCCCCAGTTCTCTTTTGAAATGGCTGTACTTTTCTGTGGGATAGAGCTACTGTTTTCCAGCTCTCCTGAAAACAGTTTTGATTGACAGGGAACGATTGAGAAGCCCTCACTCACTCTTCCAAAATAAAAAAAAATCTGAGCTGCTTCCCCAACCACCTGAAACTTTAATTTTGGTTTCTTCCCTTCCGTCTTTTATTTGCACAAATGAACACTCAGGCCGGGTGGAAAGGACCCAAATAAAACAGTGCTCTCAGCAGGCCTCAGTTCGGCTCCTCCCAACAGGACTGTGAACTGCCTTCCTTCTTGCTGCTTTGGGAATGGATTTAACTGCCATATAAACTTGGTGCCAATTGGACAGCCCAGTGGCAAGGAGCTAAAATAAGCGAGATTTCAGTTTTCATCATTATGATTTTAAATAATGATTACTAGATACTTCCAGGACAGGCCTGGCTCACCTTGGGTGACCCAAAGGTTGATAGTTCATTAGAACATATACTAGCAAAATATTTTCTGGGGCCAGGGATGATTTCGCTAGGTCCCTTTAGTGCTGGTCACGAGAGGTGTCCAGGGTGCATGTCCTTATTGTCACTGTGCGCTATTGTTCTTTTTGGACATTGGAGATCTTTTTTCTTGTGAAGTGTTAGTGTGAGAAATATTCAAGTCCCAAAGCAGACCCTTAACTAAGAATTTTTTTTTTTCAGAGTTGCAGTAGTTCTATGCTAAAAAGTAAATGCTTAAGTGATGGAGCAACATTTTTAAAAAGTGTAGGGAATTGGTAGAAATTGCTGGAAGGGGAAGAAAGCTCAGCCCTTAGCCTGAGGGGCTTAGCTTCATCTTGTAGGGGAGGCAGCCATGATTCTGCCTGAAGAAGCTCGCAGGCTCCGTCTGGCTCGCACCAGCATTACAGGGATAATGCACCTGACGTCCAGCATCAGTAACCTCAAGGAATACAGTATGCGCTGTGGTTTGTACTTTCACTCGTTATTAAAATGGTTGCTCGCTCTCAGCCTGGCCTATTTCTGTAGTGCTGGGGCCTGTTGGCTGCCTCTGGTCCCCAAGGCTGGTGCAATTAACCAAGGTGGGGGCGTTACTGTAAAAACTCAACAGGAAAGCAGATTCCATTTCAGTGAACTTCATAGGGGCCTCCACATGCGCTGGTATGAGAATTTGATTGTAACGGTGATTGTTAGAGATCACAGCTCAGAATCCTCTTCCTCTGCGTGGGTTAGAAACTGTGGTCAGGGGCAAAGGGGACCCAGTTTTACTAGAATACAGAAAAGGGAATTCCTGCGCAAGAGCTGATCTCAGTCCGATATTCAAAGGTGCCTGTTCTGTCCAAAGCACAGAGTCTCGAGTCCTCAGGCTGCTCAGATTGAGAAACACACACACAGAAGCTGAGATGGAGTCAATCTGCCCCGAGGGAGAGACCAAAGCGGCAATCTTGGCTCATTGGCAAGCCAGTCTCCAAATCCAGATTGAGGAGAAAAACTACAAAATCAACAACTGTCAGCATTCTTTTCTATATGATTTAAAGTTGGCTGCCAGATTGTTCTCTTTGAACATGTGAGAAGTGACAATCAGATGTTAGAGCACCCCCCTCCCCACTCCCCTGCTAATGTGGTAAATGGCTTCTTTATGGATAGAAACTGGGGGAGCTGACAGCAGCATTGCGCCAAGGCTTCAGAAGCACAGAGACAACTTGAATGTTTTCTTCTGGTTTTCATTCTTTGGGGCAGGGGGTAAGATGGTGAGGACAAGGCTTTGAGTGGTCCAGCAGTGACAGCTGTGTTTCTAGAAAGTTCTTTGTCCAAGGAAGGTGTCTTGGCTTTTTGTTACTTTTAAAGGTAATTCCTCCCCCACCTTAGATATTTCTCTCCTTCTTTTAATTCCTGGAGTTTTTTGCTTTTTCAGGGACAAAGGCATGAAATAAAAATGGGGTAAGAGACAGTTAGAAAGTTTGCTAGGTGGCAAATTTGGCTCCATTTTAGAGGAAGACTTCTGTTTTGTTGGTTTTAACCCCAGACAGGGCCTCTTAGCGAAATGCCTGGGCTTAATCTGCCTTTAGGGTGAGCCCTTCTCCCACCCCACGGGAGGGTCACAGCTAGTCTTGTCAACACAAGGATTAATGCCTAGGGGTTTTGATGTGCACCCCTCCAGAGAGGCTTCAGCGGGGCCTCTTGTGTCCTGGAGGAGTGGGGGAGGGAGGGTCTAAGGTGGCAGCTGCTCCATCTTTGAGTTCTGTGCCACCTCCAAGATTTTTCCATCTTCTCTCCCTGTTGTTGGTCTAAGGCTTCCATGGAAGGAGTGGGGTGGGCTGAACCTGTGCTCCCCTCCCGTCCTTGTTCCTGCTGGCGGCCGCGCCGGTTTGGGACCGACGCGGAACCCCTACTGCAGCCAGCTCCTTGTGAAGATGTGGAAGCACTGATCCTTCTCCCTTCTATTCTGCTAATCACATAATGGTCTTAAAGGCTTTCTTAAATGATTATCTCGTCTTTAATTTTAAGTGGGTCTTTTGCAGCAACAGTTGGGAGTTTATGGAATATCTTTAGTCATCTGCAGGGAACTCTGAACTGGGAAAACTGGCTCCTTTGGACTCTGGAAAGAGGATGGAATTTTCGTCTGCTGCTGATTTCACGCATTGTCCTGAAAGTGATTTCGGCTGCAGACCTTTGATCTGGGAGTGAGACTTTCTCCTGCTTGTGTGTTTCTAGAGACAGGAGTTGGTGACTGCTCACACCTCCTTCTCTCCCTCCCATCCGCCCTCCTCGTGTGAGCTGGGGGATGTTAGTACAGAGAAGGGCTGAGGCTGAGGACTTACCTGGTTAAGCATGATGCAGGCTTGTAGACGGGGGCGGGAGGCCGTGTGTGGATTTCCCAATGGGTGAGAAGGGCTGATTTACTTGGGGGCCTTAGGGAGTGGGCTAAAGAGCAATTTTGTGCATTTCTTTCTTTCTTAGTGGTGGTGCCCAATTTTACCTGGGAATGTGACTGGAGAGAAATTCTTCTGAGTCTGTTGGTTGAGTTAGATTTTGAATGAGGACTGTGCCTGTGTCCCTCTCTGCTGTAGGCTCTGCGTTTCAGTATTAAAATCCCAGTTCACAGGTGGCTGTCTGTCTGTCCTCTCACTTGAATCTCCTTAGTGGACAGGCTGGAGTCCCCTTAGCTGAGTGAAAAGACCAAGGGGCTTAATTCGATATTTGCTTTCAGCCATGCAGTACCCCCGAAGTCATATAAGTGCCTTTTCAAATATGGAAGTCTCCCTTCTGTGTATAAAAAGCTCTTTACAAAAGAGTTTAAACTCCCGTAAGTCTATTAAAAGTATGTATGTGTAGACGTGCACTTATTTGCTTCTCACACTTCTGGTCTCTGAGTGGCCTATTTTGGATAACTTTTCTTTTTTCTGACATCTTTGTCCAGTGAAAATGTGCTAAAGAGCACATTTGTGCCTTTTTTTTTCTCTTCAGCAGCATTTCCCTCGTTTTTTTTTTTTTTAAACAATTTCTCTTAACTGCTCAAGAAACAATGCAAGCCTCTTCCACCATTTCAGGCCCTGCTTTTTAAAATGCTCTTTGGCCCAGGGCCTTGGCTCTAGTGTCCATTCGGCTAGTCGGGGGAGTGGTTTCTGCCTTTCTGGTCACAGCTCCCTCCCGATCTCTCCGCGGATCATCTGCCTCTTGCTAAAGCCACAAGTCAACTTTCGGGCACTTAAAGGAAGAGGCCCGTGGACTCAGTTGGATCAGGAGGTTGATGTCACCGCAGAAGCAGCTGCTCATCCGAGGCCATCTCTGTTCTATCAGGCTCTCAGATGGTCTCGCTTTTCTAAGTGGGCATTGGAGACTGTCAACCTGTGTACCTGGCAATTTGAACACGTGCTGCCTGGGCCCGTCTGGCTTACTTTAAAATGTAGTTCAGGTAAAGGACGGCAGAGGTGAAAATAATAGAGGTCCCCTTACTTTTTCAAAGGGAGGGGTTGAAGCAGATTTTTCCTTCAATGGATATGAAACCCAAACAGAGGTGTGTTTGGGAAAAGTGAGGAACTTTGACACCTTTGGGGAAAGGACCGTTAATTTCTTTTGCCCTTCCTGGGGGATCTGTACCAGCCGTCCAGACAGCAGAGAAGCTGGCTGGTAGAGGAAAGCCTGGTGCAGATTCCCAAGTGTCTAATTGGAGGGAGGTACAGTCCTCCTCATTGGTTGAAGGAGTGAGAAAAATTACCGAATGAAACAGGTTAGGGTCCTACTCAGGATCAGGGAGCCCTGGAAATGGGGGCCCTGTGGCTCACACTCACTGTCCTGGCAGAGGCTGGGAGGAATCCAGTGAGCCTGCTGGCTTCTGCTCTTCGCTCCACTTCAGCCTGAATCTGCCTGCTGGGGTCATGGCCATGCTAGCTGTGCAACTGTGGGCCAGTCATGGACCCTCCCTGAGCCTTACTTCCTTCATCTGTAAAATGGGCATAGTAGATACCTAGCATTCATAGCGGGGATTGAATGAAATGGAAAACAAGGCTTCATAGTGCTGATAGCATACGGAGTCACCTCTTCACAAAGGTGGGCTCCATCCCGGTGCCCTTTTCCTTTGTGTTTCTTTTATTGCTGCTGATGGACTCTGCTACCTTTTGTTTCCCAACACCCCTGAGGGAAGAAACGAAAAGGTCCAGCATTTCTTTGGCTCTTCCCTTACAGGCTGGGAAGGAAGCCAACTCTTCTTGACATCCTGCAACAGAGTTCAGGAGTGAAAGGGTCTGAAATAGACAGTGTCACTGTCCTCCCCAGCCCTCCTCCCCTCACGTGCCCCCACCTGCCCCACCCCCCCAGCTGGCAGGCGGCCCTCTAAGTGAGCAGCCCCCTCAATGACCCACCTAGAGAGGCCTTCCCAGGCTGGCTTGTATATGCTAATAGGCCTGACTTGTCCTGGCTTGTTTGTAGTGATTTGTGGAGGCATTTATATGCAAATACTATCAACTTGCTGAGTTAATTATCATGTGCCCTCCCCGCCCCCCTCCCTTCCTGCAATGCCTCCCAGCCTGAAAGGGGCTGTTCCCATTCATCTCTGTGCTCTTCCTGTCTTTGCCTCCTCCGGCCGTTGCCCTGTTCCCTTCCTGCCCCTGCAGGCCCAATCACAGTTCCTCCGCTGCTGCTCTGTCACCCGGCACAGGAACCTGTGCGGTCAGGGGTGGGGAACTAGGCAGGCCAGTGGCTGCCCAATTCGAATTCTCCATGAGAGGCGTCACTCTGCTTGCAGGGGGTTCTGGCTCACAGTGCTCTGAGCTTTAAACCTTTTTTTTTTTTCCCTGCTAGCTTGAAAAACCAGACCTGTCCAGACCCATCAACCCTTGACACTCAGTCCTCAATCTGGCAAGAAACTGAATAGAGCTTTAACATGTTCATTATTATTATTTTTATTTGGTCACATTGCTTATTTTATACTTTAAAAACAGGATTATGTTTTTATTGTGTTTTTCCATTACCATTTATCCCCCTTATACCCCACTGTTTATCCCACTAAAACTTGCTGCTACTGGAACCTGCAGAGAGGCCATTTTGTAGAGACGCCCCTTCAGCCCTCTGCCCCTGGAGATCTGAGCACTGAGAGTGTGCTTGCTTGGGCCTCCGGTCCAGTCCCTTCCTGGTTGTGTCCGGGCACTGCTGACACGTTGGGCCCGATAATTAATTCTCTGTTAGCGGAGGGGGTCGTCTTGAGCACTGGTGGATGTTAGGCAGCACCCTCTCCGCCAGACCGGCTGCACTGGATGCTAGTAGCACCCGGCACCTGCCGTGACAGCCAGAACCAAGTCCCAGGAACTGCCCACTGTCTGCTGGGGAGGCAGAACGGCCCCCAGTGCAGAATCACTGGGATGGAGATTGCATTTGCTTCTCTTGGCTAAAAGCATGTGAGAGTCCTGCCTCCTCTTTCAAGTTAGACACACTTGGTGAGCATCCTCGAAGTTTGTGATTTGACCTAGCTAACATCAGATACTGCCATTTGCTTAATTTGATGGCCTTTTTAGCATTTAAAATTTATGCATTTCCTTTTAGGGCATGGCAAGGGGCTTGAGTTGGAGGCTGTAACATTTTCATCCTCTGGAGTACCACCCTGCAGAAATAGAACTTGAGCCCCATGTGTAATTGTGTATTTTCTAGTGGTCCTATTAGCCATATGTAAAAAGGAGTAAGTGGAATGAAGTTTCACGTTTATTTTGTGCAGCCTGCACTGTCGCCGTGACCCTGCCGTTGCAGCAGTTGGGACTAGCTCCATTTCCAGGGCGTGGGGACCAGGTGTGGCTGGCGGCTCCCATATTGGAGAGTTCATCAGTACCTGGGATGATTCTGGCTCTTTTAAACCGTTTTCTACAGGTACCGAGTCCAGGGGAAAGTTTTTCCTTCTCTCTGAAAGAAACAACAGCAACAAAAACGGGCTTTGTGTTTATTTTCTGGAAAGTAGGGCCTTGGGCGCACAGCTGCAGTGTGGAGCAGCGGAGGCCGAGGGAGCTGGGTCTCTAATCTCTGCGGAAGCTCTGCCAGCCTCTGTGGGGGAGGCCCTCTGGGCAGCACCCTGGGCCTGGCCTGGCAGGAGGGTAAATATGCCGAGGGCTCAGTGTACTCTCACGCCGCAGAGACTAATGGTTTGGGTTAATTTTGTGTACAAGGTCCCTTTTGTTGGAGAAGGGGGTGAAAGTCCGCAGCTGTGACCGGAAACAGGGAAGGGCCTACCAGGATGACCTTGTTTTGGAAAATCTAAATGGACCACTAATGGCAGAGATCTAAGACGGGTGATGTATGCGTGTGTTTGGGCCTGAAGATAAGGTGAAGAGTATTTTAGAAGTTACTTTAGCGCTACCCTCCAGATAACCGTAGGCCTGGGGCCAGATACAATTTATGGCAAGCTGGTAGTGAGGCCTGTGTGCTGGCCTCATTTTATCTTTTGAATCCAGGCTTTGAAGCTTAACTGGTGGTACTCTGTTTGTTTATCATTTTTTGGGGGAGGGGGCAGTGAGGGCTGATCAGGTTTTGCAGTGAAGCATAGTGGCATTTCATACTTCACAAAGAGCTGTGTATATTACTGCTCCTGGGTGCCTTGGGACGTGTCACTCCTTGCTGTCCCTAATAACAATGTGCAGTGGGGTGTTGCGTTGTCGAGTTTCCAGCAGCCCGGAGTGTGGGCGCACACCTCGTTCGGGCCACAAGCCTGTCAGAGATGTCGCTGGGAGGAGGTGTGGAGGCCTTAATATAGCTCTGAGCCCCAAGTTTCTTTCATCTCTGAGGTCAGCCTTTTCCTGTTGCCTCTCAAGTTATTGAAACTGCGTTCGTTCAGCACACCCAGCACACTTCCCTAGTAAACAGGGTAGATTTGGGTGTAGAGGTCCTAGCTTCTTCTGGACAGCAGATGAGCAGTGGTGTCTTCTGTCACCCAGTGGGATCCTTTCATCCCTGCATTGAGCCATTCCCTGACCATGGCACATCTCATAATTTAAAGACATCCCAAAGTTTACAAAGTCACCACGGATTTGATTGATGCATTTGAATAGTAGCTGGATGCTTGCCTTCCTACCCCAGTATTCGCAAGGAAGAACCTTGCACCAAAAAATACTTCCAAGCTTTGTTCTTGGAAAAAGCATGTTCTTGAGCTGGGGGCGGGGGGGTGGGGGGGTGCGGTGGAGGGCTGGACATTGCTTTTCATGATGCATTTTATAATCTGGGTGTTGCTTACTTCTTGCTCTGTTTCTTATTTTCACTTTGACACAGTATAGTTTTGGGGACTCTTTTGGGGGTGATAAAATAAAATAGAACATTCTTTGATTTTAGGCCTTAGTCTTAATAACTTCTTTATCAATGGATTATAGCAGATTTATGTGTATATATATTTTTGAGAGTTGAGGATGTGGTCTAGGTTCTGTCAGACTTTTCACTTTACCTATTCTGTAAGCCATTGCCATCTGCTTTTAAAAAAAATTATTTCATTTTAAATCCTCAAAGACAAAGGGACCTGGAAGCTCAGACCTGTCCTGCCACATTCCTGAGTAATTTGGTTTTGATTAACCCAAGGAGAAAAGTTGGTTTCTCCTAGCGACGGAGGGGATCAAAGCACCAGGAGGGGCAGTTCCCCTAATTCATGCAGCTCCCCTCCCCCCACAGCCTTCCTCACCCCATTCCCCCTCCCTGGCCTTTTCAGCCTCCTCCTCTTTAGAAAGCTGGAGCAGGAGTTATTTCCACTTTCTGACTCTCAGAGAAGTGGAAGTGTATCATGGAGCTTTGGATGGACGAACCAGGGAGAAATCCGCCCCCCATTCCTTTCTCCCGTAACTCCCTCTCCCCCCGCAAAGCTGCAGCACACATTCCTGTGCTAATCCGGCTGCCGGAGGAATGCAAATGGCTGTGATTGTGTACCCCAGGATGGGCCTGCGCGTCTGTGCAGCTTTTCTTCTGCAAGGAGGTGGCTAAAAAGTGCACTTACTTGGAGAAATGAGACTGGCCTGTGATCCCTAGTGTAGGTCTAATAGGAGAGCAGCCATTTCTTGTTATCTGCCCCTTTCTCTCCCTTCCCTTCCCACCCACTCTACAGTGTGGGTAGGGGCGGGGTACCAGGCTCCTGCTTGGGCACATGCTATGGAAAGGGCAGTTAAAAGAATTCTGCTCTTGAGAGTAAGAAATCAAGCTGGACTATTTGACAAGTCTTGTAATAGGTAATCCTTGTATTTAGCCACCATAAACAACCTATTACTATTATTTTGTAAAGAAAACTATTGGTCTTAGAAGTAATAGATAACATTTTGGAGATGTACCACTTCATTGAACTTAACTTTATTTAAAAAAAGATTTTATTCATTTAGTTTTAGACAGAAGGGAAGGGGGGGAGAGAGAGAGAGAGAGAGAGAAACATCAGTGTGTGGTTGCCACTCATGCACCCTCAATCCCTCCACTGGGGACCTGGCCCACAACCCAGGCATGTGCCCTGACTGGGAATTGAACCTGTGACCCTTTGGTTCACAGGCTGGGGCTCAGTCCTCTGAGCCACACCAGCCAGGGCTGAACTTAGCTTCTGACACTCATCTGACCTTTCACCTTTTTTTTTCTTAACTTATACTTGCAACAGGTTAGTTGGAACCAACATTTTCCAGCATAATTAAAAGTATGCCTTGGGAGTTGGTGCATTGCATCTTTAAGGGGATAGTCAAAATAGACAAGAAAATTTGGTCTCAGTTGTACTCAGGAACACGTTACTCCTGGCTGACTCGCAGTTGAAAGGCCATGGTTCTCAAGCAGTACTGTCTAATAGACGTACTGTGTGAGCCACGTATGTAATTTACAATGCTCTAGTAGCCACGGTGAAAAATTAACAAGGAACTGATGAAATTAATTCTAAGCAGATATTTATTTAGCTCACTATATCCAAAATGTTTAACATCAATATAAACTATTAATGAGACATTTTACATTGTTTAAATATATACTGTGTATATTTTGTACTTGCAACACCTCTCAATTTGGACTAGTCACATTTCATAGGCCAAGTGGCCACAAGGGGCTGAAGGCTTCCTACTGGACAGGGCAGGGCCACCCTGGCCCCTGAGACGTTGGCTGGATGGAGCCGAGTCACCCTTGTCCCTTGAGTTGCTTCCATTTGCTGGGTGGCGTTTGGGGGTATGGCTGTGTCTGTCCGGTTTCCTGTAAAAACTGCACGACGACTCAGACACCCTCATGGGATTGGTGGGATGCTGCTGTGCCAGCGCTCTGAGCTGCGTCCCAGCCTGCAGGTGGGAGGTGGAGGTGGCCACCTGGCCTTGGAGGCCTTTCCCAGTGAAGACTGGCGGCGGTGGCAGCCAGGTGGGCCAACCCCCGGGGTGGGGGCGGGGGAAGCACAGGCAGGGTCGTGCTCAGTTGTGTGAGGGCGGTGGTTCATTACAATGGTTTTATGGCTTTCTGTGTAACTCCTTCTTTATTTGTGAAATCACAGACTGGCGGGCCTGCAGGAAGCCTAGGAACACTTCTCTCACCCTGTCCGTGGTGGTTTACTAGTTTGTGGTTGGACGGGGTCCCGTGAATGTGGGACCTCGGGCGCATGGATAATCTGTTCATTCTGAGGACACGCCGGCCTCCTGGTTGGTTGGGCGTGTTGCTGGGAGGGGCCTTTCTTTTGGAAGTGCCGCCCTGTCCTGATGTGCACTGCGGGACCTGTTGACCCCCTCAGCAGTCCCCACATGAAACCACTTTTTCTCTTCCTTGGTGTTTATCACGGTTCCTGACTTCCCACATTATCTTAATTATATGCAGTGGAATCCTCTTTCCTTAGCCAAGGGCCATGGGCACCTTTGGTTGGAGGGGGATAGAAAGGGAGGGACAGAGAGTGGTGAGGAAAAGTGGAAAACCGCTTTGCAGGTGAGGATAAGGGGTATGATAGAGGCAAGAAGTTCCAGCCTAGACTTTTATTTTATTTTTTTTAAGGCTATGCTTATGTTTCTGTTGGTCACTCCTGAAGTGACTTCTCAAAGCTGGATGACGCCGAGTCCCACCACAGGACAGCTTTTATGAGTACATAGTAAGGGGCGCTGGCCATTGGCTTCTGCCAGTAGGCCACCAGTCCCACAGAGGATGCGCCTTCTTTCAGAGCCGTGGTTAACTACAGGGGTTTCTCACCATTGACCTTAGCATTCCTTAGTCGATGCACGTGATGAGAAGTGTCCCTTAGACGTTGCTGGGTCCAGAGCACCCCACCAGCCTCTACCCATGAGAGGGCCTCTTTGGGCGGAGGACAGCGGGGTATATGCCTCCGGTAAGCCGCGAGGCCGGTGTGGGTTTGGGGGTTTTGGTAGGGAGGTATCTGGTTCCTTCAACAGGCGGCTCCTGTGCCGGCAGGAAAAAACTGTGAAAGTGTGAGCTTTGAGTGGCCCCCGGCGCCGGCCTCTGCTGGGGACAGAGTAGTGCAGCTGTCTGACCCCGGGTGAAAAGTTCAAATCTGCATTTAAAAGGAGTGCCAGGAACCCCCCACCCCCTGCCGCCTTCCCAGTCAAGTTGAAAGCGTTTGTGTTTAGAGGATATGATCAGGCCTTGTGCTGGGACACCACACAGCTCCTCGCTCAGGGCTGCCTGGCCTGATGGTGCTGTGCGGCCGACTGGAAGCCAGGAGGGGGGCGGTGCCCCTGCCATACTCAGTTCTCCAGTGACTAGAGTAGTTGAGGACAAACTCCCCCTCCCACCCGCCTGGAAGGAGAGAGACGGTTCTTTCTCTGTCAGCTTTCCTGTCCTCTTCTGGAAGCTTCCATGGCCTCTGAGGGCCCAGTCAAGATGGGCTGTGTTGCCCTGGCAGGGTAGTTCATTTGGTTAGAGCATCGTTCTCATGGCCAAGGTTGCAGGTTCAATCCCTGGGGTCAGGGCACATACAACAATCAACCAGTGGATGCATCAATAAGTGGAACAACTCTCTCCCTTTCTCTGGAAAAAAAAATCAATAAATAAAAACGATGGGCTCTGAGTGGGGTCCGGAAGGGCCCAGGCTTGGAGAGAGAAGCAGCACGGGACGGGGAGCCTGGCCCCTGTCTGTCTTCAGCACTGAGAGTGACTGCCACAGCCTTCCCCTTCGTTCCCCATCCCGTTCCCCTGCGCCGAGGAGGGTCTGGCCACTGCCCAGCCGGGAACCCCTCCACTCAGGCTCTGATTTGTTTACTTGAGCATTAGGTGAATGTAAACAGTTCAGCCTCTCTGATGTTATATCCCTAAAGGGTCTGAGTGTGAATACAAATGGGTATTAGGCCCCTGCGGTTTCAGTGACTCCCCCTGCCCGCTGCCCCCCCCACCCCGTTGCTAACTAGCAGCTTGCAGGTCTTTAACCTGCCCAGAGGAAGATCCTGTCCTCGGCAAAGCTGCAGGACTGGGCTGCCTCCCTTTCTTTTCTTTTTGGTTTTGAATGCTGAGATTTAAAAAGTGATGTTGGGAGGCCCCCATCTGTAGGACTGAAAGTTTAATAGAACAGAGAGCAAAGCTTCTTTTATGAGAAGTCTGGTTATTTGGATCTCTTGTTTGGGGAGAAGGACGTTTCCTGTGTTCCTGTTAGTTTGTAAGATGCACTTGTGAATCTTGACTATTTGTTTAAACTAATATTTTAACACTGATCAGGTGGTATAGGGTATCTTTGATGCATCTTTCTGCATTTTTTTTTTCTTGAGTAAAGGGTCATAGAGAACTTTTGCTTTTGGACCCTCATCCCTGTAAGAAGTGTGGTCTCTAGCTCAGTTTAATACATCATCCTGCGTTCTCTCATACCAGGGTAGGACTCATACATTTTTTTTTTTTTCAGGGAAACATAGGAACTCCTATGTTTTTCAGGAAACATAGGAAACATAGGAACATAGGAGCTACGCCAGGCCACTTTACCCACAAGGTTCTAGGATGTACATTCTGTTTAGGGGCCCGGCTTTCCCTGTGAAGTCCCAGTCCCCACTCCCACTTCCAACTCCTCCTGCTCCTCACCCCTCCAGTTCCAGTGAGGGGATCCCTTCTTTGAAGCCAGAGGGCCGATGTGACCTGCGGAAGGAAGGATCGCCACACCTCCCTGCCTCAGGCATGTGTCCTGGTTCATGTGTTGAAGGCCTGGGCAGTTCTGTCCCTTGTGGTGGCTCCCAGTCCAGTCACGCCATCACAGGGACATTTTAATTAGCAGTGCCTTAGTCATTAGCGAGTTATTGTTTTTGTCTGGAAACCCTTAAGTACTGTTTACTTGATGTCTCAATGCAATACAAAACAGCAATTAAGCAGAAATTTGTTGTATGAGGCAGGAACCGAAATGGATTGTCAAAACAGGTCTCGGGTTCCTCCAAGCCAAGTAAAACCACTCTTCCCTTCGGCCTCCAGATGACCAGGGGGCCCCCAGCTCCTCTGTTTCTTCGGGATCTGCCCCCTAGAGTTACCTGACAGAAATGCTGGGGACTGCTGCTTTCCTGTGTCCCGCCTTCACTTTCAGGTTTGATGAAGTGTTAATGTTTACTCCCCCCTCCCCCCACCCCGCTATTTTGTTACCTACCTGGGATATTTCAAAAACTTTTCCAGATGAAGACTAATTATTTGTGAAAACGCTTCCACGTCCTTGTGTGACGATTGATAGAACTTGGGTGTATTTACTTCATGCTTCTTAAGGCCAGGTACCGTTGTGACCCCTCGAGTGTGTTGGGACGCTGGGATTGATACCCCTTTTATATAAGAAGTCTTTTTATGGATTGGTGGAAAACAAGCTAAGATCAAGAATTGCGGCAGAGGCAGAGCTGAAGAGGCACTAGGACGCAAAAATGAAGAAAGGGTGGGGGGGGGGTTGCACATGAACTTCCTGCAGCTTCGACGAGAATCATTGAACCCAAAGGCAGGAGTTGCTCCTTATGGAAGCAGACAAATACATGAACAGCTTCTGTTTTGGTAGGATTCCCCCCTCCTCAGAATCCCAGGTTTATGGAAGGTGGAATCGTGTGAAAGGCTGAGGGGGGAAGGCGGAGGGGCTGTGTAAGGGGGCAGATGGCCTCCTTGCCAGGGGGACCCCTCGGCGTGCAGCTCTGCACCAGGTCCGTCATCAGGACCCCTGTTGCTCACTGCACAGGCTCTTGTCTCGTGCTCCCAGTCCCTTCTTCCTTTTTTCCTCTTTTTCCCTTCAAACAATATCTTCTGACTTCCAGATTTCTGATAAATTGATAAGAGGCATTGCGTGAGTCAATAGAGCTGTAGACACTTTGCCAATATAACCCTGGCTCTATTGATCTGCCAGTAAATTAAAGTCTTACTTAGAGCCTGCTGATATTTCTAATCTCCTGCCTCACCAATTACATCCTCCCAGCTACCTGGAAAGGGGACTTGAGCCTTTGAACCTTTTTTCATTGTTGTGAGTGGGCTGCTGTCCTTCCACGGGGTTGGGGGCAGTTGCCTTGCTTCTCTGGTAGGAAAAGGGGGAGCGTGGAGGAGAATGAACCAGCTTGGCTTCTGGCATAGGAGCTGTTTTCATGCTGCAGGGCTCATTAGCAAAAATTCCAGGAAAACAGATTTCATCGTGGTGATCACATGCATTTTATAGCAAGTCCGCAGGCGGCGCTGACCGTTGGATTTGCTCCTCCAGTTTGGAGGTAGAGGAAGTTGAGAGTAAGTAGCTGCTCTTGGAGGTTTCCCTGGTTGTCTCTCACTTTTAAAAATTGTCGGCAGCCTGGGAGAGAGCGGAAGTTTGGATTAAAAGCTGAGTTATTAGTGTTTATCACTTCTTTAAAAATGCCCAAGAGTTTGTAGAGAAGAAGACAGAGGAAGGGTGCCCAAATCGAAATGCGTATGTGCTGGCTGCTCGCGTGGATTTTGTTTTGTTGTCGTCTCGAGGTCTCATTGGAGAGCGGAGTGCGGGGGAGAGAACCCCTTCCTTTGTCCATTGTGACTTTCATCTGTGGGATCCTCTGTGTCGTTCCCCTCTCTGCCATCCCGCTCACTTGTTTGGAGCTGAGTTACAGGAACCACTGCGTGAAGATGTCCACGCAGGGACAGTGGGGCCCACAGAGTCCCTGCTGGGATGCCCACTTTCCAGGATGGCTGTTGGAGCAGATCGTTTGTCTGATAAGCTCCTTCCAAGTCCCGTTTATGTGGTTGGCTTTGGGGAAGAAATCTCCAGATAAATGCTGTGTTCTCTCTAATACTCCAGAGCGAAAAATCAATGGGAGGGATAATTCCTTTCCTTGTCCAACACACACTTCTCATGTGTTTCTTACCTTGAGCTGCACTTAAAAAATTTTTTTTTTTTTTTAAATGAGAAATCCAGTCCAGGAGCCCCATTTCTTCTGAGGAAAGATGCGTCAGGAGGTGCCTTGTGTGCCCTTTAGGAGAGCTTGGATCCTGTGACCTGGGCATATTTCTTGTCTTCCTCTTCCTCTCTTTACCTCCTTCTGCCTCCCCTTACCTTTCAAGTTGGAGAGGTTGATTGATGGTGAGCTGGGGTGGTCGGATAGTGTGGGAGGCTTGCCAGGGGGGTTCACTGGCAGACTGAGTTAGGGGATGGAAGGTGCAGGGGCCCAGGACCAGGTGTGAGGTGTTGAACGGTCTCCTGGTCTCAGCCAAGGCTCTGCGGAACCGCCCAGGGAGCCCGCCCAAGGTGGTGAAGGGAGGCTCGGGGTTGGTTGGGTCTCCTCTCTGCCGGGCCTGCAGACGGCTTGGCTCCCTTTGGCTGAATGAGTGAAGAAGATGTTAGACAAGGAGAAACCCCAGGAGGTTGGGATTGACTTTCCCTTTGTTTGGATGGCATTGTATTGTAGGAGGTGTTTAAATCTTGTTCACACCTGTCGAGGCTGAGGCCTGGCTTTGAGAGCAGTTTGTAACAAGACTTCTGTTGTTGTGTTTCTAGCTTGCAACAGAGGAACTTTATTGTAGCAACTTGTTAATGTTCAATTAGGCAAATTCTGGGTGCCTGGGGGCAGTGGAAGGGCGAGCACTTTCCCTGGCTGCCCAGGCCTCTCCGTGCAGGGATGGGGCAGGAGAAGCCGAGCCTTGCCTTCAAGGCTCCTCCAGGGGCAGCAGGTGGGGTCTTGGCCGAGCTCCAGAGCCCCTCCTAGGTGTCTGAGGTTGGTGGGGTGCAGGGAGGAGGTCTGGTGCCAGCTCTGCACCCTCTGTTGTAACAGTCTCTCCCCTGTGAGTGGATGCTGGCCGGCACTCCCACCCGCAGGTGTGGCAGCCTGCGCAGTTTGTCTGTGGGTTGGGAGGAGGGAGAGGACAGACACCAAGCCCAGTGTGTGGCAGGCAGCTTCAGCATCATGCTGCCCCAGGCCGTGGAGCCCTGTTATCTGTTGGCATCTGAGTCTGACTGGCCACGCCTGCATACGTGTTATCTGGCTTTCTTCCTGGCGCAGGTCTGCTGGGAGGACTGTTAGGCACCTCGATGGGCAGTGTATTCCGCCTCCTGGTGGACTGAGGTCTTGATTCTCTGGGAAGGGAAACCGGGAAACCCATGTCTCTGACAGGAGGGCGGCCTTGGGGGTGCTTCCGCATGAAGGTGGTCAGCTGGCCAGTGTCTTTGTGGTACAGTAGGAAGAAGAGAGCTTGGGGAGCTGGAGCTGAGCTTTAAGAAGAAGGAGAAGCTCAGAGGGGCCAGGCTCCATCCTGTCACCCTGGCCTGCCGTCAGGGTGTGTCTGGGGCCTGGCAGCTGGCCGGAAGCGGGAGGCAGGAGGTGGGTGTCTCCTCCTCACTGTCTCAGGGAGCCTTTGGTCCTGGCTGTAAAATACGGGTCCCCATGGCAGACTCCCTCCGCAGTGTTGAGCGATGAGGAGCGCAGGGCACCCGGCAGTGTATTAAACACTAGTTGAACGCAGGAGGGGCAGTATATCACAGGAGAGAGATAAGCAAAGTTCTCTGATAGTGGATCAATAAAGGTTAGTGACATCATATCTCAAAGTGAGGGAACCTGCTTTCTGCACAGCCATTTATCAGATCGCAGCCCTGGAAGGGCGTTAACCTCTTTCTGGCCAGATTTCTTTTTACTGAACAGAGACCAAACTCCTCTTTGCTTGGGGTGGGGGGAGGGCACAGGCAGGGGGCAGAGTCTCGCCCCCCGTACTGTCCTTAAGGACTCTTCATGTGCTGGGTTTGCAAATGCTTTCTGCAGTTAGCATTTAAGCCAGTGGTGGCTTGGGTGTGCGCTGTGTGTTTATGGAAAGTTTCTTAACTTTGAAATTTGTGCAGAAATTCCCATAAAAAGGCAGTGTTCCTACTGAAGGCTTCAGACTACACCAGTGTGTGACAGGTCGCTGTATTGCTGTCGCTCACCTGGGGGCGGAGCTTTATGTTTGGTGTTTGAGGGTCAAGCAGTTGGACTGGACAAGACGATTAATATTAAAAAGCCTGAGAACGATCATGGTCTCTCTTCTCTGGCGCTGTGGTGGTGTCAGACATTCGCGAGTGTCCCAGTGGCCTGGGGCCGGCAAACTGCAGCCTGTGGGCCAGGTCTGACCCAGCGCCTTGTTTCTCTACGGTCTGCGAGCTAAGAATGGTTTTTACATTTTTAAATGGCCGGGGAAGGGGGGGCGGGAGTCAAACAAAGCATGATATTTTGTGACACATGGAATGGTGTGAAATTCATGTGTGTGTCCATACGTGAGGTTTTCTGGAAAACAGCCTGGCTTGTTCGTGTGCATCGGTCTGTGAGTGCGTTCACCGGCAGCGGCGGCGCTGAGTGGTTGCGCAGACCGTGTGGCAAGCGAAGCTGAGGGTGCTTACCCGGCTCCTGTGCAAGAAGCTTTTCGACCCCCAGTGTAGTTTCTGATCTCAAATCCACTGCTCTACGTCAGTGCACTCCCCTCTCTTACTGGTTTCTGAAATAAAATTTTGTCCCTTGCCTACTCTACAGTGTTCTGAAAGTCAGATGAAAATGGATCAGAAACGGGTTTGAAAAATAGGCTGCATTTGCACAATGGTTGTTAGTAAACTAGCAGACCCTCTAGTGTGTGAACCCATGTGAGGATGTGAGGACACGAGGCTTTTCCTTGTGGACCTGGAGCTCCTGGCTCGGTAGTTGGAGTTTGGCAGAGAGTGTGTGCCCTGTCTTACCTTACTCCTGTGCCGTGGAGGGCGCCGTCAGAGTTTCTTTGTCTCTCTTAAAACTTGAAGGTATGTATCTTCCCAGAGCGAACATCTTCTGCTTTGCAAGGGAACATCAATTTTCCTCAGCGACTGCCGAGATTTTTATCCTTAAAGAGTTGGATCACTTTTCTTTCCTTCCCACCGGTGATTTATGGATGGAGAGAGCAGGCCTTTTCCTGTAGGTCTCTGACTGTTTATCTTTTTGGTCAGGCCCTGACAATACGCTGGCTGGGATATTCACAGGGGGTGTTAGGGGCGCGATGCCGGTTCCAGGACCCAGGGGTGGTTGGGGGCGGAGGGAGGCCGGAGACTCCAGCCCAAAGCTAATGGGCTGATGTCCAAGTGGAAAGTGTATTTTCATTGAGGAAGTGTAGGTATTAGTGGAGCCTGGATTACTGTGTGATTGTGCTGTCAATACTGCTGTATTGAGTCGGCGAGAGCCCGCACAATACGGGGAAACACTTAGCTCACTACTACTGCTTATTGAGAAGCCAATAGCAATTTACTTGCTGACACTTGACATCAAATCCATTCCCAGAGGTGGAGCTCCTGCAAGCTGCCACGGAGCGCCCGCCCCTTACCAGGGCCCTCTCCTGCCTTGGGTGGCTGCCTCCCGGTTGGAGGAGAGAGCAGGGTGGGGTGGTGATGTGGGAGATATTCCTGTTTAACTTTCAGAGCTGACAAGACGTTTTCTTCTCTTCCTAATCGCTCTTGTGCTCGTCTTCTTTCAACAAGTGCTAAATGGCCCTCCCTCCATTCCTCCCTGGGGTGTGGGTTTTCTGCATGTGGGAACTTTCTCCTCCTCTCCATAAAAAAGTTCCTTCCTTAAAATGGATACATGAGGAAATCATATGTGGGAGAGAGCTGAGGGGATGGGCGGGTGTCTACATCTGCTGTGTGGGAGCAGAGACCTCCCGGCCCCTGTGGGACCCAGGGTAAGGGAGCAGGGCCACGCCGTGCCCACGTTCCAGGGGGAGGGGACGTGTGGCTCCAGGGCTGCTGGGATAGGGCTCTGTCGAACACTCTGTTCTTTCTGTAACTACTCATGTGGAGTCTGTCTGCAGAGTGTCTGGCGGCTTGATTTACAGTGTTTTCACATGGCCAAGTCGTTCAGATGCCTTCAGATCCCAGATTCTTCTCCAGATAATCAGCTTGCAAACCAGAGTAACTCACTCCGGGAGGCGGGACCTAGCACATGGCGATTTGGGGGTGCCTAGCCCTTGGCTTCCACCGGCTCCCCTGGTCCCCCTGAATGCCAGCGCGCTTTGAGTTCTGTCTCCGCATTCCCGTGCCTTGGCACCCAGTCCAAACATTCTCTTAGCGTGTCTCACCTGGTCTCTTTGCAGCCACTTATGTGGAGGTTGGTGAACAACACGTTAGGCGTGTGTTGTGAAGGTTAGGTGGTCTCAAACTCACGGCCGCTGCCGATGGTGCCGTTGCCCGTGGTGGGGGAGGCAGGGGGCAGGAGGAAGCCTTGGCCTGTAGGATTTCATGAGGCTCTGTGCAGTCTGGCCATCAGTTCTGTGGAGTCACTGCCTCCAGTCCAGAAATTTCTCCCCGATGGGGAGATTGTCTTGCCTCGCTCCTTCCTGTCTCTCCCTTCTTCTTCCATCCCCCCTCACCCAGCCTCCTCCTTTCTCTTCCAGAGACTCAGTTATTCATACCAAGCAAAGCAGAGCTGCTTGCAGGTGAGATTAGGGGGCTCTGATGGCTTTACCTTTTCTCCAGCAACCGTGATTGGTCCTATCATAGCATGTGAATGAGTGGGCAGCAGCCCGAGGCTCTGCCGTTGTTGATGGAGCACTGTGCAGGGGGTGGTGTTACTTAATTACAGTCATGCTCCTGCCTTGTTGGGGGATGACTTTGTCTGGGAAGACGACAGTGCTCACAGGAAGTGGCTCTACTCAGTTTGCAGGTGGGGCTACAGGAGCAGCGTCCCCCAGCAACTCTGTCCAGAAGTGGAGGTGTGACTAAGCGCTTCATTGCCTTCTGTCATGGTCCAGTAGAGATGGCCACTTGGCCTTTGGACAGACGCTGGTGTGTGTTGTGGGAGCGTCCTTCTCCTGGGGTTGACTGGTGTAGGTAGTGGCAGGTAACACGAAGTGCACCTGGTGGATTTGAGGTTGAGGACCTGACTTCTGACCCCAGCAGACTTCACAATGCTTGCCTTGTCCCTTTTCCAAGCCTTGGTTTTCCTGAACACCAAGGGACTGTCTTGAAGAATGCCGTAGGGGCCTGAGATTCTGCGTGAACAGAGTGCTGCTGTGCAGAGCATTGTGGGAGTGACCCCAGGAGGCAGCTGGACCTGTGTGGGGCTGTAGGAAGCACTCTGCTTCAGCGTGGAGAAGCTGCCCTGATGGCTCACCATCCGGCTGTTCCTAGGCTGGTGCTTTGGATGGATTGAGTGGTGGCCCGGCTGGTCCCTGACAGGTGTAAAGATGCAGAGGCTTTGGTTTTGTCCAGGGTGGGTTCCAGGGTGGGTTCCAGGCTTAGGGTCACATGGGCGCAGGCTCATACACTTTCCAGGATTGAGGATGGAACTTGCTGCATTTATTTTGATCACAAGACTCTCCAGAGCCTGTGGCTGTTATTTTGACACTCGTGGCCCACAGGCATGTGTTTCAGTGATGTTTGGGGTGCTTTCCTGGAGTGCTCACCTTAGTTCACCTTCCACTTTTAAGGTACAGCCCTTTTTTATACTCATCTCTCTCTGAGGCCTAGTCCAGGCCCCTGTCCCCTTGTGGCTGAATCGTAAGTTCCCAGTGGAGCTCCTGTCCACCTGTCTCTTCCCGCATCCAGGTAGCCTCCGTGCCAGAGATGATAAAGTTGCAGCATGTAGGCAGAACCTGGGCTGCACAAGTTTTGTTCAGTACCTATCATATTTTAAAAATTGACATATTTCAATGTAAAAATCTGAACTGGACCCTTCTCTCGAAGAAAAAGTGGGGGAGGATTTGGCACTTCTGGGCCTCCAGAGCAAAAGGCTGCTAGGCCAGGACAGTTCTTAGAAGGGGCATGAACTTTTTAGGTCACCAGGGTAGGTCCCTGTCACTCCCTGCGACCTTACACCTGGTCAGCTCGCTCACATTTCTTACCTGCATGGCCCCTCGGGGCATGCGCTTCCTGTGGTCACGCATGCACGCAGCGCCTGGACTCGAGCTGTTTGTGTGCTCCTCAGTGGGGAACGATGGTGTCTTGCCCTCCTGCCAGGGGATGTTTGGCACAGTCTGGAGGCATTTGTGGTTGTCCCAACTGGGGGTTGGGGGATGCTGCTGACTTTTAGTGTGTGGAGGCCAGGAATGGCACTAAACCTCCTACAGTGCCCAGGACGGCCCCCACCCAGCGGACTGTGTAGTCCAAGAGGTCATAGTGTGGAAGTCAAGAGGCCCTGCCGTGTTTTCTGCCCCTCATTCTCCTGATCAGGGGCTCTCCATGGCTCCCTGACACCCCACATTTCCCACCTGCCTGCGAGGGCCTGCGAGCCCTGCCACCACGCAGGCTCCCCCTGTTCACCCGCATCCTGGCCACGGCTCCCAGGATCTGTGCTCTCTGCAGGCTGCATTCCCTGCTGCCACTTCCTCTGGGCCTCAGGCTCCTTCCTGTCCTTGACCTTTCGTCCACTCCTTTGTCAAGTGTTTGAGAACTTCTGAACTTCTTGTGTGCCGGGCACTGTTCTGGGGGCTGATGATTCAGCAATGGCGGGGTAAGGGGTATGGGAGCAGCGAAGGAAACATCTTCGTTTTCATGGGTCTCATACTTCCCTCTCGCCTTCAATATGCATAGTTAGTACATGAAAAGCAAGCATTTTAAAAGATGTTAAATGCTAGGGAGAGAAGGCAAGTGAGGGATTAGGGAGTGCTGCGGAGGGCGGTGGTTTGCAGGTTAAGTGGAGGTGAGGACGGCCTCAGGAGATGGCAGCGTGGGAGCAGACTGGGGGGGGGGGGCTCCTTCAGAAATCCTCAGAGGCGCCCCGGCTCGTCTGAGGAGCTGCGGGAGCCACGTGCCTGGAGTGGGTGTGTGAAGGGAAGGGGCAGATCTCTAGGGCCTCTAAGACTGCTGTGAAGATTTCCTGTCTGCTCTGAGTGCAGGGACGCTGGGGGGATTTGTCCCCAGCAGTGACCTATCGGACTTGGGTGGGACAGGCTCCCTCCGGCAGCTGTGCTGGGGTGAGGGCAGGAAGCAAGGGGACCAGGCAAGATGATTGCAGCCAGCCAGCAGAAGGTGGCTCCAGCCAGGGCCCTCGTGGTGCAGCGGCTGCTGTGACAAAAAATTACATAACTGAGTGGCTTAAAATAACAGAAACTTGATCTCTCACTGTTCTGGAGGCTAAGAGTCTGAGATCAAGGTGCTGGCAGGACCTCTGCGCAGCCTCTCCAGGCAAGGATCCTTCCCAGCCTCCCGCGGCTGCCGGCAGCCCTCCTTGTTTCTAGGTTTATAGCTGAATCCCTCCAGTTCCCGTCTCCATCCTCATGTGGGTGCGTGTTTCCTCTCCTCTGCTAAGGGCACCCGTTGTTGGATTTAGGGCCACCCGATCCAGTGTGACCTCGCACTAAATTAATTACACTCGCAAAGACCCAGTTTCCAAATAAGGTCACATTCTGAGCTTCTGGGTGGACGTGAAATTTTGGGGGACACTCTTCAACCTGCTATAAGTGGTCACCCCCTGGCTATAGTTTAAAAGTGGGGTATGGGGAGGGGGCGACAGAGAGTTCAGGTTGCCTTGAAGTATCGCAAGGATGGGGCCCCTGTGCTCTTGGCCAGTGGCCTCCATGGCAGCCCCTTCGGCAGCCTCTTTCCCCTGGAACTGTGAGCCCTACCTCTTCGGTTGTCTGTCTTGCTGCTCTGAGCCCCATCGATCCCTCCTTTTATTGAGCACATCTACTCAGAATCACTGTTTAGGCCTTTGAGTTCGACACTCAAATATTTAACTACTTAATTCTAAATAGCAGGGAGAGGTGCCATATCTGTCTGAGGAAAACTGGAAAGGAATTTAAGAGGCTTCATTTTTCAAAGCCTCAGAGCCTGTGCCCTTTCAGCTAATCCTCACAGTTGTTCTACAAGGTATGCAGGGTGGGGACACGTCATTTTTTTTTTTTTTTTTCCAGAAGAGAAAAACTCAGAGGCATCTTAAGAAGTGTCTTAAGGGCAGGATCACCTAGCAGTTGGTTCGTATCTGCATTTGAACCCCAGTGGGCAGGCAGGGCCCTGATACAGAAGAGCATTAGGGGAGTGTGGGGAGGTTACATGGAGACGTTCTCTACTCATCACACCCACAGGCTCGCCACCCCAGGGTGGCTCAGCATCAGACAGAGGGAGGCCTCAGGAGCATCTGGGTGTGTGCTGGGAACTCAGCTTTTGATGGCCTGCACTCCTCCTGAGGTGAGCAGGCTCTTCCCTAACAGTTTCGGGAGTGGGTAGAGAAGAGCAGATCCAGATGAGCCTCTGGCAGGGACTGCCTCACGTATGCACCAGATGTTCTTGTGGTCAGTGCTCGTGATTGATTTTTGGGCTTGTGTATGGACTACCCGACCTCGCTTGTGCTCTCAAAGGCTCTGGCTTTAGAAACAGCAGGGACTGGATTCCTGCTGTGATGCCTCCTAGCTGTGTGACTTTGGGAAAGTTGCTTGGGCTCTCTGGGCTTCGATTTCCTTGTGGGCAAAGTGGAATTGATGCTCGTGCCCACCTCATAGGTTGTCAGGAGGACAAAACGAAGAGCACAGGTGGAATATTCATCATAGTTCCTGGCGCATAATCGAGCCGTCGTTAATTGTGCAGTGATGTTTAATGCTTTGTAGCATTTTCCCCACTTTAGCTAGACTCGAACAGAGTAACATAGAGAATGGTCATGCCCGTAATTTTCCGGCCTTACTCTGGAGCTAGTAGATACGTGAATGGAAAGATGTCAGGAGCACATGGGGCGCTGAAGCCTCACTGAGTGGAAGGCAGCGTTGGCCTCAAAACCCGTCAGTCTCACCTGATTTCAGTTTCCATAACTTCGTGGCAGAGTCGTGGCTGACAGCGCTGCCGGAGGCACTGCAGTGGGGCTGACTGGGGCCACGGGTCTCGTCCCATGTGTCCCGTGTCCCCCATCTCCTGCGCAGTTCAGAAGCTGTCCTGCGCGGGGAAGCCGTCCTCGGCCCTTACAGGCTGTGTGGAGGATGTTTTTCTTTCAGAATTTAAGGCAAAGAACTTTTCTTTTTACTTTTCGTAAGAAACCAAAACTATATCTTTTATTTTTTCCATGGCATGATACAATGCTAGTAGCCCTCTTTAAGCTTTCGCTGGGCAGTCTCCCTTTAATCTGAGACGTGGTGTTGATTGCCAAGGAAGTGTTCTTCCAACATAAAGCTTTGTCTGTGGTTCATTAAGTTTGTTTTAAAAACTTTCAAATGAAGTATTCCCTTGTTGGTGCGTCCTGTGCTGGTGACAGTGGCCCTTTCCCACGTTCCTCTGTGTCCTCTCTGCCTCTTACACGCTCAGCTTTCAGACCAAGAATGTGGAGGATCCATGTGAGATGTTGCAGGGTAGAGTGGATTTTATCTTTCAGTGATGATAAGGAGTAAGTGATAGTCAATCCCCATGGAATGTCCGCAGCTCTTTCAACAGGTCAGAGGGCTCAGTATATGACTCAAGTGTAGTTGGAACACTCATTTCTTTAGGAAGTGGTTATGCCCTGCCAGGAATGGCAGACAGCTCTCTCATTTTTCTTACCAGTGGGGTAAACAAATAAACAGTCCCAGCTGTGGGTAGATGGAAGCAGAGATCTTGAAAACGCGGTAGAGAAAGGGGCTAATGGGGCCGGGTTTGGGAAAGCCCAAACGTGATAAGAGACAAAGGAAGAGAGACCAGAGGAACCTCTCTAGGAACTGGCTCATGTTTTGGATGGAGAAGTTGCTTCCTGCAAGTAGCGATGAGTCACAGTCTCCAGGTTCATGCCCTTTAGGACAGCAAGGTCTACACAAGGACAAATGCTAATCAGAGGGTGCAGATGCAGGCAGTGTGGGGCAGTTGTGCAGGGTCATCTCAGGTTTGGACAGGAAAGTGCTGTCCCTTGGTGCTACAGGGACACTGGGAGGGGCGTGGGGTGGGGCCTCTGGTAGGCACCCAGGTGAGGATGGGTGGATGGTGTTCAGACACAGAGGGAGGGTGGCAATGGCCTATAGACCCACACCACACGCACACGCGCACACACACACACCCCTCTCTGGGTGTTTCCCTGGGCACGTACAGGTAAAGCCGGAGCGAGGCAGACGCTGACTGGCTGTTGGCAACTTCGGCAGCATTGGACTGCTTCCCAAAACGAAATGCCCACCAGGTCCTTGCCTGGTAGGAATAACTTTGTAAAGTCACAAGTGGATTTAACCCAGACACTTTGGAGGCAGGATGAGAAGGTACCAGGTATATTGCTGTTTTCCTTTCGTGACCAACGACAGCGTGCAGGACTCTTGCATGATGCATCCAAGGACATGTGAAGAGAGTTAACAGAACAGTTAACAGAGGCTAGGGCGCTGAGGCCTGTGTTCTTAGAAAGCTAGTGCAAAGTCTTTGCCGTGCTGGGAACTTTGGCACCAGCACGAGGGCACTAGCGAAGCTGGATAGCGAGTTCTTTCTGGGCTGGCTGGAAGAGGGTAACCTTTGCGTGAGAAGATATAGCTTTGGAGATAAAGTTACAGTGGATGAGCACTGGGGAAATGGTTTGATAACTGAATTCATCATTCAAAATTTATAGAGATTGGCTTTAGTCTTTAGGGGGAAGAGATACTTCCAGCCCGCAACATGAACAGAATGTGGCAATGTACACAAAGCATGGGTCTGTTTATTAGAGGGTCCCCCAAAGTGTCAATTACAATTACAACCACTTACTGCATAAAGTTAATTTTTTGCTAAAGTCAAAACCTGTGAAAACACAAGTCTTCCCTTCCCCAACCTTCTAAATACTCCAGAACTTTCCAGCAAGAAGAAGGAAGTCCTTCCCCAAAACAAAGGGAGTAGAAGTATGGACAAGGGGAGGATCTGAAGTGCTGGCAGTGGGGCTGACCCTGTGGTGTGAGAGCCTGCAGGGCGTGAGCTCTGTGCGGGTGGCAGGTGTCTTAGTCTGTTTGCTCACTGTTCAGTCCTGTCCCGAGACCACACGGCAGCCCCTGGCATACGTCAGCCACTCGGATATTTGAATGCATGGATAGGCAATTCCCTGATAAGCTGGGAATGCCCTTTGTGTAGGGCCTTGTTTTCTCGTGCCCTGGGGTTGGAGGAGTCAGCTGAGAGGTTATACTGCACAGCAGACAGGCTCAGGTCAGCCGTGGAGAAGAGAAGGCAGCATTTAGACATGAAGGCAGCCGAGACACAGGAGGAGAGCCCACGGCAGTGCCGTATTGGCAAGACTTGCATGGTTTGGTGAGGGGAACCATTGGGATGGGGGTTGGAAAGGACTTGGAGCACTTTGAGATATTCCTTTTTAAGTATTCTTCCTCCTACCACTGATGGAGTTTATTTTCTGGGACATCTTTCTATGCCAGCCTCCCTGTACAAAAACAAAAACAAGATCCCCATTTCTCTTAATCCGAGTGTATTACAAAGAAAAACAGATTATGTCTTGAGAGCATGTGCTAATTGCTGAGCCAGTCATTGGTGTTCCTTTGTCAAGGCACTTAAAAGCATAAGGAGTATTCCACTCTCTAGGGATAGACATGCAAACTTGGGTAGGGTTCCGAGTGAACTTACACTGGAGGGGAGGGGCTCTGCTGGACAGCCACTATGCTCTCGCCGGGGCGCGATCCCACATCCGTGGGAGGCACAGAGAACGTTCTTGGTTCACGTGGAGGTTACAGAGTGGCCATAAATGGACATTCATATAGCAGAGGAGGAAATGACTGGAGTCAGAGCTCTGGTGCGAGGGCTTTAAAAGAGGTCCATAAATTAGTCATAAGAGCTAAGGAAGATGGGATTCTATTTCTAGGGCTGGTTTATTTTGAGGGGGCATTGGAAGAAGCAAGAGGTAAAGGGAAACAGGTCAAGTAACAAATATTTTGGATCTTGGGCAAACTAAATACCTATTTTGCCAGAGTTCACCTTCTCTTGGACTTTGATTATTCAAAATTATATCTTTATTAGGCAGGCATCTGAATGAGGATGCTTGGTGGAGGTGGTTAATTTTTTTCAGTGACTTCACCCTGTTTGAAGTAGCACTTGTATATATATATACACTGAAATTTCACGTTTATAGTTTTTAACTTTTTTATTTATTGACTTAAGAGAGAGAGAGAAACATAAACCTGCTATTCCACCTATCTGTGCATTTATTGGTTGACTCCTATAGGTGCCCTGACTGGGGATCAAACCCACAACCCTGGCACACCAGGGTGACACTCTAACCAACTGAGCTAAGTGGCCAGGGCTGAAATTGTGTGTTTAAATCCTATAGAGTAATCTGAGTTACCCAGATCCTAAACATCATAGCATGTTCATTTTTCATGCAAAGAGAATGGGCTAGACTGGGGGAGTGTAAACAAACGTGTAGGATTGGTGGAAAGGGGAGAATTAAGTAGTATGTGGGTATGGAGAATTAAGTGGATGGATGGTCTGATTTGTGATGGGAAGAAAGCTGGGCTCAGCTGGAGTAGGAAGAAGGAGGACCCTGGTGGCATCCTTCTTTGCAGAGTAACTGAGAAGACTATTCTTTGCATAAAGGCAGATGTGAAGCAGAAAGGCACCTGATTGCTCCCTATCAGCACATCCTCCTCTACCCACCTGGCCCATGCCTCAGTCTGGTCAACAGCAGCCTGTACCTGTGTGGTGTGTAAAACCCAGTCCTGGAAAGCTGGCTCCTGTGGAGGTGTTGGGCAATTCCGGCCGGCCGGCAGCCAGCTTCTGATGTGGTTGGCTGCCTGGCTTGCACCTCTCAGGTGCTGGCAAGATGGCGAGATCTACTGGCCCCAGGCTACCACCGAGGTGGGCAGGATGCCACCTTCCAGGGCCTTCCTCCTCCCTTTGTCTTCCAGAGCCCAGTAGGCACGGGCCCTGGATTTCCAGTTTTTCAGGCTGGCTGCCGGCACCACAGGAAGGCTTTCCTTTCCACCTGTGGGATCCCTTGGGCAATGCTGGCTCGGCGTGGCTTCCTTGATCAAAGGAAATGTGGATCTGGGGTTTGGCCCTGTAGATTTTTGCTAGCCCCATATTTCCTATTAGAGAAAACCAAAATGGCATACACATATATTCTTTATTCTTTGCTTTTGTTTCTGTTGTTTACTTGGGGTATTCATGAATCTCAAATGTAGTAGACTAGCATGGGAGATGTTTCTGTCTTATGCTAAGATGCTCCACCAAGTACTCCCCACTAAACATAATACCAGTTTATGGCATCAAGGGCCTTTGGTTCTAATTTTTGGTGATGGAGAAAGAGAGGGTTCAGCTGGCTGTTAGAGTCCAGAGAGGAGGAGATTGTGTGAACCCTGTGAGGACGACTCAGGCTGAAGTTTGGGGACATTCCTGCTTGTGGGTGTTCATTGTTGCAGCCCCCCTTTCCCTAGAAGGGTCGTTTTAGTTTCCAATTGATGCTGTAACAAGTAATCTGTTGGCTTAAAGCAACATACGCTGATGGTCTTAGAGTTCTGGAGCCCAGAGGAGCAAAAGCAGCCGCCAGGCGGGAGTCATGCTGTTGGCAGGGCTGGCTCCTTCTGGGGGCTTGCGGGGAGAACTGGCTTTCCTGGCCCGTGTGCCTTGGCTCGTGACCCTTTTCTCACATCACACCACCTCTTTCTTCCATGTCACATCTACTGGGACAATTCTGCTGCCTTTTAGGAGGGCCCCTGTAACTTCTCTACATCAGGCCCGCTTGGATAATCTTGTCTCAAAATCCTTCACTTGATCCCATCTGCAAAGTCTCATTCACCATATAAATTACTGTATTTTGCTGTGTATAATGTGCACTTGTTTGCCCAAATTTTGGAGGGAAAAATGAGGATGCGCATTACATACGGGTGTAATAGGTATAATAATACTGTGTATTACGTGTACAAAACATGGGTATGCATTATACACAGCAAAATATGGTAACACATTCACAGGTCCTAGGTATTAGATGTGGACATGTTGGGGTCTGTTATGCAGCTCAGCACAGGGGTGCTGTGGAGGAACTGGTAGTTGGCAAGGAAGGAGAGCCCCACGTGGACCTGGAGGGAGGTGGTGGCTCAGAAGGGTGAGACTTAACCAAACCGCATCCTGAAAGCTGGGGCAGCTAGTCTGGCAAAGGGGGTTTCCTTGGGAATGAGGGAGGCTTCGAGGTGAAATTTGGTAGCATCTCCGTCCAAAATGATGTGATTGAGTTCTTGGTGAGAAGTGGCTTCAGAATGTAGTTGAGAAGACTGCTTCTTCAGGTGCCTGTAGTTTTAAGTGGCTCTGACATATGATTGTAATACTCAGCTTGAATGTGCTCAGTGCTCGATGAACTCATTGCCTGCCTCCCTCTGAAGACAGTGTTTCAGTGGTGGTGGAAGACGGGTCCTCCTCGGGCCTGGATGGTAGCAGTTGGCTTCTAATCCTTGACAGAAACTTACCTGGTGTCCCCAGATTTGTGTGAAACGTCCTGGTAACACCAAGTTGAGTTGAAGGTATCTTATTTTTCCTTATTCATCATAGCATTACTGCAGGGTGGGGAGATTAGCTTAAAACCTAAAAATCTACTGGGGGACTTGTGACATTAACATGTTTGATGTTAGCCAGAGAGTAGGACTTGATTTGAATGCCTCCTTGTTCTGAGTCGAGCGCCTGTCCCGGATGGCCTGGCCACACACAGCATGGTCTCTGAAGATGGACACGGAGCCTATCAGCCAAGCGGAGACTGCTGGCTGCCAGCTCAGTCCTTTTATGAGGTGTCTAGAGTCAGCTCCCCTGAGAGGAGGAGGCTGAGATGAGGTAACCTGGTTCTGCAGGTCAGCAGGGGAGGCTGTGCCTGGGGGCGATGTGCCCAGCACTCTGATAATGCAGCGTTTTTGCTTTAATGCATCTTAAATGTGGATTATACTATTAATTACTGCTGGACAAAAAGGGATTAGTGCAGCTGGCCTGCTTTCCCTTCTGCACTTTTACACTTCCCCTTTGCTAGGCAATGGCCAAAGGGCAGTAGGTTTTCCTGTCATCTGTCTTTTGTTTTAACAGCAGTGGCTGCTAAACCTCCTGTGCTCACCAAGACTGAGGGGAATGAATGGGGCCGGGTGCAGAGTCTTGAACTCTGTTTGGCACGTGGGTGTTGGAGGGAGGTGGGGCTGTTTCCTTCCCCAGAGTTGGGCATTCTTCACCAGCCTCTGAGGGTGTCTGTGTGGATGGCTCTTCCCAGCAGGAAAAGTCACCCTGCGGCCTCTCAGCTATTGTGGAGCCTTGGTAAATGCTCCCTTCCCATGGGGCTGCGCCTCCGTGGGAGCTGACAGTGGAACTTCCAAGGTGCTGTCTCCCTGTGTGAGTGTCTTTCTTTCTTAAAAAAGATTTTATTTACTTTTAGAGAGAGGAGAAGGGAGGGGGAGAGGGAGAGAAAGAAACATCAATGTGTGACTGCCTCTCACACATCCCCCACTGGGGACCTGGCCCGAAACCCAGGCATGTGCCATGACCAGGAATTGAACCAGTGACCCTTTGGTTCTCAGACCAGCACTCAATCCACTGAGCCACACCAGGCAGTGCTCCCTGGATGAGTTTCTTAATCAGATGGCTCTGATTTCTGCTGCTGTCCTTCTCCAGCCTCGGTGCCAGGGTGGAGAGGTTAGTAGCTGGCAGTGAGCTAATACGTTGTGATCTGAGACGTTCTGAATCCTTGCATAGAATGGTACAGATTTTAAGCGATGTATTATTACATTTTATATTTTTCCCATATTCAAGCTAGTATACTCATCTTTCATCCATATGGGATGAATTTTTAAAAAATAGATGAGGCATTAAATAACATCTCACTAATGCTCCCAGGAGTATGTAACTTGGTAGTGTTTGCAACCACATGCAATGTCATCTGTTGTGTGTGCAGCTTTCTGGTTCCTGGCTGCCTTCGCTATACGGTAACAATATGTGGAACTTCCCCAGTTGCGGAAACCAGAAAGTAGGAAACAGAGTTCTTCAATATACAGGGTGGGGCAAAAGTAGGTTTACAGTTGTTTGTATGGAAAATAATACAATAATCAATAAGTAACAATACAAGAGTAAGCTCGCACACTCATAGCTGTAAACCTACTTTTGCCCCACCCTGTACATTGGAAAACTGATTCATGGAGTTGGTGTTTTCTTTTTAACTTGATATTGCAAAGTTTGTGGGAAAGATTGGAATTGACAGCAGCATTAACACTTAAAAATTACAAGTTAATTGAATTGATTTGGGATTGAAATTCATTTTAAGAAATAACGAAGTCTGCAGCAACCCAGATGCATAGGATGGAGCGTCCTAAAATGGGAAGGGCCGGGTGAGAGGGTAGGGAAATGGAATTCTCCCATCTTCTCGCTTGTACGTTCCTGCATTTCAGGTTTCAAAATGGTAGCCTGGTTGAAACCAGACGAAACTTTCTTTTTCTTCTGGATACTTTCTTTTCCTTGAAGCTTTTAATTCTTTTGAACTTGGAGGTTACAGAATTAGAACTTAACGTTTTTCTCCGCCCTTCTCTAGCCACAGATGTTTATTGTTTTGGAGCCAAGTCTGCTTAATGAAACCAATCTCAAAGTATGGAAATTTACTTGGTTATATACTTAGACTGCATATCTGGGATGGTTTTATTCCATTTATTGAGAGATGGCTTTGCTTTTTAAATCAATTTTTAAAGAGGCGATGCATGCCCATAATAAAATTTTCAGAAGGTACAAGAAGAGACTTCCTCTTCTCTCTCTCCCTGTGCTGCAGGCCCGTCGGCCACTCAGATAGATGCCCAGAGTCACCTGCTGCCAGGGCCCTCCCGTAAGGCATATACTCAGATGGCACTGGCGTAGCAGTATATAAGCAGTTCTTTTTACTACTTATACATTAAGTAGTGTTTTCTGCTTAAATTTTTTCCCCTTTCAAGAGTTTATCTTTTTTCTGAGGTGCTTTTATCCTCTATAAAATACTTAACATTAAAAATATTAATGAAGTCCAGTTCCTTGAAAATTTAAAAATATCCTCCTGAATCACTTGGGTCAAAGAGGAAATGAAACTACCATTATAGAATCATTAGGAAATATTGAGGACTCTGTATATCTAAATGTATGGGTTATTGCCAAAGTTATATTTAGGGGCACATTCATAGCTTTAAATCCTTTTATTATTAAATGAGAGAAATGAAAATAAATGAATTAAGTATTCAACTCAAAGTTAGAATGGAACAAGCCTAATAAAATACAAACGATATTGCTGAATTAGAAAACAGATAAAAATATTGAACTGGTAAGTCCAAGAACTGTTTATTTAGGGGGAAAAAATAGAAATAGGTCAGACCACTATCTGGAAAAGAGAAAATCCAAATACACAAAACTAAAAAGGAGTTGATGTGATGAAAAATAAGGATACAAATGTTTTTTGAAATAATAGTTTTATTTTATTTTATCTTATTTCATTTTATTGTTGAATTTGTTACAGATGCCCCCATTTTCCCCCTACCAAGCCCCATCCTTCACCACATTGTTGTCTGTGTCCATGGGCTTTATATAAGCATGTGCATGCGTATATGTTATTTGGCTGATCTCTTTTAGCCCCCCCCCAGATCTATATTTGAAATGATTATTTTATAATATAGAAATAAAATACAGTAACTTTAAACACCAAACTTTGCAAATCTCAATGGACAAAGCTGTTGTAGGGAAGTGACTCAGAAGTCTGAAATTATAAACTAGAGAAGAAACTGAGCATTTAAAAAAAGAAACTTGGAGAAAGGGATGTGGATCCAGGCTGTTTAATGGATGAGTTCTTTTAAACTTTGAGGGATAAAGTAACTGGCTGCTAAATAAACCATTTCAGAGCCTAGAAAAAACATGAGGCAGCTCAGTCAATTTTACAAAGCTAATATACCTCTGGAAACCAACCTCTTACAAAGGTTACACAGACATAAGGCTGAAGATTGAGCTCAGCACGGGTACAGATGCAGAAATGCCAAGCAAAACAGTTGCAGATTGAATTCAGCAGTATTTTTAAAGAATCATAACCACATAGGGTTTACTTCAGAAATGTTAAGAAAGGCTCAACATTAGAATGTCTGTTCTTCAAATACTTCACATGAGTAGAACAAAGAAGCAAAACATAATACATACCAAACAAGGGCATTTGGTAACTTTCCACTCTTATTTCTGGTTTGCTTAGCATTTTTAAAAACCAAGCTATAAAGTGACTGCATCAACTTGACGAAGAGACTAGCAGCCCCAGCAGCTGGAGACTTTGGTGAGCCATGGGAGGCAGCGTGATGAAATTGGGAACAAAACAAAGGCTGCCTGTGCACTCATTTCTTTTTCCTGTCTTATTGAATTGTCCAGAATGTATAAGCCAAAGTCAAACAGTGGTTAAAAAGAAACAACAGTAATTATTTGCAGATATTACTGTCTTCCTAGAATACCCCAAATACATTTAAATTGAATTAAGTACACAGTTCTGTTACAAAGTAAAATTTCAAAAATCATTAGCTTTCTCATATATCAGGAAAACTTGGTTAGAAAATATTATAAAGAGCACTCAGTGGAATGGAACCGAAAGGAAGTGTGGTGAAGGTAGTCTGGTGAAGGTAGCATTGCAAATAAGTGAAAGGAAGGAATTAAAATAATAGTAGTTTACGGGGTTTTTTTTAGTGCTTCTAAGTGCCATGCATTTTGCTGAACACTTACCTATGAACTTATTTAATCCGCACAAGAACTGTATGAGGTGGGCACTGTGAATGATTCCCTTTAGTGATGCTCAGAGCGGTTAAGTACAACAGCTTGCTCCGTGGCCCAGACTTGAACACCGATGCAACTGGCAGCAAACCCAGGGTCTCTGTCATTGTGCTTTCCTGCCTGCCCTGTCGTACAGTATTGTACATTGTGTACAGTAAACGGGCGTAGGATAGGTAGCTAACCAAGTAGGGAAAAACTAAGTTACGGCCACTGCTTGTAGTATATATCTCCGTAAATTACAGAGGTTAGAGAGGTCAAGTAAAACTGAGATCATGAAGGAGCTAGAGGGAAGAACCGGTTAACTTTGATGTGGATGTGGGGCAGAAAGGGACCTAATGCTTCTAGTAAAGAGATCATAACAGGAAAGACCGACTTACTACATTTAAAAAACTTCAGTCTGCTGGGCACGAATAGCAAAATTCAAAGGCACATGGGAAACTGGGAAAAGATGTCGGCAACCCATGTGATTGACGGAGATTGTTCTGAATCTCCTCGATATATAAAGTGCTCTTAAAATCAGCGACAGACAAACAGTAGAGAAGTGAGTGAGGAATACAAACGGGCAACTCAGGAGGGACAAATTCAGACTGCCCATTGGAGAGCCAGCTGATAGCCCTCAGTTTTCACTGGATTACTAGTGAGGTTGAACTGTTTTGTTTTCAACCAAGATTTTTTTTTTTTTTTAATAAGGTCAATATCCCCTACATTGAGAGAGGAGAAAAACTGGTGCACCCCTTCTGGAGAGTAGTTGTCAGCATGTGTGAAGAAGCTTTAAAATAAGGTTTATTTAAATTTGTAGCTTGTCCCACCGTGGATTTCTGATTGTCCTTACTCCGTTCTGCCTTTGCCTGTTTGCTGTGGCCTAGGCTGCCAAGTGAGGTGCTGTATCATTGTAAAATTTATTATCCTTGATTGTCTCCTCTGCTAGAATATAAGCTTTGCAAGGGCAGGGATTTTTGTTTGCTTTTTCATTAATCTATCCCTAATGTCTACAACAGGACTGGTGAAGAGCCACCCCATCTTCATTTAATAGAGAAATGCAGATTATAATCTTCATTTATAATAGAGTAGTGATTAGTTGTACATAAGACATTTATAAATAAAGGTTTTCATTACAGACATTTGTAATAGTGAAAAGTAGCAACAGTCTGAACGTCTCTCACAGGGGATTGATTTAAACCGTGGTGCATCCATATGGTGGGCTCTTAAGGGGCCTTTTCAAAACTCCCGTCACATGTTATGGATGGGAAACAGTGATGTTAAGCTGAACGAAAGGAGGGTGTGTGTAGTGAAGGACTTCTGTTTATTTTTAAACATATGTGTGAATTGAGAAGCGAAAGGATTCCTATAACACAATATTAACTGAGTGGCTATTTCGAGGTGGTAGAAGTGCAGGCTACTTTTAATACTCAGTTTTCTGAAGTGTGGGTGGTAAATGTCTATTCCTTTCGTAATATAACGTACATGCGTCTAACGGTGAGAATGTGGAATCACTTGAATAGCACTTGTCTGTGGCTCTGTCTGGCACACTTTTGGAGATTATTCAACCTTGTGAATTAGCAAGAGTCTAATTAAAAAAAAAAACAAAAAAAAAACAACCAAGCAAGAACGCTTCACAAAATGTCCTTAGGCTACTTAGCCTTAATTATTTATGATCTTTACTGTAAGTGTCTAGAGGATGTGTTTGTAAAAATAATGGAAGTCTTAGTCAGTGATGTGCAGGCTTGTGGAGTCCTCCAGGAGGGACAAGCCCGCGTCTGCCCAGTTGAGCTTCCTTGATGGCAGCATCGTGTGGTCTCCCTGACAGGTTGTGGAATGTCGAGGAAACTTAGATGGCACCTCAGCCTACACCGAGAACGAAGATTTCCAACTGTCATGCTGACCGTGGGGCAAACTATTTGTGGTGATGCATCACTGTGTGGAAGGACTTGGGGCAACAGGTGTAGGAGAAGCTGCCAACTTAGAGGGGAATTGTCAAGGGAGAGGGGACCGGCCACCACAGAACACCCATAGTGGTGCCAAGGGAGCAGATCAGAGCTACCAGTGGAGTTTTCCTGGCCAGCAGATCAGAAGCGAGTTCAGCATGTTCAGGCCGAAGGAGTCGTGTGTCATCTTGGTTAGCATTTGAGCTCCCTCTCTGCTCCTTTATGACTGTAGGTCTCAGTTTCTTTTCCTGTAGAAGGAGGAGCTTAAACTAGACCATCATCATCTCTTTACTCTTATTTCAGCCCTGACATTCTGAAGGAATCCAGTGTGTTTTTGTTTTAAGGCCTGCATTTTAGGTGTTGTGCGTTGTCTCGCTTCACAGCTCCACGGGCCAAAACGTGAGCTGGACAGCTGAAGTCGCAGGGTGAGGGGAAGCAGCTGTAAAGGCCGTCCTGACCTGAGGATCCCAGCTCTGCCCCTTCTCCATTTCACGCCACATCTTCTCCGTTGCATTTGAAAGACGGACGGATGTATTCGTTATCTATTGCTGCATAACAGATTACCTCTAAACTTAGTGGCTTCAAACAACACACCTTTCTCATCTCACAGTTTCTGCCGGCCAGGAATCTGGCTGTGGCTTGTCTGGGTCCTCCTCCGCCAGGTCTCTCACGAGGCCACACTGACCGGATTGGCCCAGGCAGCGGCGGTCCCATCTGAAGGCACCCTGGGCAGGGACATGTGCCTGAGTCCATTCACATGGTCACTGGCAGGATTCAGTTCCTCGAGGGCTGTTGGATCGAAGGCCTCGGTTCCTTGTTGGCCGGAGGCTGTCATCAGTTTCTTGCCACAGGGACCTGTCCTGAGAGCAGCTCACAGCGCAGCACTTGGCTTCTATTAGGGAGAGCGAGGATTGTGCGGGAGGCTGAAACTACAGTCTCCATTGGCTGTTTGTAGACTGTTATAGACCATTGGCTAGAAGTGAGTCACGGTGTACAACCAGACTGAAGGGGGCCACGGCAGAAGGACCTGAGAGCCAGGAGGTGGGGAGAAAGGGGAGTGCCCACCCAGGGCTGTAAGCACTGAGAGAGAGAGGTGGTGGCTCATTCAGGTGCTGGGAATGTCTTTGTGCTGACTGTTAGCTTCTACCCCCATCCCTACTCTTGGTTCAAAAACTGCTTTCCTTGGGGATAGTCTGTGGGTTTGAGCAGAGACTCTTAACAGCGGGTTGGAATGTGGTGGGGAGGTGGGGTCTTCTTGCACAATTTAAGTCCATCCCCTGTTTTCTTACACTTAAGCTTGAAGTGCCTGTTGGCCAGTCTGTTAGACCCACAACTCCTCGCCCTGTGTCTGCTGGGTGTGGCACATCTAGCGTAATTTGAGAGGGAAACGGGTTTTTTTGGCTGAAGAAAACGTCCAGCGAGTGTTTCCATGGGTTAGGCAGCTATTCAGGGAAACGCCCGGGAGCACTCTGGGAATCCTCCAGGCTGAAACAGAGCAGCCCCTGAAGTTGCCCCTTTTTGTATCTGAGCGCTACCACCTATGACGTTGAAGAGGCCGGCCTGGCACAGTCTCTGGTTGGGGACACTCCATCGGGTTGAGCCGGGTGCCAGACATTGCCACAGCCCTCGGAAATGAGTAAGAGAAAAATTTAAAGCAGAGACCTCCCCCTAGAACAAGCTGAGCTTTGTGCAGAACAGGCTCCAAATATGAAAAGACCATTGTTCCCGGATGGCTTTTTAATTAATGCTCACCACTCACACCCATCAGCTTGCCAAGAAGAGCCGCCTCCTTCCTTCCTCTCCCCAAGGCTCTTCAGCCCGCTCCTCTCCCCATTGCCTTGGGGACAAGTCAAGGACCCTCAGGGGTGGGAGGATGTGAAGAAGAGTGGCTCCTCCTTTCTCGTGCTTGTCATACTTAATGGGGAGCTCTCACCTGTTGGAGGGCGGCCCTCTGCATTTCCAGGTTCAGGAGCCAGGCCTGTCCCCTGGGGGCTCCTGGAACAAACCCCAGCCTCAGCTGGTTTCAGTCCTTTCTCCCAAGCACTCTGCGCACCCTCTCCTGCTTGAAACGTTAACAGTGAGCCAGGTTGTTCAGGTAGCGCTGCTCTTAGAGCTGAGTCTGGCTTGATGAGCTGAGGAATTTTTTTTAACTTCCCAGTGTCCCTTCCCAGATCCAGTCCTGTGCTCTTCCGGATAGGGCCCACGTAAGTGCAGGGAAAGGGGCTGATGGCTTAGGAGTTGCTGCTGGGGCACCACATCTGGTGGGCTCAGCGGGCCCCCGCGCTGTCCTGGCACGGGGAGGCATGCCGTTCCACAGCTGACTTGCACTGTGCTCACTGTCCTTGCAGAATGGGGGTCCTCCTGGGGCTCAGCGCTCAGGACAGATGCAGGAGCTCTATCCTGACGGGTAGAGCTAAAAGAAAGTAACTTGGTGCCCCACCCTCACAGATCTAGGCCACAGTTGCTGAGAACACTGTCTCCACATTTTATCATTCATGAAAAAAAATGCTACTCTGTTTTTAGCAACTCCCAAATCTGTGGATTTGTCCTGCTCTGTTTTTGCCTCGGGATTCAACAGGCAGCTGATTAGATTATTCTGTGTAATTTTGTGTATACATCTTGTGAGACCAGGGCAGAAATAATTTTAGTGTGATGTTTGAATTCTGAATGGAGTCCGTCATAGAACACACCAACCCAGAGACGTTTATGTGGCCACCACAGAGTTAACTGCATGTCTTTGTGAATGCGATGAGTTTTAAGTGTTGTGAGCGTTTTAAATTAAGAAACCCTGGGGGTCTGGTTGAATGGTGGGCAAGCCCTGGAAAGAATATCTGATTGACCAGATAAGTTGTCCATGATTCCTTGAAAATCCGCTCACTCCAGCCCCAGCCAGCTTAACTTCTTGACATGTCACCCAAATATAATTGCAAGTGCCGTGGGAAAGAATCTTGAGTAGGGGTGAGTCCTGTGAAGTCTATGAGTGGGAAAAACAAGCATGAATTATTATAGTGAGGCCGGATTAGAGTTATGTGTTAGGTTCTCATCAGCAGAGGAAACCAACAATTTAGATCCCTGGAATTTAGTAACCCCCAGCCACATGAGGCTCCCGAACACTGGAAACGTGGCTGGTCGGCACTGAGCTGTGCCGTAAGTGGAATGATACCGGCTTTCCAAGGCTTAGTGTGAGGGCCGGGGGGAGATACCTTAATAAAGTTTGGATGGATTGCATTTAAAAGAATATTTTAGATATTTTGGGTTGAATAAGAGATATTATTACAGTTCATTTCACCTGCTCATCTCCCCCTCCCCCTTTAAATGTGGCTACTAGGAAATTTCACATTACGTACGTGGCTCCCACTTCACAAGTAGAATTTAGATCAGTGACTATCCAAGGGAGACCCACAGATGTGCTGGGTTTGGTTCTTGGTCAGTGAACTTGGTAGAAAGTCAAACTTGGCTCCAGTTGGGAGTATAGTGAATAACACGTGGGAGACAGTCTGCCTCTGCTTTTTGGATGAACTCACTTTAGACAGACAGACATCAGGGCTTGTCCCTCTGTCTGTGGTCGGACTGTCAAGTGGTGAGCAGATGCTGTGGCCAGGAGAATGGGCCCTGCACACACCTGGGGAGGCCTGCCTGTTATGAGATGACGCACAGAGGCTGAGGGGTCTTTCCATGGCCAGTCCCGTGGGGAAGATGATTGCTCCAGAGCTGGAGCAGCCATCCCGGGTAAAGGCCTCTTGCTCAATGGCCAGACCTTTAAGGGAAGACAGCGATTGCTCAAATGCACCTCTGGACTCTCTGAATCCAATCATTCCAGTTAAACAGGCCCACAGGCAAGCCAGCACCATTGAATTCTTCAGTGGTTTTACAGTTTTACCCCCTACGGTCACTGATGGGAGTGGCAGAGCAGTTTCCCATAGAACCTGTTTGTGAAGGTGTGCCTCTGTACAAAGCCAAGTTAGACTTTGGATTCTTATGTCCTTTCTCAGGATGGTTTGAGAGGGTCTCTTTCAAGAGCACCAGGTCTTGCCTTGCTGCCCAGAGAGAGGCGGGGAGGCAACCCAGATGTGCAGCCTCACTATTGGCTTTTGCCAGCTTATGGGTCAAGGGTTCACCATACCAATTGTCAGTGGTAATATCTGGAGGGCTAGCAAGACAAGATTGATGTTAAGCTGCTTTTAAGTTTGTCTTTCTTGTGACTCTGCTTCCAGAGTACTGGTCAAACCAGTTCCTATCTGGCTGATTATTATCGATAAAGTAGACTTAGACTCGGTGGCCAGGAACAGTCTCCAGCATCTGGCAGCTCAGGTTTCTGGGCTAAACTGCTATGGTGACCGCGGTTTGCCTTGCACAGAGGGCAGCACCTCTAAATGTGAGCGGTGGGGCCGTTTCTGCACGGAGAAGGGACCCAAACCCCACCCCTCCTGTAGACTCGTGGCCAGTTACGAATCTGGTCGCATGGTTAGTCTCTTTATTTATAGAGAGTTGGTGGATAGTTGCAAGCATGTTGGTACTTGAGAGTGAATGGGTAACTATGTAGGTTGTTGATTGCAGTCCTTTAGTGAGAATCTATTAGGTTAGCCAACAATTCCGTTTAGTTTCTTCTGTAAAATAAAAGATATGTTTTTCGTTTTCACCAGTTTCATTGATTTGAATATTTTGAATATGTTGGCTATCTCTCGCCTGGTGTAATGTTTATTGTTCTCAATGAATGTCTCGATTTGATCGCTATCAACTTCAGCTGGTCCCCCTGACTGGGGAACATGGTCCAGTGAGAAATCTCTGGCATGAAACTTCGCAAGCCAGTTTTGACACATTTGATCAGTCACAGCCCCTTCTCCATATACAGCACAAGTCTTATCTTACATTTCAGTTGTATTTTTACCTTTCTTGAAATAAAACATAATGTGCCAACAATGTCACTTATTTTCTTCCATCTTCAATATTAAAATGGCTACACAAAAATTCATCAGTTTTGATAGTTTTTTTAAACTCACACTGATGCGACAGCTGTCAAAATGCTATCTAACAAAATTGTTTTGAATGAAGTTAAAGACAACTAAGTGCTGCTAGCGCCATGGTACTGAAAAAAAAGCAAGCGGACTTTTTTGGCCAGCTCGGTACTTGGTGCCAGGCACTGATCTGTGTGCAGTGGCTTCCAGAAGAAGCCACCGTCCTTGCCTGTAAGGAAACCGTGTCTGGTTGGACTAGTAATTGTCCACAAAAATAGTTACCTACGTTTAGGGGCTTAGGAGAAGTAGGAGGACCTCTGAATAAGTAATCACAGTTACGAGGGAGGCAGGAAGATAGCACAGTGCCTCTTATCCAGAAAATTGATACATTTCAGAGCCTAAGGGCTTTGGCTGCCAGAATAATCCCAACATTTATTTGTGTTTTCAGTTTGCACTGTTCTCATATGTGCTCATTGGGCCCTCTTACCAATCTCAGAGGTTGTTTGGTCAGACCAAGACTTGCCCTGTGTTGATGGTGAGTTGTCAAGGCCTGTGAAGTTGTGGGCTTTACCCTAGGTCATGCAGCCAGGAGTGGCGGACTCAGTATGGGGCTTGGGGGCTGCTGCTTGTGTGGCTAAGCTGCGGCACTTGGAGAGCTCTGGAGACTGATGGATGATAGCTTTTGTGTGTTTCATGTTAGAGGAATTTGGGGGCCGGCCTTGGGGAGAACACTGACAGCTGTGGCTGTGGGTGTGATTGGACAGACAAAAAAGGTGTCCATCAGAGAGGTTTGTGCCAATGGCTTAATTTCCTTTATTTCAGGACTGGAAGTTATTTAAATTACTTTATAGACTTCCTGTTTCCGTGCAAGAGCTCATTAAGTCCCGGCTGAACCACGGCCTTGCCTTAATGGAGCGCCCGGACCTGCAGTTCCTGTTCCATCCTGTAGGTGCCCCGGTTGGCAGGGTACTTGCTGAGAATGGAGGAGAGCGTGGGATGTGAGTTCATGGTGACCCTTTTCGTAGACCGCCAGTTACAACTTGACATTTACGGTCTTCCCCAAGGACAAAGAATTACCTAGTACTCCAGACTCTGTAGACTTTTCTGGACTCATTAATTTCACTGTTGTGTAATGGGGAAGAGGCAGGCACATCTCTTCTGGCCATAGGACTGGGAACCCTGCCTACATTTTTGGTGATTGGAGTGCGGCCTTGGACTAGACGTAGCTTCAGAAGCTGGTGTGTGTGCAGTGGAGGCTGAGGATTACCTTAACCCTCTCTTTTACTTGATGGGAAGGTTTTCAGACAGGGATTCCAGAGTTGCACTGCAGCCTTTGAACCCTGCCCAAACGTGTCTCCTGAAAAGATACATATTGACTGGGTGGTTTATATTTAAACTTGCCAAGAAAATTATTTTAGGCAACCAGGAAACACCCCGCCCCTTGTGCATCTACCTGCCCCTACATTCAGGGCTGAGTTTGTTGCAGAGTGCCAGTTAGAAGTAATAGCAACAGCAAACAGGTGCTAGGAGGGAACTCAAATGGTGTCAACGTCAAGAAGCTGTCACTGGCTCCTGTGGATTCGGGAAGCCTGCTGCTTATTTACCACCCACCTGGGGAAAAGCAGAGAATGTAGCAGTTGGATAGGCTGCCATGTCCAGGCCCTCCTTGACTCAGTGACTTTGACTCCTTGGTGTGAAGTTCTGGTACACATACTATGTTCCTTTGGTTCTCCATTTTCAGCTGGTCCAGAAAGTCCTGGGGGAGTCCCACACCTGGGAGTCAGGGAGGGGCATCATTCCTTACTAATAGGCAGATAACAGTCGTTCTAAAGACGGAGGTAATACAGCAGCTTAAACGTAACCCGAGTCAGACTTGCATGTCTCAGTGAATGCCGAGTCTTAAACATTCACTTACAACGTTAAAGTCTGTAATTTCTTCGTAAAGAATTCTAAAATAATAACGATGACCTGGTAGGCAACATTCACTTGTATTTTCTAAAAGCTTTTGATAAGGTCCCTCATAAAAGATTGAGAGAACAAAACCGCAGTGTGGCATAAAGTCTTTGTTGTGGATTAAAAAGTGATTAAGTGATATGGAACAGAAGTATTCCGGTGGAGACCCGCTGCTCGTAGTGGGGAGAGGTTAATAGAAAGGGGTGCCTGATGAATCTTATCGTTGGGGCTGGAGCTATTAAGTGTATTAATTGTCTGGAAAAGGAAACGGTGAGTTTAGTGCATTTGGCTGCCATTGCCCTAATTTTTGTCACTGGATTCAACCCAGAGAGTCTCTGCAGCCTTGAACGCACGGGGCATCGGGCGGAGCGCTGGCAGAGGAAAAGGAGTTTGAGGAAGCCTCTAGTGTAGTTCAGACTGGCAAGAAGTCTCCTCTCCGTGGGAAGGTACATGGCCCCTAGACTTGCTGCCTCTGTTGAGGGAAGAGATTCAGGAGTTACCACGGGCAACAGCAGCTCAATGAAGTGGCCTTTCTTAGGACAAAGCGGACAGAGGAAGTCCGGCTAGGGTGGTGTTGAAGAATAAAGGGTTTCTTTAGGGAGGGCGAATCACGCTGCTGTGCTGTTGGATGCCGTCTTGTCCTGTGCCGGAGGGGGGGCATTGCTTAGTCTTCCTGACTGCGCTCTCTTTTGTGCAGTTGTATTTACTTGTAGCGTTGTGATAAGGGCAATCTACTGTACAAGGAAACTCGCACCTCTTTATTTCACTCCGGGACTTGGCATGTCACTCCGAGACGTGTTGCATACATGCGTAGGCAGCTGGTAAAGGTGGCCCGGTGGACAGATCCGTTTGAATTAACCAAATCATAGCAGATGATATAGCTCCCTCAGGGTACACAACGATGCAGCATCTTGAATTTGCTAAGTTCAGGGTGGGGTGTCCAAGCTGTTTGGGGAGGGGAATGATTTCGAGGCGAGCCGAGCCGATGATGATGATGATGATAATGGGGGTGATAGTGGCCTTGGGTGGGGGCAGGGGAGCCAGGCAACAGTGGGGCTGTCTTATCTCATCGTCCCTTTCTGATTTTTCCTTGCTGCTGCTTTAAGGCTCCCTGCCTTGTTCCTTCTGTGGCTCTAACATGAAAGTTTCTTGCGCATGGCCATCCTGCCTCAGGAGCTTCTACTTTCCTGAATGAGCTCTTCCAAACTGGTCATGGATTTCTTTCTTAGCCATTGTTCTTTATTTACTAGTTTTCTTTTGTAGCTGTCTATCTCCTCACCCTGGTCCCACTTTAATTAAAACCTGGAAAAGTGCTGGCCTCCCTCAGAAATGTTGCTGAGTCCTTCCTTTTGGCTGAGAGCAGAGGCCTCTGTGTGGGTTAGGGTCCCCAGCGTGCCCCACCCCCCAGGGAATTTTTGCAATCTTGGTCCAGCATAGTTAGAAGCTGCAATTACTACTTGGTCGCTAATTACCCGCCCTAACATTAGATCAGTTTACAGAGGGAGCTTGGAGCCTGTCAGCAAAGGTCAGCCTGAGGTCCTCTCACTAAACAGCCCTCTTGTGATAGCTGTACAAGGAAAAAGGCATTAACGGGGGAAGGCTGGGGAGCCAGCTCCAGGCTGCAGGGTCCTTGCTGGGGGGATGGGAGAGGGCTGAAGTGCTGTTGAGGACTAAAGGGGTCATGCAGGCTGATAACCCTCCTCACAGCCTTTCTCAGAAAGCCTGGAGCAAAGCCCTTTCATTGAGAGGCTTTGCTGTACAGAGCGTGAGACAGACACAGGAGGAAACCAGGAAGTGTGGGTTGGTGACTTTTAATGGTTGACTCTGTTAGAAAGATTAGTTCAGCCACAGCCTCTGAGAAGGGAAGCAGGACCTAAGAGAGAGCTCCCAAACTTGGGGTGCTCTTTCTGTTGTATATTTTTTACCACTTGTCCTATATTCCCCACCCCCACCCCCCCCACGGTTTTCCCTGTTAAAATTGTAAATGCCTGCTCTCGCACCATCCTGAGCCCTGCTCTCCGAAGAATCTCAGGTTTGGGCTGGTTGTATTGGTTCAGAAAAAGATCAAATAAAGATTTGAATTTAAAAGTTCACCTGTTACCTGTAGGCACCTAGCCTGTGGTCAGTGGTGCTTGTAGGACATGCTGGAAAATAATGGTGGAAAAGACACTAGACTGGACATGTGAGTCCTTGTCTTCAAGGCCAGCCCGGCTTCCTCATGCCAAGTGTGACTGTGGGCAAGTCTCCCTGCTTCTCTGAGCCTTAAAAATGGGAATACAGGCTTTGTTAGAGTTTATGCAAGTGAAACGAGAATGTTTCTCTCTGTAAATATTAACAGCTAACACTTATTAAGCATCAACCATACTAAATACTTCACTGTCTTATTAATCCTTACAACCATATGGGGCAAATAGAATGTCTGTCTACACCCATTATATATGTATAGTGAACCCACAGTAGGTTAACAACCAGCTGCTTTTACATGGCCTGCATGCTGGGATGCTAGCCCGGGGCACATGCTTGTAGTTTTTTGTTATTGACCCACTTCAAGGTGCTGTTTGGTGACTCTCTGTTATCTGCCTATTGGATGCAGTGTTAGGAAAAAAGTGGGAAGGACAGAAAGGAAAAGAGTGTTCAGTTCCTCACGGATGGATCTCTAAAGTTCCCCAGCCGCCACAGCGTAGTCCCAACTGCTCAGTTCCCGTCGTCCATCGGGCCCCACGCTGGTCGGGACTTCATCACAGCTCTCTCCCTTTCCACCCCTTCCAATCAGGGTAAGATCAGCGTGCGGTTGATGGGGGCCTGGAAGGCAGGGGTACGATGTGTTACATTGATAAAGTTCTTACAGCCTGAGCTTCAGAGCAGTTTCAGGACTCCCTGTTCGATATCCTAGCAGATACCCCGTGTCTCCACGGCATCAGAGGCTCTGGCACTGCAGGACCCAGGGGGCACTGTGGCATTCCGACCCTCCAGAATGGTCAAGGGGCAGAGTTGGGAGGAGGTCCAGTGCTTGCCCCTTCATCACCTGAAGTGGAACCGCTGTTCCCCACACCGTGGGAGTGGGGGGGTTGTGCTGCTCCTTGGACTGGCTAAGTCTGAAATGGGCCCAGATCTAGCACTTGGTGATTACATAACAAATGTACAGAAAGGAAAAGAACTCGAGGTTATTTTCTGAGTTGGGAAAGTTCAGCTGAGCAGCCCTGTGGATGGAAAGGGAAGCTTTGGAAACAGACTCCCGATTCCTCTCTTTCCCCTGAGCCAGAGAAGTCTGTGTGTGAAACATGCTTTAGAAAACTCTTTTCCTGAACTTCCCGCCCCTGGGTGCTGACTAACACCACTTCCCCTCATTTAACTTCACGTTCGGGTAATTAACATATAATTTGATACCTGGAAATTCATGCTGGGTGGAGCTGGAAAGAATTACTCAGCTCTTAGCAATTCAGACTCTTGGGTTATAGAACTCCGTGTGCTGCGTCCTGGTTCTCCTGTTACTGCTAACTTGTTTTGCCAATATCCTCGCTACTTATTTCTTCCTTCTGTCCTGTGAAGATGAGTGGAATGATGATACAGTATGTTTTTATCGTTTAAACAGCTGAAGGGTTGTTGACTTTTACATGTGGGCTGCCTGCTTCTCCAGTACGTGTGTTCTTAGCTTCCTTCTCCTGTCAGCTGGTGGAATTTGATGGTGTCATAGTTTATTTCACTGCCTGCTTCTTTGTCAAGGCAGTGCCATCAGTATTTTTAAAAATGCAGTAAGTAATTATCAGGAAAGAAGAAAAATGAAAAATTAGGATGATTTTGCAGTTTAAATTTGGAGTGTATGCCGATAGTTCTAAGTTTTGTTGAAGAAATTATGTATACTGTTGACACATGCATTAATATGGTGGGATCATAGTTCTTATCGTGTGTGACACCTGCTTAGTTAAAGATGTAAAGGCTGGGTGAACTCTGACCCGGAGCTGAGAATCAGTAGAGTTGAAAGCCAATCGGGATTATCTTGAAAATAAATCGGAGTGTCCGCATGTTTTCAAGGAGGACATTAGGAGCAGTTCAGATGGAAAATTGTGTGTGATGTGAAGTCAGAGGAAGGAAAAGAGCGAGTCCCTCAAGCAGCAGTGGTAAATGGATTCTGACTTGCGTGCGGACTCTCCTTGGTCACAGCTTCCTGGTTCCGTGGATGGGGAAGGATCCCCAGTCCCGGTCCACTCTGAGCATGCTGTCGTCGGGGGGCTGCGGGGAAGGTAGGCGCGGGGAAGAGAGGCTTGGAGGTTGTTCCCTGCCATGGCTTGTGCTTTCCGGGTTTGAGAACTTGACTTTGGAAAGCTTCTAAATTTGTTCCTAGTGGGTTGATTTATTTTGTTGAGGTCAAATTAGAGCTAATGGCCCTAATGGTTTACAATGCTCCTAAATGGTTCTTAGCACTTAGGCAGGCTTGGCTGGCCGTGGTGGGCGGGTTTCCAAGTGTGGACCATATCATTCTGAGGGAGGGTATATTTTTTGTTGAAGTTACTGTTGAGAGTACAACTTATATGTGTCAGGTAGGTTAAAAGGTAGCAGCAGAGTTAGTCACACTTAATATTCAGCTCTGCTGGTATCAGATCCAGGGATGCGTTTGTTGACGTGGGCCCTGTGGGCATGTGGTGAGCGAGCAGGGCATCCAGCTGGGAGTTTTGTAGTTGGCAACCATTTGTCCTCTGCCCCTTTGCTAGGAGTGTGTTCATGAAGTGCAGCGGTGGGGAAGCCTCAGATTTCCTCTGGCTGTTCCCGGTTGCTAAGTAGTTCCTGTGAGAGCAGGTAACCAGGTTAGACTAATCCCAGTGCCTGCCTTCCAGCCATGCTGTGGTATCTATGAGTTCATGACAAGGTCTTTGGCAAGGGGATTATGCTGTACAAAAATCTGGCTCCAGTCTCCTGATTTCTGGGTGATTGGGATCAGTAGGCAGAGCAGACAGGTGTCTACAGAGGAGCTGCATGTTTCTGCTGGTCCACAGAATAAAACCATACACGTGTGTGCACAGGCAGATTCTGTGGACAGTGAACTCCAGGGTTGCTGGGTGCAGCTGAAAGGGGGAGTGTGGGCAGGGCAGGGCCTCTGCCCCTAAACCGAGGTGGTGGTGCAAGGTGAAGATGGGCATTGGCTAACCATTTCTCCATGCTTTCATGGGAGCGGGGAGGGGAGAAGCTGTCTCCAAAGACTTTCCCTTTGGCCCATCAATTCTCAGAGTAGTGCCCCTTAAGTTGCAAATGTGGTTTTGAAGGCCTTGTCCAGTTGAATTCTATTATGGGTAAAATCCTATTGGTCGGCTGCGGACTGAGCCAGAGCTATGGAGGGTTGAGTGAGGGATGGGGCTTTGCCTTTTAATTGCTAATGGAATGGCTACACAGTTCTTAAAACTGGGGTTCTTTTTTTCCCCTCTTGTACACTCTGAAAATGCACGTTCAGTACATTTGCATGCTTTACAGTCTTGAAGCTACTGTACTCATCGTTCTCAGGACCCAATGGACTTTCCCTTGATCAGTTTGAAGAACATAATGCTACCAGTGAGATGCCTACTTCCATGGAGAAAAATCTCCGTATTCATCCACTTCATTTCAAAAATATCACAGTCATCATGAACAGTGCTGTTAGTTCAAAGACTCGGGTTCCAAGGCAGATAGATGGCCGTGTTCATGGCCAGGAAGGAGTTAATATCCACTTTTAATAAAATGAGTGGGTAAATCGGGCATGACAGAACTCAAGACACAAACCCAGAGTAGCGGTGAAAGTCGCCATCGCGCTGTTGGTGGAAACGCGTTCTAGAATTGGTGTTTGACTGTGTTCAGTTGGTTCCACAGCCACCAAGTTCTCCAGAGAAGTTTTAATTACAAACCAAGGTGATGTGGTTTCTTAAATGTGTTAGAACAAATGGATGTTAGCCCAAGTAGCCCTGAGCAGCCCCCTCCATCAATAAAACCCCATAATTATCACATGCTGGGCTCCAAGGAGGAAATCTCAACGCCCTGAGTGTCTAGTCGGCTGTGCTTCCGGCGGCCTCCCTTTCCTGGAGTTGGAGGCAGGGTGAGGGTGTTGAAGGAGTGCCCTTTCCTCAGAGGACCTGACATCAATGACACACCCAGGACAGGCTCTCTGTGCTGTCCCAGGGAGGAGCAGTCAGTAGCCCTGGGGGGGTGTTGGGGGGCAGGTAGTGAGCTCCACTCTTTGGTGGTGGGCCAAGGGTGGGAGTTGGGGGGAGGGAGGGTGGTTAAAATGGAAGACCTTGAGATGGCAAATCTTTATTAGTTTTGTAAACAGCTTTAGGAAGCGCTGGGAGCATCTTGCAGGGACCCTGCAATTATCATAATAAACAGTTTTATCATCTGCTTGGCAATCAATATTGTGGCTTATGCTGCTTTAGTATCTCAGTGGTATTGATTACCTTAACAACTGGGCTGCGGTCAGCTTCCATTAACCCCTGCTCTGCCAGCAGGCTCGTGCCTTCCATGGTTGGACGGAAGACTATTCTGGTTCCAGCCCAGGCAAGTGGTGGAATTTGACAACTGGCCAGAGAGTCAAACACAGCTTTTATCTCAAGGCGCCCAACAGAAAGAAGGGTTTTAAACAGGGAATCTGGAAGCTAATGCAACTTTTTAAAGGCGTGTGTGTGTGTGTGTGTGTGTGTAGACAGTGTATAAAACAATTATAGCAGTGGGATTTCAGCTGTGACTCAGGAATTTGAATGTTAAGAGTGAAAATTCTGATTCTTCCCGCCTGGGCTCCGTCCATGTTCCGTGCTCCACTTCTGCCCTCCCTGGGGGAAACGGACATGTGCGGAGTTGAATTGTGGACTGTTGCGCTTGCACCCTTGTGCAACAGGCATTCCTGGGACTCTTTGAGCATTTGTTTTATAACCTGTATTGTACTTTTAGAGAGAAACCACTTGTTTGGGGACATCTAGTCCTAGGGTCCAGGTTCTTCTGGCCCAGGGAGGGTCTGAAGTGAAATGGTTGATCATGAGATGTCAGAATGCTGGGGACACATTTTGGTGCCACTTTAGATTTTATCACTCTCACTGGCTGTCCCGTCTGTGGTCTGGCAACTGTTTATATCCCTCTTTTCTCCTGACAAAATGAAGGCAACAAGGACATTTTGCTCTACGGAGCCTCTGATCGAGTCTCCAGACCAACCAGTAGTTAGGGATTAGGTAGTAGTAAGTGGTAGTCATTCAGAAACTTTCCGGATGAGATCTTGCTTGCAGTAAGGGGTTGTTGGTGGTGGTGGGGGGGGGTTGTGTGTGTGTGTGTGTGTCTCTGTGTGGGGTGTGTGTGTTGACTTTCTATGTTTTTCTTTCTCTGTTAACTGCCCTATTTATGTGCATATGAATATATACAAATGCGGGGGAGGTGAGATCACACACATATCCAGTGGCTTAACCCCCTCGGTCCAGTTTCAGTGTGGAATGTTGTGGGGTCTTCAACACTGCACACCCGACAGCACAGGCGCTGTTCAGCCTGAATGCCATTGACTGCTAATGAGAAGCCAGGTACCATAGCAAGGAGTTGGTTTTCAAAGTTGGTGAGTTTCATGGAGTCACTGGGGAGTGGAGGAGGCGGCATTAGTTAGACTAGAAGGAAAGTGAGTTGTGCTGGCAGCTGCCACTTATCTGCCCTCCTTGCCAGGCTGCAGCCTGTGGCTTCCTTATCCCCGTGGCTGCCCCACAGGAGCCAGGAGGGGAAGTTTATCAGATAGGGAGGAGGCCAGTAGGTAGGTATGTGGTGAAGGCGAGAGCCACAGACTGAGCTTGGAGAAGTGCTGGTGGGTACAGGTGGGGGTTGCAGGTGTACTGGATTTCTGGCCATAGGATACAAGCCCCAACAGGGTAATGGTCCATATGTGAGAGAGTTAAGAGGCCAGGCCATAGAGTCTGGACAGCAAGATGCAAGGCTATTGGCTCTATCTGGTGGGGCCCAGGGTACTAAGAGCAAGGCTAGACCTTGGTATCAAGTCACAGGCTTGATGAGCAGGGCTGAGCCTACAGATGTCAGGGAGCAGATAGACCTGTGCAGGAAAGGCAAGGACCCCAGGGAGCCACAGGGAGTGTCTTCTGTGCAGGGTTGGAGGGTCCGCACAGGACCATGGTCTAAGCAAGCTTTCCCTCCTGACTCCGACCGCACCTTACCAGGTCCCCTCCCTCCAACTGGGCTCTCAAAGGATCCCCGTCCCTGTCTTCCTATAATCTGGACACACCCTCTCCTGTCCTCACTCCCCCTCTGCCCATACTGCTTTGGTTCTACAAATGGGAAAGTTGTATTTCAGGCAGAATGCTCTTCCTAGAACTGTCACTTATATCAGTCAGTTAGACTCAGAGTGTGGGCAGTGGTTATTAGGTTGGCCCGAGTTCCATTGTTTTCCCTCATGGTAGGGCCTGCAGCTCACAGGGTTCCACCTGATGGCAGAGGGTAGGCTGGACTGCTCATCCCCATCGAAGAAGCAGTGTTCATGGTGGAAATGAGACTGGCTCCCCAGTTTTGGTTTTATGTAGATTTGTGCACTTCCATTGAGTCATGATGCAGTCATACTGTGGCCAAAATCACCCCTCACCTTGCCCCACTGGTCTCACTCAAACTACACGTTGAAATCAGCTTTTCAAAATGTGACCTCATGCATGAGGAGCTGCTCGACCTCAGCAGATTTTTACATTCTTTTTTCCACAAATAGTTTTTGAGCTGGGTGTTCAGACGGATTCGGGTGGCAGTATCGTCTCTGCCCGCTCCCATCTTACTTCTTGTTGTGACCAGAGGTTTTTGCTTTAGCATTTGGTGCTTCACTAGGTGCTTTTCCTACAACAATTTTATGTACAATCTCTGTGCAATTTTAAGACTTGACTGTCTTCCATCCAGGCTCTTCTTGGCTGTGTGGAGCAGCCCGGTATTTGGTGTTATTTATAACTCTGCTTTTTAAGTGTGAGCAGTAAAATATATTTTTTGGGTCTTTGGTATACTCAGGTTTTTTCCATACATATTTAGAAAATAAAGTGTGATTTTGAAGGGTTTGGAAAGGCTCTTTGCTTTAGGAAAGAGTTGAACGCTGGAGTTGCGACCCAGAAACCTGCCCCTGGTCCCTGATTTGCTGCTGACCAGCTGGCAACCTTGGAAAAAGAGTGACTCGTAGTAGTCCCTCTGATGTTTGAGGAAATCTTTTGAACTTGTAAAATCTGAATTAGGCTTCCTATTCTGTCTATTTAATAAGACAAGATTGTTGGAGATCAAGTGAGAAATGAATGTGTTTGAAACGTATAAACCACATGGACATTGAAGGAACGTTGCTGCTTCTTCCTGGGAAGGTGGTGCTGGGCATGACGGTTTTCTCGGGTCAAATACTAAGGTTACTGTGAAAAAAGTTTATTGCAAAGAGAATTTTCCAGAAGCTCACAGCATGGTGATGGGTGTATGTGGGCCCACATGTGGCAAGAAGCCCACTTATCATCCAGCCATCCTGCTTGCGGGTGAGCGTGAGAGAACCAGCCCAGTGGGAACCAGCTAGGTTCAGACTTTACAAAGCAATTATGGTGACTTATAAAACATTCATACTGAGCTGAAAGACAGTCCGTTCAAAAACAATGCTTGGTAAATAAACATTGCTTATTTTGTAAACTCACCAAAGGTGTTTTAAATTATTTTTTAACCCATTAAATCAACAAGTGGAGACTTTGAACTTACCAGTGGATGTGGTTTCTTAAGCAGGATTTGGCTCCAAGCTCTAGGTCAAGCTCTTACAAAATCTTAGGCTGTTATATGGCTCGTTTTTGCTCAGCAACGATAGTGACAGTCGGCACATGTGAGGGTGTCGAGCGCTGTGCCCGGAGCGGGGGGCACACCACACGCAGTCTCTTCCTCTGCTCTTCTGCGCAGTAGCAGCGTGGCAGCCCTGGGACTCTCTCAAGAGGATGAGTAGGGGCGGGGTCGGCAGGTGGTGAGTTTGAAGGAGATAGCTGGGACTAAACCACTTCTTAGGAAGTCCTTCAGCTCTTCTGAAGAAAGGAGAATCCATTATTTCTTTGGGGGGAAAAAAGGCTTAGCTTGTCATGAATATGTCAACTCAAGGCTGAGAAGTTTGGCTCTGGCCAGTGCTGTTCTCTTTTCATAAAACGCTTCTAAACTGGGTAACAATAGGGCTTTCATTTTTTTTTTTTTTAAGAAGACAATTTATTGTGTAAAAATAGGATTATACAAGAGATCCCATCACCTAGACTTAACAATTCACTTTTTGTCTGATTTGTTTAATTTTTCTGTTCATTGGCTTTGATTTAATGTCAGTCAAGGATATCATGATGCTTTCCCATTTTTTTAGGTGATAAGATTATCTTTACACAACAAAACTAACAAATTCTTAACATCATTGAATCCCAAATCGCAATTCAGTCCTCCCTGGTTGTCCCCGCGGTGGTTAGGGTTGGTGTCCAGATGAGGTCTGCGTAAGTGCCTTCGGCCGTTTGGTTCTTAGGTTGTTAATCTCCAACAGCCCCTGCCACTCCGTTTCAGCTTCCTCGTGCGCCCTCCACCCAGCCAACCCATGGGTTTTGAAGGCTCATTGGGAGTAGCCGCAGGTGGGAGAAAAGCACTGTTCGTGTGGTAGCCTAGTCCTCTTGCTGACTCTGCCACTGATCAGCTGTCTGACCTTGGGCAAGCCACCTACGGCCTCTGGGCTCATTACCCTTGTCCATCAGAAGAGGCAGTGAGACTGAGTGGCTTCAGACCCAAGCATCGTCATTGGCCTCCCTGGGAGATCAGGGACACAGGGTTGCAGGCTCTGCTTGTTTTCAGTACTTATCCCAGTTTTTGCAGTTGGTAGTTTATTGGTACTAAATAATCCTGAGCAGTTGGCTTGTTCTTTTTCTCTTGGACATGGTGAATAGTGCACCTAAAACAAAGTTGTTATGTTTTCCTTCTGGACTTTTAGAAAGCTCAGAGTCTAATTTATGACTCAATGCATAGGTTATTACTGTACACATATGTAGCTCAAATTTTCTTCCGCTCTTGTTTTTTTTTTTCTTTTTTTATTTGTGCTGGCCTCAACTTATGCTATGGTGTTGCATTTTATCCTTGTGGGGAGTATACGTAAATGGCTGTGTGCTGGGAGTTCTTCTGTGACCCCGTCTGTAAGCTGATGAAGACCAGGCGCCTGTAGGGGTTGCCTATGTGAGCCGCTGTAGGTGCCCAGGAAACGTTTCCTGATAGGTCTTGGTTTAATGTATTGCCATCACTTTAAGCACTGAAAACTTTCCATTTTAGTGGTCAAGAGTTTTGTTTGCAGCACTGTTAATTTTTTGACTGAGTTGTTCTCTGATTCACATTTTATACGGCAAAACAGCCAGAGGACGTCTGGTAAACCACCTGCCTGGTGAATTTTTTGTTTTTGTTTTTGTTTTTGTAGAATTTGTCTTTGAGTAGATCCTAGCTTCCCCCTCACCCCCAAAAGGCCTTTGGTGAATGAAGCCATGTTTGCTGGACAAACAGTGTTCGGCGGGGGGAGGTTGGATCTTAACTGCTAAAACAGTTCGCCACTGGTTCCAGCCTTGGACACAAGCAACGCTGTTGTTGGGATGTTCAGGATGTTGGAGGGGGTGCATCAGAATCTGTCATTTGTTCTGTCTGGAAAAAATTAGAGTGGACAGTCAGGTGACTTCATCTTCTCTCACAGCTCAAGTGTGAGTGAGCACACTCTCTCTTTGACTTTCTCTCTGGCTCCCTTTGCTGTTCATGAGAGACTTGCTGATTCTCAGTAAGGCATGGGTCCCAGCTGGCTCTGCCTCCTCAATGGCCCAGGAGAGAGAGGGATGCTCCTCCTTCATCCTGGAGCGTTAGGGGAGCGTCAGAGGAGTGTCAGAGTCCATACGCCATGAGCACCAGCACGGTGCCTGGCACGCAGCAGACACTCAGTAAATGTAGGTACCTTCAGGATCCTCTCTAGAGTGGCTGAGGGTCATATTTGCAACTATTCCTTAGTATCTTCTTCTTTTCTTGTTTGTTGACACTTGGAAAAAGATCCTTTAAGCATTTGTTTTGAGGGGCTTGGTTTTCAGGGCTCCTGTTCTGGACCCCTGAAGATGTCTCAGTAATCCACAGAGAAGAGCTGAGGTGCCCTTGTTTGTTGAAGGAGCCCCGTTGATGTTCCTCTCCCAGTCAGGCGCTCTCCATGCCTGCAGCCTGGTGTTTATCCTCTCATCAACACGCTGAGGACAGCACTTCTCATCCTCTGCTCCATGGGGACTTAGTCCAGAGGAAGGCAAGACCCTGGGTGGGGGGCGAGGGTTGGTCAGTCCTGGGTGTGGCAAGGAAGTTGAGGCTCACGGCTTGCAAGTTTTCTTCTAATGGAATTTCCCATCACTTACTGCCCTGCTGATTTCTGATCAATGAAAATGAAATTGCATCACCTCCTCAGAGGCTCCACGTATGCCTGCTGCTTCCAGCTGTGTCAGTTCCGGTAAAATAATCTCATCAGGCGTGCGAGAGGGTAATAGGAAATAAAAATAAAAACCCACAATTAGCAAGAGGCCTTGCAGCTGAGTAACACTTTCCATCCCGGAGACAGAAAGGGCTGGGGAGTGAATGCTTAGGAAAGATTCCCTTTAAAAAAAAAGGCAGGAAATTTTCCAGCCCTTTTTTCCCTCTATTATTTTTTTCTCACTTCTCTGAACTCCCCCCACATCCATGTGAGAATGGTGTGAAATTGTGCGCAGGTTTTTCCTGCCCTGCTTTTGGGGTCAGTAGAACTTCTGTGTGATAAGCACATGCTGGGGGGCGGGATTTGTTTTACTGTCTTCCGGGTACTCTGAAGATAGACACCAAATGAATTAATAGAAATTCCAGCTTCTTCTGCTGACCTGTGACAAAGAGCCAGATGGTTGGGGGGACAGCTTGAAGCCAAGTTAAGTTTAGCGAATAGACTTCTCAGAGCTGGTTCATTTAATTCCTAGACTTTATGCTTCAGTTATCAGTCCCGTTAAGAACAAGACTCCCCCTCTGCGTTATTCCCCGTGACTCCCCGGGCCATGTCACGAATATGAGGCTCTGGGCTGAGCCACGCCGCTGCGGAGTGCAGCAAGCGCGGGGGGACATGCCATCCTCAGCACCTCCTTGATAAGGCTTGGGGAGGTTGAGTATTGCTTCTAGAACATTCTGCCACTATGTGAGTGAGCCTGTAAAGTCACCAGGTCCGGCTTAAAGAGGAACTGAGGCCAAAGAAACCAGGATGGGGACTACAAAGGGCTGGTGAGGATGTAGGAAACCTGTTGGATCACCTGTGAGGAGCCAGTGGAAAGCAGATCCTATCGTCTCTTGTCAATTTGACAACATCACACGAGAAGAAATGCTTGTGCGTAGGCCAGAGCTTCAGTGGTTTTGGCAGTTTCTCATGGGCTGTTTGAGGGACAGGTTGCCCTTTATCCCAGGGGTGAAAATCCTGGGCTGTCGGGAAACAGTCAGTCTCAAACATCCCTAATGTTCCTTTAATTGGTGGCTCCCATGTGGATTGGGGACAAGACTCTGAGAGGGATTAGCACGCCTGGAGGATATGGTAGGGTGATCTGAAGCGTGGGGGCCGCAGTGTCCTCGGTGCTATAGGGTTTCAGGGCAGTTGCTCAACCTGCCAAACTGTGTGTCGCAATAGCTGAACTCTGTGTTTAAATGCAGTGGACGTCAGAGGTCATCACTGACCATATCTGGCTAATAGGAGGACAGAGTCTGGCAGTAGAGCAGGAAGACTGGAACACGGGGAGCAGCCACCCGGGTAACTGTGTGATACAGAGAGTCCAGAGCCACATGAAGAGCTGAGCCTGTCCCACCAGTGCCCTGACTGTTGCCATCCAAGCTCTTATTCTGCATGTCTGGATTCTAATGAGAACAAGCTAGTAGGAGTCTATATTGATAGGAGGGATACTGTATATATTGTAGGCATGCAGTAAATACTTGTGTGTGTGAATAAAAATCATTAGAGCAACCAGTCGGTGTGCATAGGAGCTTAAAACTAAGACCGGTGGAGCCAGAACCCCAGTAACCTGTTTATTCTTGTGGCCTAAGGCGTTGGCCCCATGAACTGACCAGGTTGGAGTCCCCCCGTCTTAGCATGGCTTGACGTGGGAATCTCTTGCAGCTGCCAGGACAGTTTCCACAACTTTTTCTTGTTCAGGCGCTGTGTCCAGGATTAGAACTGCTAGCTGGAAGTTTTAGTGTGATCAGCACAGTTCTCGAGGCAAAAGGAGAACAGGTGCCAGTTCACAAGGGAAGCTGAAGTTTTGGAGGTTAACATGCATTTTTCATAGGTTTGTGTGTTTGCACAGATATGTTTCTCCTCTTAGACACTTAGCACAAGGTCTTGATCTACATTGATCACATTTTATGACTTGAACTGGCAATTCCCCCCCAGGGATCAGCCCTAACCAGGGTGTTCAGGAAGCCATTAAGGAAAAATATGTAACCACACTCGTTCCCAAACTCAATTGTTCGGTCTTAGTACTGGAGAAGAGACGTTCAGGCGTAATTAAACCCAAGTACCGTTTAGCGTGGCCATGGCGATTCTTCACAGTAACTGTTGACCCCAAAGCAGCGTTTGGAGCAGCAAGAAGAGAAAGACCATCTGAGCCATTTTTGCTGAGTTTGTGAGGCTGAAATTATTACCCACAGTCACTTGGTTCTTTGGGCAGCTTCTGGAAGGTTAAAGAAGTGCAAAGTGTTGGATCCTTATACTGGAAGAAGAAAATTTCCTTTGTTGTTTTGCCTAATTCCTAGGGCCACTCTTTGAAGTGGCCAGTGGTAAATATGTCTTGATTTCTTTTTCTTGATTAAAAGTAACAGTGCAGATAATGGGCTTCCTAATTGCCATGTGGGCTGGAGAAGGGTCTGTGAAGGATAGGACACATAATTAAGTTTTACTCCGCCCACCACCCAACTGGGTGTTAGGCTTTGGAATTGGAAAGCTCTTGAAACACAGCCTGGGGGAACGGAGTCCGCATCCTCTTTGGTCCCTCTCAAAGCCTCCACAGTCCTGATGGCTGTCTTGTTCCACTTTGTCTCCACTTTGCTGTAAGGAAGGGGATTGAAATTGAAATAACTCCGTGGGCCCGCTAGGATTTGAGGACTGCTCAGTATGAAATACGTTCTCAAATCTTCAGTTGTGTATTGTAAAACAAAGCTATTGAGGAGGAGATTCTGTGCTGGAATCACCATCCACAGTGTGCCCACCGAACAGCAATTTGGAGAGATCCTTGGAAAACACAGCCGGGAGCGGTGCCTGGGGGCACCTCTCACCAGCCAAGGCGCACCCCTCCTGAGGCACGGGGGGAAGGCCCTGGGGGGAGGCTCGGCCTTTGCGTGGTGGTCCTGCTCCCTCTTTAGGCCCTTGCCAATGGTGGGCCTTCCAGAGCCCCTTCCTGCTTTACTTATTGGTGCCTCTGGCTCCCTGCTGCTTGAAAAGCTGTTTATGCTAAAGAGCCAGGGAAGATCTGAAGAACTTGCTGTGCCTGTGCTGGTGAGGGGCTGTGTGCATGTGCGTGTGCATGTGCGTGTGTGTGTTGCCCCTTTAATGAGCCTTCGAAAGGCAACCCTTATTTGTTTTGTCATGGCTCCAATTCCGAAGCCTTGTGCCAGAGTACACTGGGATGGTGTACCCACTGTGTGTCCTCCTTCTCATCAGGAGGAAGGGTCCTCTGGGAGATCCCTGTTGAGGGAGACTTTCTTTCCCCAAGCCCGCCTCTCACCTGGCCCTTACCTGCTTTTGCCATCCGTTCTGTGCACAGCAGGTGGAGTTACTGGAGAGCACGTGTTCTTCTCTATCCAGAAAAGTAGGATGGGGTTTCCCAGGTATTGCCACAGGACCAGAATAGCAAGCAGCTGTCAGAGGTTATTTGTTTGTTCCTTTATGGATTGGATATGTGTAAAAGAAAGCTGAAGACCCATGGCTGCTTCTACCTGCATTCCTGAAATAAGTGCCAAGAAGGGAGGGAGGGAGGGAAAAAATCTGCCCCAGTTGGGTATCTCCTGGGTATGTGCAGCCTTGAACTACAAGGTACTCGTGCTATTCAAATGAACTGTTCTGCTAAGAACTACTAAATAAGAATTCAGGAAGCCTAGCAGACTCATTGTTCTGTTAAACCAGTGAGTGTGGCTTTGATAACCCTTTCCATGAGGCGAAACCCCAGAAGTTCAACGGTGTGTAGTCCAGACCTGATCCCCGTTTCATCCCCTTAACAGAATTGTTTTAGGGATTTGTGTGGCGTCCTGGTTTCCTGTTCTATTGACCAGCTATTTAAGATGGCTGGAACAAGGGTCGATTTTGTGGACTTCAGACCCTCTGTAGTGCTGAATTGGAGATAATAATTCTAATGCTGTAAACCACAAAATACTGAAATACTCAGGAATCATACCTGAACCTCAGAATTAGGATGTTGGGTCTTGAGTGATTAATTATATGTAACGTTGAGGTCAGCATTCTCCCATTAATGTTATTTAAGATGTCTCCTTAAGAAAGTGTGCTGTTCATCAAGTTTTTTGTCCATACCGCATGCTCAGCGTTGTGCTAGGAGATGAACAGAAACATAAGCTGATTTTTGCCCTCAAGGAGCTTCTGGTCAAGTTGTAGAGATAAAAACAAAGGCAGTGAAAGCAGGAGAGACTGTTCTCCTGACTGGAGTGGTGAGGATCTCTGTAGGAGTGCAGAGAGGAGAGAGGCCTCTGTGGGCCCGGGTGGTAACGGGGATGTCATTGTCTACGTGGGACCTGAGCTCATGCTTCTTAAAGGAGGTCGCAGGTTTGGATACATGTTGAGGAAGAGAAGGGACATCCAAAGGGACTGGGGCTGCAGGAGCCAAGGTGAGAATGTGGAATTGATGGGGAGGAGACCCTCCTGCTATGGGGGAAGTAAGGGCGCTGATTGAGTGGTAGTGTAGGAGTAGAGTTTGGAGAGCTTGCAAACCGGTCTGCAGAGTGTTAAGTTTGAGATTTTGGCAGTTGGTTCTTGCATGGGAAGGCACCTGAGGAACATAACGTTGGGAAGACTAGAGTGATCTTCCCTTTCTGTGCTCTGATGTCAAAGCTGGTACCTAGAGTTCCATCTGTGGAGACCAGGGTGGTCAGCAAGGGGCATTTCCATTTGGACATGTTGAGCCATGCAGAGCGTTGAGTGATGGGAGGCTAGCCACTTAGAGATATCTTGTGGTCTAGGGAAAGTAGGAGAGACGTATTCAAGTGATAAGGATGGAAAATTTTGTTTTGGGAGTCAACTCATAATTTCAGTAATTGAAACCACAGAAGTAGTTAAGGTAGTTGATGTACAGAGATAAGAGCAGAGAGCCAAGGGGGGAAAATATGATGATAGGAGAACAGAGAGGAGGGGTTTCTGTGGGTTAAAGAAATAGGTAATGCTGTCAAATACAAGGAAAAGAGCTGTGGGATTGGGAAGGGGGGCAGACAGTGTGAAGTTTGGAGAAATGGAAAGAAAGCCAGGAAACTGTCAGAGAAGCAGAAGGGGAAGAAGATTTCAGGGTGTTTATGGTCAGCAGTTTTGAATGCAGGGGAGATGGATGAAGGTGAAAATAGAGAGGAAAAACCATTGGCCATGAGGAGGGCAATGGTGACCTCAGGGCCTTCTGACCCACCTGAAGCAATGTCCAGCCCTTTCCTCCAGGCAGCCTGAGCCTTTCCTCCAGGGTGGAGCCTGGCAACTCTGCATCTTCACCAAACCTCACAGTTGGCTCCACTGCCCAGCAGAGCTTGAGAACTGTTGATGCAGAACAGCTCTCTCTAAACGCAGAGAGGAGGACAAGCTCACCTGGCCTTCCAGGAGTAGTGTTGAGGGAGAGACGCAGCAGGTAGAGTCCACTTGTTTAAAGAAGCCGAGATCCGAGGGAAGGATGGAGAACATCGAACCAGCAGTGTGGGTGGGTCAGGCTCTTATCCAGGAGCTCATGGGTTTGTGGAATGTGGTAGAGAGTTGAGTGAGAGGGATCACCAGTAAAATCCTATAAAGCCCTTTTTGTTTTTGTTTTTTAAGATTTTATTTATTTTTAGAGACGGGAAGGGAAGGGGAAAGGGAGAGAAAGAAACATCAATGTGTGGTTGCCTCTTGCACACCCTCCACTGGGGATCTGGCCTGCAACCCTGGCACATGCCCTGACTGGGAATTGAACCTGGGACCCTTTGGTTTGCAAGCCCACACTCAATCCATTGAGCTATACCAGCCAGACCCTATAAAGCCCTCTTATTAATCTTCAGGACAACATACCCCAGTGTAAAAATAACAGGGAATTCACTCAAGAAATAAAAATTGACCATAAGTATCTGCAGACAGGTTCTTTCTTGCTAGCAAAAGAGTTTAAATGAGATATGATTTCTTGCCTGCCACATCAACATTTAAAAAATAATACACACTATTGATGAAGGTGCAGGAATGCTGAGGCTCATGTGCCAGTGCGAGCATCAGCCAGAAGGACTTCCCTGGAAGGCAGTTTGGCGTATGCCAGGGAGCCTCAAATATTCCTAGCTTCTGAGCCAGCAATTTTATTGGCTCAAAAGCTAGGAATGTCATGAATAAGAGCCTAGGTTTTAGAGTAGCAAGGAAGGCTTACCTGGTTGGAAAGGCTGACTTAGCTAGTATGTGACTTGTATAAGATATCTAACCCTCTAAGCCTCAGCTTCCTCATCTGCAAAATGGACTGTTTTGAGGATCAAGTGAAATAATGTGTATTTGAAAGTGCTTAGAAACCAATGAAAATAAAAAAATAAATTAAAAATGACAGAAAACTGTACAAGAACAACAATAAAAATAAAAATAAAAAAATAAATGAATGAATGAAAAGAAAGTGCTTAGAAACATGCCTGGCCCGAATAAGTGGGTAGTAATGGAATTGCTACTTATTTTTATTAGTTGTTTTGTTAATTATATACACACAAAGATTTACAAGAGTTTATTACAGCTTTCACAGCAAAATATTAAGTGTTGCCCAAATCCACTAATAGAATTTAGTGAAATTATGCTGTATCCGTAGGATACAGTATCTATGCAGCCATCAGTTCTAACTTACGAAGAATATTTAATGTCATGGGAAAACTTTCCTGCTAAATTAAGTTAAAAGGGCAGTCCACATAAGGAGCAGTGTGGACTGAGGTTGGTAAAGAACATCGGTGACCATAGATGTGCAGAGAGAGGAAAAATTCAAAATCTACCTCCCTACCAGTGGCTCTCTGGCTGGTAGAATTATAGGTGATTTTTATTTTAGCTATTGAGTTTTTCTGCACATATCCAATTAAAAAAAAATAACTTCATACTACTTTAGGAGAAACTGTTCAAAATAAATTTAACATCTTGAGATGCTGGATTAAAATTGTAATGGGCCAGGGGGCACCTTTTCCCATCAGCTTGCTTTTGCTCTGCCACCCAATAGCATGAATGGAGAGATCAGAAATGAGGGGGATGTTGAGGAAATTGGAGGACATGAAAAGTTTTGGGTGCTGGAAGTCATTGGTCAGTTAGTGTGGGAAGGTATCCAGTTTAGCTATGAAAAAGCACCAAGGGATGAATGCAGATGGGGTGGGTGAGCTATGCCCCTGCCAGCTGGGAGGGGCGGTGGGTGCAGTAGGGAAGTTCAGGTTGCTATGTTTGGTGAAAGGAGGTGCTCCTTCAAATCTAGGGGTGGTGGGAATTGGTGCTTTATGGTGATTAAATCCAGGTCAGGAGAGAACCATTCAGGCCAGTGATGGAAAAAGGATGCTGGCCTTCTGTTGTCAGCATATGGCAAAAAAGCCTCAGATCGGAGGCTGAAATAAGTACCTGAGCATTGGAATACCAGTACTGGGATACCTGGTTCAGTTGCCCGTTACCCTTTCTGAGAACAAGGCAGAGTATAAGTAGTAGCTGGGTGGTTTTGCTTTTTACTACTGTGCCCACGGCTCTGGTCATCATGGATCTGTGGGTGTATCCACATAGATAACAAAAAACTCCGCTCCCCCAAATATCAGCTCATCTCTTCCAACACCCACAGACTGGGCTCCTAGACCTGGCTCTGCGTCTGGTCGCACACTTCCTCCTCTTCCCCTTCATGACTCCACTGTAACCAGAATATTGCGGTGGTTGTGGGTTCCCTGCAGAACGGACTGAGCCAGCACTTTTCACTTCCAGGCTGATTTATGTTCACGCTGGAAAGAGCACAGATGCACTTATTAGCAAACACGCAGCCCGGGGCCTGATGATTCTCTGGGCCTTCCAGGCAGAGGACCTCCTGCAGCACGAGGGTCCTGCTCAAGCACGTGTGTGTTCTCTGACCTTGCCATAGTCACAGAATAATTCTTAGGGCTACTGGGAAGTTGCTGCCAAGCGGATGGAATCTCACCTATTTGCGGTTTAACACTTACTGACTTGTATGCAGCAGCAGTGTACAAATACAGTTATTGTCCAAAGCACAAGATGTCACTGGACGTGGCTCTTCAGTGGATTCCTAGCTAAACAGATGAGGGCATTATTTCTCTGCCTCTTCAGTGAGGTTTCTACGTATCGGAGAATCTGGGTTGCCCCCTTTTTTTTTTTTAAAGGAGGTAGGGGTGGTTTCTTCATTGTTGTGGATTTTTCTCTCTAGTAGGTTTTAGTGCCGATGGAGCAATGCTCACCCTCTGTAGGTTGTTGGGTTCTTCTTTTCTATGGTGGCTGTCCTTGTCCTTAATTTAGAACTACTTTCACCAAGTTAGGGAAATCTGAGTCAGCGTACGGATGTTTTGGGTCAAAGTCTTTCAGCATTGCGTTACTTGAAATTCTACTCAAGTTAGAATGGCCACTTGCCCTCTCCAGCTAGAGCGCTCTGTCTAGAACCTCTTGGCTGAGGAGCAAAGACCAGTTTTCTGTCCTTGCCTGTCCTTACCTCCCTCCTCTCCTGAAGCTGTGCCAGCCGTGAGTTTCACATGAAGGTAAGGGCATGGGAATCAGGGTGGGCTGGCTGTTCATATGCCTTTGGAGGTCCAGTATGTAGAGTTCTTACACTGGACATTATCTTTTTCTTTTGATATAATTTCAGATGTACAGGAAAGTAGAATGAGAACAAAGAATCCTTATACCCTTTGTCCAGACCCCTCCCACATGGTAACATTTTTTTTTTGTTTGTTTCTAGCTGTCTGTACACACACACACACACACACACACAGTTTTTTTCCCAGCCCATTTGAAAATTCGAGACATCATGCCCCTTCACCTCTAAATATATTGGTGTGGATTTCTTAGAAACAAAGACATTCTTCTATATAACCACATTACAGGTATCAAAATTAGGAAGTTAACATTAATAATACTACGATTGTCCCATGCACAGACTGTATTCAGATTTTGCCTGTTGTCCTAGTGACGCCTGTTACAGGAAGAGAAAATCTTGGGTTGGGTTGTGTTCCTTTGTTGCGTCTCTTCAGTGTCCTTTAATTTGGGACAGTTCTTCAGTTCATCTTGCTGCGCTCCATGGCACTCCCATTTCTGAACAGCATAGGGTATTTCGTAGGCTGTTCTCAGGTTGGATTTGTGTGATGTTCCCTCATGATTAGATTCGGGTCTTGCATTGTTGGCAGGAATATCAGGGAAGGGCTGCTGTGTTCTTCTCAGTGCATCCTCTCGGGAGGCACATGATGTCTGTCTCATTCTCCGTGATCTTAACTTTGGTCATGTGGTTACAGTGGTGTCTGCCAGGTTTCTCTGCTGTAAAGTTATCATTGTCCCTTCTGTAATTAGTAAGTATTTTGTGGGGAGATGCTCTGAGACTTTGTAAATATCCTGTCACTAGTCCTCAGACCTCCATCGATCAGTTTTGGTATCCATAGGTCCTTTCTGAATGGCTTCTATCATGGTGGTTACCAAGTGGTGATTTTCTAAGTCCATAATTCCCTCTACATTTGTTATTTGGACTTTTACATTAAAAAGAACTTTTCCTTCTCTCACTTAAAAAAAAGATGTGTAAGAGTATGGAATTATGGATTTTTATTTCATGCATTGGGTTGCAATCTTTTATTTTCATTTTATTTTCTTGCTCAAACTGTCCCAGGTGCAGGCAGTGGGAGCCCCATTTAACTCCTTCCTGTGTTCTTTCGACACCTTCTAATCGTTCTCAGAGCACTTCCTTGTGCTGTGGCTCAGGAGGATGCTCCAGGCTCATCTTGCAGTCTGCCTGTCCCAGCCCGCGAACTGTCCATTTCTCCAAGGAGCCCTGGTGCCATTTAGTTCCAGAGGGCCATGCCAGGCATTTCTTCAACTCGGAGAAAAAGAAACAGAACGTGTTCAGGGATCATCATTTTTCTTCTCGAAGTGTTAATATTTCTCCCAATACCTGAATCTCCGTAGTCTGACGAAGCACCTATTACATCTTGGGTGTGGGGCATACAGAGATGAATGAGACAGTGAACCTGCTCTCAAGCCGCTCATGGCCTCGTGGCAGAGATAGACCAGTCACCAGATAATTACGGCGGCGTGATAACCCCCAAATTGCAGTGTGTCGCCATGTGCCAAATTACTGTGGGGTCACAGAGGAGGAGGTTTAAAGCTGATTGAGTAACCGGGCTGATAACCCAGGAATGAAAAGCATCTTCCCCTCTTAGAGGGCGGAGAGGCTGCCTGACAGGGCTTCCTGGCCACAGCCAGATCCCCCGTTCTCTCCAGAAAACCAGGGACTGCAGTATTTCACCAGCACCAACATTCCGTTTGGGAACTTGCATGATCTTGAGAAAGATTTTCACTTATATTGACCTGAACTCTAATTCCTAATACATTTCCCTCATTACTCCTAGTTAAACCCTGCAGCTAGGTAGAAGACGGGTAACTAAACCTTATTGTAGGTGGCAGGCAACGGGACCTCTGTTTTCTGCACTCCGGAGCTGTTCATGGTCGGCCATCCTGAGCACGCTCAGGTTTTCTGTTGGTACCCTTCTTACGAGATTCCCCCAAGTGGAGCATAACGTGCAGACAGAGGAAATGCCGGGGCTGCGGACCTAGTGAGTTTCTACAGGACCTGCAGCCAGAGGTCACATTTACGTCTTCGGCTGCTGTATCAGCTCTGGGCTTTCACCGAATTTTGAAGTAAAGTAACACTGCCAGGTATTTTTTGCATGAATTCCTGTTAATCCAAGTCTCTTCCATCCTCTGTTGATTTTACTGATTGCCTGAATGTAAATACAGGACTTCCTATTTATCCTTTCAAAATTTCATCTTGTTCATTTGAGCCTGTTGTTCCAACTTGTCGAGATCTTTTTTTCAAAGTCTTAATTCTACCATTTAGCATATTAGTTAGTCCTCTTAGCTTTATGTGCTTTACAAATTGGTGTGTGTGCTTGGTCTTTTCCTTCGATTTGTGGGTTTAAATGAAGGGAACCAGGGGCAAGACAGAATTTTGAGGCATGTCATTGGCACACTGATTCTTGAGTGGATACTTCTGGTAATGGCCTTCACCAGCTATAACATTCCAGCAGCCTTTTTTCTTTCTTTTTTTTTTTTTTTAATCGGAAAGGCATTTTGCTATCCTGGATACAAAGAAATGATAAACTTTGGGATACATAATTAAAATCAAACAGTACTCTCTACTGCATTTCTCAGTTCATTGAATCTAAGTGAAGCTATATTTCAGTATATTTTATGTGGATTTTCTTAGTGAACCTACAACTAATTCCTCGGGACTTTTTTTCTTTCTAGATTCTATTCAGCAATTCTTTGATCTATTCTCAAACTGTGAGGAGCTTGCAATATATAATCTACAACATATCCTTTTAAATCTAATATCATTACCCAAAATGATATATACACCCACCACTCTTTCCCCTTCTCTTGCTTTATATTATTTCTGAGTACTTTTCACCACTTAATGTTATATTTGCTTGGCATTCTCGCCCCTATAAGAATAGAGGTTGTGACCTGTTTAGTGTTGATTCCCTAGCATCTGACACATAGTAGGTGCACAGTAAATGTTGAGGGAATGAATGCGTGAATGAATCAATACATTTTTGATCTACAGCAGAAGTCCCAACATTTCTGGCACCAGGGACCGGTTTCATGAAAGACAGTTTTTCCACAGAAGGGGTAGCCATGAGGCAGAGCGCAGGTAGTAATGAGAGCAAAGCTTCGCTCACTGGCCTGCCGTTCACTTCTTGCTGTGTGGCGCGGTTCCTGACAGGCCAGGGGCCAGTACCAGTCCACAGTGCGGGGGTGGGAGACCTCTGATCTGTGGTGTCTGGAATCTGCCCTTTTTTCCTTCGAAAAGGGGCCTCCTATACAGTTTGTTGCAACAGCTTCTCCCACCCGTTTCCCCCTCTCTCCCATGTGAAGATATCTGAGTAAGGAAAGGAAGTCCATTGTGAACTCTCCTCTCCTCACCACTATCAAGCAAAAAGGGTGTTGTATGAATTGGCAATGTTCTGTTTCATAGCAGTTCCGGCATCTCTTAAAACAGCCCCTGGGCACATGAAGACTGAATGCGAATGTCAGATGTGAGGACATTCTGGAGTTCTCTGAGCAACAGACATTACGGGAAGCCATGGGAGAGTGGCTAAGAACACAGGCTCTACAGCCAGACCATGGTTTTGCTATTCAGACTGCATAACTTGGGCAACCTCAGTTTTCCCATCTTTAAAATGGGGATGAAAATAGCATTGACCTCGCTGAGTGCTTATGAGCATCAGGGTGGTGCTGTCCCCACAGGCCTCAGCGTGATGCCTCACTCATGAAGGGATGTCTCTTCTTACGATGGTTTTAGTTTCAAAAAGCTTTGGGAAACAGAGGCACTGTGGCCTCAGCCCCTCCCCACCCCAGCAATTTCCATTGTAAAAATGTTGATAAGAATCTCATGTATTTCTGTACGCAGACCTGTGTGTACTTTGTTCACTTAGCATCCTGGGTGATCATCTTCTTACTCCCTGAAATAGTTTTTTAAAAACATGATATTTTATAACATCCTTTGGAACTCTGTGCACTGTAATTTACTTAGAGTCCCTTGTTTTGCCAGATTATTATTTTTTTTTCTGTTGAATAGTCTCATCTCTCTATGGATACCTTGGGTTGTTTCCTAGAATGGGGGGCTTGCTGAATTAAAGGGCCTGTGCGCTTTTGAGGCTTTTGGTACCTAAGCCAAGTTGCCCACAGGAGGCTGGTAGCAGCTGACAGCCCTCCGGCAGGACAGGGAGCAGAGGGCAACGGCACCGCCCACCCGCAAGTTCGCTTCTCTCTGGCGGTGTTTGTGTGGGCTCTTCACGGGCAACAGTTTCTCGCAGTCTCGGTTCTCTCTTTGTTTTTCTTTTCGTCCCCTTTGTTTCCTTTCTTGGTTTTCTGCCAAACAGCCTCTTGTGAAAGGACCGCCTAATTAACCCTGTGCTAATTAACAATTTAAGATTGCACAGTGCGACTGTTCATGTTTAATTCTCCGGGAGCTAGAGCGACAGCGGGAGCCCCCTCCCCCTTCCTAATGACTGCACCCCCCCCCCCCCCCAGCTTCCCTGTAACTGTTGCATTGAACTCAGTCCTGCTTCCTTACAGGGATGTGATAAAACTGTCACGTCACATCATCTCAGTTGAAAAGAGGGACATGGATGACTTTGTTAATGGGGGACCTTGGAGTAACCTGGTGGTGTTTTATCATTTTAAGCAATGTTTGAAAAATAAAGAGTGATATTTGCAAAGATACAGGAGCTTTACAGTTAGGTTCCAAGGAACAGGAAGAGGAGCAAGAGTTGGGAGTTCTTGATGATGCCGAAACTTTTCTGTACAAGATTCCTTCTCAGATAGCAGATTTAGTGCTAAGCAGAGGGTACAGCACCCTAGATCACTCCTCTCTTTTCCCTTTAACTCTTACAGGAGAGATGTGCTCTGCGGAAAAAGTAACTGAATTCTTAACCACCCCCCCCCCAATGTTGAGTACAGTATTGGTGGTCATGGTGGGCATCTATATTGAAGGGAATTTTGGGGTGTGTGGCTGAAGAGGAGCAGGCTGCAGGAAGGGTTGGGGGCTTGTGATGCGTGCACCGACCCTGGTGAGTGAAGGATGAGGAGGGGGCCTGAACAGAGATGCTGGCGGGGCTGTCAGAGCGGGGGGACCCGCCGGGTTCCCAGGCTGCCCTCTGTAACTGAAGATCATTGATTTTACGGGAAACCGTGTTTACAGACAGAGTGCTGATCGACCTGCCGAGTTGACTTCTGCCTCCTTAAGTAAGAACTACCTTTTTCTTATTGACTGGCTGATAAACAGCGTGAGAGGGACGGCCAGCCGGGTGGGAGAATGGTGGACGGCCTTAGGTCCTTGAGCTGAAGGGCTGGGCCATTTAAGGGATTTTTCATCTCTTTGTTCTGACCCCTTCTGGTCCCTCCCCATTGCTGCACCTCCTAGGGACTGCTGAAAGAGTCCAAGACTGACCCTGCCCCTGGTCATCTAGCAGTACAGGTACAAAGCATGGGCAAGTTGGCAATCAGATGAAGATGTTGCATAGCGGAGAGTGTCTCCTCTGAGGGTCATGTGAAAACGCAGATTCTGATCAGGGGTAGGGCCAAGAGTCTGCATTTCTCACAGGCTCCCTGGTGAGGATGATACCACTGGTCCCTGATCCACGCTTTGCTTAACGGGGCCCTGCCTGTCCTGGCCGGCATGCACCGAAAGGAAGCCCAGAGCAGGCACTTCAGACCCTGATGTGGGATCCTTCTTTCCCACCGATGCCTTAGTGAGCTTTCAGCCCCTGTAACTCAGTAGTCCCACGTGTCCCCTCTCATGGGGCTAGTGTCACCACCCATGGGGTCATGTGTCTTTCAGGGGTGGCCACAATGTCATTCTTTTTTGATACCATTTGCTTGGAAATAGTAAACAAAGTTAGGTGAGTTTTCAAAAGTCCTAACCCCTTAAGTGAGTGATTTGTGAAGGAGGAGGAGGAAGAAGAAAACAGCAAGAAAAGCCCACCAATTAATTGGTAAACGCTTGCAGGTTTCTCTGGCCCAGCCCCGGCTGGAGAGGAGATTGGCTCTGCTGTCGATACACAAGTCCCTGGTGAAGCATCAAAGCTGTTCTCCTTTATCAATCGTGGCCTCCCCTTCCCGCATGTTCCTGTAACTTACCAAGCATTTATGACATTGATTTTACAATCGGGCTGTTAACCCTCCCGCCCCTTCAGGCCTGCCAACCTTTTTGGCCTGAGCTGTCAATCAGGTGCATCCTTAAGAAAAGCCACCCTGGCTTCTCACCTGTGTGCCAGCTAAGCCTTGTGAGGAAGTCCCACAGCATTTGCTGTTTGGTTTGGTTTAGTGTAGCCGTCTTTGTTTAAAATCAATGTGTCTTTTCTCAGACATACAGAACTTTGTTGTAATAGAGTTTGAGGTTATAAACCGAGAGGTGGAGAGAGAGAGAGAGAAAGAGAGAGAGAGAGTGTGTGTGTGTTAAACAAAACCTGACACATTCTTCCAAAAAGTTATTCCTCCTAAGATTTCTGGTAAACTTGCCTTCCCCATCTTTTCCCGAGGGGGAGCTGTTGGCTCACTGTGCAGTCAAGAATCAAGAAATGAGAAGAGAATGGGAAGATGGGGGTTGAGGAGGGAGGGAGCCCAAACCCAGCCAAAACCTCCATCCGCTGCGTATGAATGAGATGGTGGGTGGAGAAGCAGCCAAGTGTTCTCCAGGAAGGAGGCGCTGGGGAGGAGGGTTGCCTGGGATTTGCAGGCTGGGATGGGGGCCGTGTGAGGGGTGCGTGGCTCTCAGTTGCCGGTAGGAGCAGCGTGGGGATGGAAGAAATACCCCTGTGATGTTGTTGCCACAGGAGCAGAGCAGCAGTGGGTGATCTGATGCCTCCCTTTCCAGGGACGCGAGGTCTCGGAGGGCAAGTTCAGCTCAGTGGCACTTTGGAGTCGGAAACGGAAGCGCCCCAGGGCTGAAGGACAGCTGCTTGAGTAACAACTAATGACTAGGAGGCAGGTGTGGAATGGGTTGGCCGAGCCCAGCTGCCGTCTCTGTTTGCTGCTAAGGTCCTTGACAGCCAGCAGCACCCAGCCAGGGGTGACGGGGCTCCACGCAGACAGGGCGACGGCGACGCTGCAGCAGGGGGAGTCAGCCCACGGAGAGTCTGGGAGGTTCTTCCTAGAAACATCAGGCATATGTTTTGCAACTACACATTTTTAGTCTGAAGCCAGCTAAGTCACAAGCAGGGGTGTCCTCCTGGTTGGGGGGAGGAGATGGGGGTTCGGAGATCAGCCTTCTCTGTTTCACAGTGTTTGAGGTGGCATGGGCCTATTTTAAGATTTTGCCCCTCAGTTTTACTGCTTATAAAATGGGACGATGCTTCCCAGACCCTGGGGGTCTGCCCTCTGGGGGGCCCTGCGGAGCGTGTGGGGACTGCACACGTGCCCTCTGAGCAGTGCAGCCCTCAGTTGCTTTTCCTTGAACTTCTCAGTCCAGAAGTATGGTCAGCAAAGGCAAGAGTAGCTGCTTCACCTCTATATCAGTTAGCACAGGTTTACCTTTCTAGGGGTGCAAAACCTTCCTCCTCACGTCTGTCCCTCCCTCGTGTTCCCCTGACCCCCTGACAGCTGCGACAGCCGAGGGTGATGTCGTGTTGCCTGTGTTTAGGAGGTAGAGCTGCCCTCCGTGTCCTTGGTGGGGCCTGGCGAGGTGACATGGTCCTCCTCCTCCACCGGCGCTGTCGCCCAGCCCAGTGCTAACAATGTGCTTGCAAAGAACGAACTTCCAGCTGGTCTCCTGGGGTAGAACAGCTGATAATCTGAAGACGAAGAGGGAATCTCCTGACGCCCCTGCCCTATGCTCCCTGCTCCTGCCACGGACCCTGGCCCTGACGCCTGGGGTGCCAGCTGCCCTCTGCACGTTGGATGGCATGGGGCAGTCGCCAGGGCCCCGCCGCCCCTGCGGTCTCTGTTGTGGGTGTGGACAGAAGCCTGTTAGAGTGCTCCATGCGGGACCTTAGCCTCGGCCCTCCTAACCTCTTTCCTTTCTCTCTCTCTTCCCCCTCTCTCCCTCCTCTCCCCCTTGCCTCCGCTCTTCAGGTCCGATCCGTACTGGGTGCAATGAAAGCTCCACGCAGGCCTTACCATGGAAGGCTGTGACTCGCCTGTCGTCTCGGGGAAGGACAATGGGTGCGGTATCCCTCAGCACCAGCAATGGACTGAACTCAACAGCACCCACCTCCCCGACAAACCCAGTAGCATGGAGCAGTCCACAAGCGAGAACCATGGGCCCCTGGACAGCCTGAGGGCCCCCTTCAATGAGCGCCTCGCGGAGAGCACCGCCCCGGCCGGCCCCACCGCCGAGCCCGCTGGCAAGGAGGTCAGCTGCAACGAATGCTCGGCCTCCTTCGCCAGCTTACAGACCTATATGGAGCACCACTGCCCCAGCGCGCGCCCCCCACTGCCCCTGAGGGAGGAGAGCGGGAGCGACACCAGTGAGGAGGGGGACGAGGAGAGTGATGTGGAGAACCTGGCTGGGGAGATAGTCTACCAGCCGGACGGCTCGGCGTACATCGTCGAGAGCCTGAGCCAGCTGACCCAAAGCGGGGGCGCCTGTGGCAGTGGCAGTGGGCCTCTCCCTTCGCTCTTTCTGAACTCTCTCCCCGGTGCGGGGGGCAAACAAGGGGACCCTTCTTGTGCTGCACCAGTCTACCCACAGATCATCAACACTTTCCACATAGCCTCATCCTTCGGGAAATGGTTTGAGGGCCCAGACCAGGCTTTCCCGAATACCTCAGCCCTGACGGGGCTCAGCCCTGTCCTGCACAGCTTCCGCGTTTTTGACGTGAGACACAAAAGCAACAAGGATTACCTGAACAGCGACGGCTCGGCCAAAAGCTCCTGCGTATCCAAAGATGTTCCCAACAATGTGGACCTGTCCAAATTCGATGGCTTTGTGCTCTACGGCAAGAGGAAGCCCATCCTGATGTGTTTCTTGTGCAAACTCTCCTTCGGGTACGTCCGTTCCTTCGTGACCCACGCGGTGCACGACCATCGAATGACCCTGAGTGAAGACGAGCGGAAGATTCTTAGCAATAAGAACATCTCCGCTATCATCCAAGGGATTGGCAAAGACAAGGAACCCCTTGTAAGTTTTCTGGAACCAAAAAACAAAAACTTTCAGCACCCTTTAGTTTCCACAGCTAACCTCATAGGTCCCGGACACAGTTTTTATGGTAAATTTAGTGGCATTCGAATGGAAGGGGAGGAGGCTCTCCCAGCTGGCTCTGCAGCTGGCCCCGAGCAGCCCCAGGCTGGTCTCTTGACCCCCAGCACCCTCTTGAACCTTGGCGGGCTCACGAGCTCGGTCCTGAAGACCCCCATTACCTCAGTCCCCCTGGGGCCTCTGGCCTCCAGTCCTACCAAATCCTCAGAGGGCAAGGACTCTGGGGCAGCAGAAGGAGAGAAGCAAGAAGTGGGCGATCCAGATTGCTTCTCTGAGAAAGCAGAGCCAGCCGAGGAGGAGGTGGAGGAGGAGGAGGAAGAGGAGGAAGAGGCGGAGGAGGAGGAAGAAGAGGAAGAGGAGGAAGAAGAGGAGGAGGAAGACGAGGGTTGCAAAGGACTCTTTCCAAGTGAGTTGGACGACGAACTGGAGGACAGGCCCCACGAGGAGTCTGGGGCCGCGGCAGGTAGTAGCAGCAAAAAGGACCTTGCTCTCTCAAACCAAAGCATTTCTAACTCCCCCTTAATGCCTAATGTGCTCCAGACACTGTCGAGGGGCGCAGCTTCTACTAGTTCTAATTCCGCTTCTTCCTTTGTTGTCTTTGATGGTGCGAACAGGAGGAATCGTTTAAGCTTTAACAGTGAGGGCGTCAGGGCCAATGTGGCAGAGGGCGGCAGGAGGCTGGACTTTGCTGACGAAAGTGCCAATAAAGACAATGCCACAGCACCAGAACCAAATGAAAGCACAGAGGGTGACGATGGGGGCTTTGTCCCCCATCACCAGCACGCTGGCTCCCTCTGCGAGCTTGGGGTTGGGGAGTGCCCCTCGGGGAGCGGCGTGGAGTGCCCAAAATGTGACACGGTCCTGGGCTCCTCCCGCTCGCTGGGCGGCCACATGACCATGATGCATTCTCGTAACTCGTGTAAGACACTCAAGTGCCCCAAGTGCAACTGGCACTATAAGTACCAGCAGACACTGGAGGCACACATGAAGGAGAAGCACCCGGAGCCGGGGGGCTCCTGTGTCTATTGCAAAAGCGGGCAGCCCCACCCTCGGTTGGCACGAGGGGAGAGCTACACATGTGGTTACAAGCCTTTCCGCTGTGAGGTGTGTAACTACTCCACGACTACCAAAGGCAACCTCAGTATTCATATGCAGTCCGACAAGCATCTCAACAACATGCAGAATCTGCAGAACGGAGCGGGGGAGCAGGTCTTCAGCCACACAGCCGGGGCAGCGGCCGCAGCAGCTGCAGCGGCGGCCGCGGCGGCCAATATCAGCAGCTCCTGCGGGGCCCCCTCGCCCACAAAACCAAAAACCAAACCCACCTGGAGGTGTGAGGTGTGTGATTATGAGACCAACGTGGCGAGGAACCTCCGCATCCACATGACCAGCGAGAAGCACATGCATAACATGATGCTCTTGCAGCAGAACATGACCCAGATCCAACACAACCGCCACCTGGGCCTCGGCAGCCTGCCCTCGCCCGCCGAGGCCGAGCTCTACCAGTACTACCTGGCCCAGAACATGAACCTGCCCAACCTGAAGATGGACAACGCCGCCTCGGACGCCCAGTTCATGATGAGTGGATTCCAGCTGGATCCCTCCGGGCCCGTGGCCGCCATGACGCCTGCTCTAGGTGAGGCTGACTCGGTGTGCGTTTGTTGTATGATGTGGCGTAAACTGGGGGGAAATTGAAAATAAGCTGAGGTCGTGTGGATTCGGTTGATTCTTTTTTTCTTCTGTTTTATATAAGCTCACGTGTCTAACAACCCATAATTTTTCTCAAGAATCCCTTGAACTCTGTGTGCATGTGGAAGATTGTACGAATTCAGTAGAGACATGCTTACGCTCCAGTTCCTCAGGCCAGGATCAAAATTTAAGTGTTCCCTCTGGTTTTGGCTTCCGGTCAACCTTCCTTTCTGTTCCCATTCTTTCTTTCTCTGTCTCTTTCTCAATTTGAAAAATCACCACAATTATCCAAAACTTTTGGATTTCATTAAATATTTATTGAAACTTACAGGAAACTGGAGCTGGAGTTTTAAATAGGAACAATCATCTCTATAAGAAGAACTCGAAACTGGGGCATACTTTATTCAGATAACCAAAGGCTGGTTCTGTGCTGAACGGGGAGCCACCCAGAACTTTCTCTAGATTCTCCCACGTATTCGCGAGGATCTCAGTGAAAGAGATGTGTTCTTTTCTTATTTTGCATGGGTCGTTGGTGATTAGTATAGTTGGGAATTAAATTGCCCCGGGGCACCATAAGGACTGGTGTGACAGATGAAAATGAGTAAGGTCTAAAATTGTACATCAGAGAAAGCTAAGTTTTAATATCGGTAAGACCCTGGTTAATGGAGCTTTGTTGCTATGAAAAATGATCCATGTTAGAGAAGGCGAATTGGCTGTGTCCAAACACCAAGTCTTAACTGATTGGCTTCATAGATCTAGATTGGGACCAGAGGATAGCATTTGGATGCTGAAAACCACGAGTCTTTACGTACGGAGAATCAGGACCACTCTGGGGTAGAGCTTCTACAGCAAGAAAATGTACGAATCAGCTTCATGAGGGCCCATATGATGGTTGGGCCACTCCTGCCCCCCACCTCTCCCTCCAGCAGGCCCTGTCCTGGCCTCCACTCCCTGACCCCGCTAACCACTCGGGACCAGCAGTGATGGCCTGAATTAAGCAGCATCCCCTTCCTGGCATGGGAATAAGTTGTTCTCGGCAACAAAGTATAAGCAAGTACCTTTATGCTGGCATGGTTTAGGTCCATGCTGGGGGGCCAAGCCTCATCAGTTGGAACAGTTTTATTTGCATGGTGTTTTATTGCTAATTGCTGCTGATGAGTTAACGTTTCATAACATTTAATTTGTTTTTCCTGCTATGCATTTAAATTCGAATCCTTGCTACTTTAATCTTGTTTTCTGTTTCGGAACATTGACCTGTTGATCCTTTATTACCAAGTGATTTGAAGATGTCGTACTGGCTGTTGATCATGGATGCAGAGGAATAAGTTGTCTTATTTGTCCCCAGAGTAAACCGCAGGGGAGGCACAAACAGCAAGGAATGGCATCATACTCTAGGACTTTTTTTTATTTTTCTTTATTTTATATAAAAGCCTATGGGAGTTGGGGTTTTCTAGTCTGGAGATTTAAAATCTGGAGGAGGCAGATCTTGGAGTAAATCAAATATAATGTAGGTGGAATGAAGACACAGAAAATGGATGGGCTTATACAGGGTCGAAGTGAGATCTTTTTAATTACCTTGAAAGCCAGTAATTCTGACTTAGGCTGAATGGAGAGGTAGAGAAATGTTTTGCTTTTATACCAAGTGTCTGAGTCTCATGCATTATGGGAAACTGGCACATGCAAAAGAAATAGAAGAATGGATCTCTGTGCTCCGGACGTACGCGGAAGATCTGCACCCTATTTCTTAAAGAGAATAGAGCTCTTGCTTCTGAGGACCTAATCGAGGTCAGGCAAGGTGGGCCCTTGACTCTCCTTTGGCACCGCCTGTCCACTGAGGCAGGCCTCTGTAAACCTGCCATGTCTGCCTCGGGCCACCAGAGCTGTCAAGATGGAACCGGAGCCAAAAATGCTTCGTGCTGGTGCCTGGCTGGGTGTGGGTACCACAGGGCATGTCCAGAGGACTTGTGATTTAAGTCGTGTGACCTCGGTGGAAGCCAGTGTGTATGAACGAGAAGAGCTGTACCTTTCCGTTCTCTCTGCTGCTCTACCGATGTTTCTTTCGGCCACTGAGAGACGGCTGTAAGTTATTAGATGTACTGGGCTCTCTAGGGGAAATACTTTTTTAGTGAAATACACTCCTGCTCACAAAGTTATTCTCATACTTCCTTTGACAGAACCTTCTCTTTCGTGATTAAAAAAAAAAAACAAAAAAAAAACCCATGATGATTCTGGGATTCTTTCGAGAGGCCTTTAAGGAAAGGGTCATCACCATTGGTCTGGTTTGGTTGGATTTGCCACCATTTGTAGACAAGATACAGACTTGAAATGATCTCATTATCTTTTCAAACATCCCTTGACACTCTCAGGTTGAGCACTGATAGTTTGCAGGGGCATCCTCGTGTTTTCCAAGTAGCCAGCCGGCAGCAGGGCACCTGCATGAGGTTTAATAGGCCACCTGCTGCTGCCTTTGAGTCTAGAAGGTGTTTTTTTTATCCATGTACCTCTCTGATGATGTGCTAATGGGCAGGCTCATGTGCCAGAGTGTAAATTTCCAGTGTCAAAGTCAGGTGGGTATAGGGAGGGGTGGCTCACTTCTTTCCAAGACCATCTATCCATCCAGCCTGGCTCAAAGGAAACACCTGCAAAGTTCTCACTTATGGGGACTGTCCGCATCCCTGTGAATCAGGGTGAGTGCTACTTCTTAGGGCCTGGATTAGTTCTTCCTGCTCTATGGATTCATAGGATTCTGAGCCCTGGGCTTGTTTGTCTAAGGTTTGGTTCTCAGGAGGAATTCTGGACTGCCTGTTGCCCTCATTTCACTGCTTCTGTACTTGATTTGCATTTCAGTTTAATAGCTTGGAATGGAAATAGGGACTTATTCCTCTGCATGTTTGAGGACTTCCCATTTTCACTGAAGCATCCAACATGAGACAATTGAATTTTTCTTTAGCAGGATATTGACATGCTGAGGTTAAACTTAAAAAGTAGAGGTTTGATGCTTCAGGTGGTTGGCATGAGAAACAAATATGTGTTCGCTCTTTGTCTCACCCTCTGGGCAGTCTCCGCTTTCACTGCACACCGTGTATGTTTCATGGGCGCTGCCTGGTCTTGGTCCCCATTAAGGGACAGACCTTTCAGGTTTTTTTCCCCTCTTTCTCTCTCTTGTCCTAAAAAAATGGCTCTTTTCACCAGGGGAGATTGCAAGATGGAAGACAAGCAAAAAGCTTCCTGACCCTTCTGGAATGCACATGCAAAAGATTTCTGTGGCTTGCTAGACTGTCCGCAGGTTCCAGATGCGGCTGGTCTGCTCAGTAGAGCCTGTACTGACCTTCTTACTTGATGCGCCTCATGTAGCATAAATAAGAAAATCATTTGAAAATATATATATAATGTCTCCTTTTTGATTAACCACTGACTTGGATTCTAATCAATCATTAAAAGAAAAATAACCTCAGCTCAACCACATGTAAAAGGTCAAGTTTAAATATCAGTCGGGGAGAGGCAGGGGCAGACACGCCTCAAGTGTGCGTACGTTTAGGGGAGAGGAAGAAAATAGAGGCCGATGCTCAGCATTTTGCTTGACTGTGCATTTCTTGAGATGGAGGGAAGGCTGCTCTTTCCAAGCCTTTCTCATGATGTAAATAAGAACTTGCACTATTAATTTTATGCTGGTAAACGAGAGCCCATCCCTGCTTTATGCAGGGCAGTGATGGACCAAAAACAGGGGTGGAGAGAGAAGAGCGCAGTTTTCTCCGACATTTTTTGCGGGGGTGAGGGGTGGAGACCCTGAGCCGACCTTTGCCTTTCTCTGCCCATCCCAGCTCCACTTGCCAGTTTACTTCCCAAACCTTTTTACCCTTGTCTGGCACAGCAGACATTTGAGCATCTGTGCAGGAAGCTGGGACTTTCTGGAGGTTCAGTGAGGAGGAGACTGGCCCGCTGTCCTAAAGAGGACGCGTGCTGATGGGGACACAGGCCAGCATGTGGTTCTGCAGAAGGCTGACTTTACGATGAAGGAGAATGTGCCAGCGCCACAACAGACCTGCGTTTCATGTAGGGCGGAGCTCAGGGAAAGGAACAGATCCTGCTCTCGCAGGGTTGTGGGAGGAGCCGGTGCCGTTGACAGGCAGGTAGGGTATACACTGGGGGGTGGGGATGATGAGGAGCTCATTCCCGAAATCTTAGATTCAGACCTGCACTCTCCAGTACAGTAGCCACTAGCCACATGTGGCCATCTAAATTTAAATGAGTTGAAAGTGAATAAAATAAAACATTCAGTTTCTCAGTTGCGCCTTTAGGGATATTCAAGTGTTCAGTGGCTCCAGGTGGCTAGTGACTGCTCCGTCGCACAGCGCAGATGCAGCACAGAACGTTTCCGTTATTTCAGAAAGTTCTCTTGGACAGCGCTGCTCTAGATAAATTCTGATTGGCCATAAAGGCTTGGTACCTTGGATCGCAGCTCTACTCATTTCCAACTATCCAGGGTCTGGAGTTTCAGATTTGTCCAGTGAATGATGCTTGTTTCTATCTTTTCTTCAGTCTGAGTGAGGGACGACATTGAAATGTTCAAAAGATTATGGTTCCTACCTTTTCTAGGTATTCTTCTCCAAAAGGAAAAAAAAAAGCCCATAAAGTCTCCCACAAATTTTAGAAAGATCCAAATGCATGGAGTTGATTTTTTTTGGTGGTTTTTCTAGCTAGTAGCACCTTGCAGCACTGGAGATGAGATCTTTTTTTCTCCTTGAATCCATGCTGAGGGGAGGGGAAGGCAGGGAGGTGCCTCCATCATGGCTGCAGCTGTGAGCCTGGCCCCTGATTCTCTTTTCCTTTTCTTCCCCACAGTGGGCGGTGAGATCCCCCTAGACATGCGGCTCGGGGGCGGGCAGCTGGTGTCGGAGGAGCTGATGAACCTGGGCGAGAGCTTCATCCAGACCAATGACCCATCGCTGAAGCTCTTCCAGTGCGCCGTCTGCAACAAGTTCACCACGGACAACCTGGACATGCTGGGGCTGCACATGAACGTGGAGCGCAGCCTCCCGGAGGATGAGTGGAAGGCCGTGATGGGGGACTCGTACCAGTGCAAGCTCTGCCGCTACAACACTCAGCTCAAGGCCAACTTCCAGCTGCACTGCAAGACGGACAAGCACGTGCAGAAGTACCAGCTGGTGGCCCACATCAAGGAGGGTGGCAAAGCCAACGAGTGGCGGCTCAAGTGTGTGGCCATCGGCAACCCCGTGCACCTCAAGTGCAACGCCTGCGACTACTACACGAACAGCTTGGAGAAGCTGCGGCTGCACACGGTCAACTCCAGGCACGAGGCCAGCCTGAAGTTGTACAAGGTAAGACCCAGGCTGTCTCCTGAAGCAGTGGGCAGCTCCCTGAATGATGACGAGGGCTGGGGTGGGTGCGCAGCCTGCCTCATGGTGGGTTGCTGGCTGGATGGCCACCTGGTGTTGGACGGGGAGTTGACATTTGCTTCCTCATGCAGCTGCAGTGTGGTGGCGGAGTGCAGCTGGTACCTGAAGGTTCTCTTTGTGGGTGCCCCATTTTGGAGGGACAGGTTTTATTTACAGCAGCCCAGTCCTGTCACATTGTTCCTCTTACCCCTCAACCGTCTTTACAGTTGACTTGTTTCCCTTACAGCTACTGTTTCCCTAGTTCTGGCTTCTGTGCACCTCGGTGCCCCTGCGTTTCCCCTCTCCTGCTCCTCTCGTTCATTCCATCTCATTATTTCCTTTTTAAAAAACCTCTTCTCTCCTGGATGTCCTTTGGGTGCTATGTGCGTTTATCCATTCATTTGTCTGTTTGTTCATTGAACAGATACACATTAAGCAATTGTTATATACCGGACACTGTTCTGGGCACACGCCTGCATCTATGCACAGAATAGACGAAAGTCCCTGCCCTCAGGGATTTTTTGGGTGGGTTGGGAATGGGTGATTAAACACAATGAGTAAATTATATAGTAGGCTAGAGGTGGCAAATGCTGTAGGGAAAGCTAGGGTCAGGTAAGGGGTTCCTTTGTTCTCTTCCTTTTGTTTTCTCAGGTCCAGCGCCTCCTTTCTCTTTCTGCAATTTTTATTCCCTTTTCCAGGCCTCTCCCATCTTCCTCCTCTTGTTCTGGCCTCTCTCCCCTTCCTTCCTTCATTCCTCCTTCCTACTTCTTTCAGCCTCTCCCCCGCCCCTGCGGTCTGTTTCTGAGTCCGTGGGCGGTAACGAGAAGGAGGTGCTCAGATACTGTAAATAGTCCTTTCACTTGCACGGCAGAATCGCTCCAGACGTTTCTATTGATTTTCACTGGACTTAAAGCCTCACCTTTTTCTCTAATCATCCCATAATGGCTTTAGTATGAACAATCAGGTACAAATCGCCATAAATCTGCCCAGCCTCCTTCTACATACGTTCCACGCCCTCACTCTCTCCATTTTCCTCCCTTTATTGTCAGTCTCTCTCCTCTTTCCTTTCACACCCGTTCCCACATCTTTGGGCCAGTGAGCGTTCAGTGTCTGCTGACCCGGAGCTACTCTCATCCCCTTGCCACTCATCATGATTTTCAACAGAGACTCCAGATAAGGAAGCCTTCTGACGCTCGCCCCACGAGGCCTCTGTGACATTGATAACTTGATGCGTTTTACAGTTGCTCATTCCGAGGCTGAGGAGAGGCCTGTGTAACTTTGGATGAGAACCCGTTTTAGGGAAAGGAGGAGAAAACAGGAATGAGGCAGTGGGAATCGAATGTTCTGGAATTGACCACTGACTGTGGTGTGGATGGGCTCCGCTGGTGCTATGGGGAAGGTCTGGACACCATGTAGCCAGCCCCCTTGTCCTAAGTGACCAAGAACCTCACTGGGTGGCTTACTTTTGGGCCACCTTTGAAATAAAAGGCTCCTTGCAGTCAGTTTACACTGGAGGTCTTAACTGGCCGCAGGGTGGTGCTGATGTGGTCAAGAAAACCTGATGGAAAATCCATTGGAAAAAAGTTTCCAAAGGGCCCGACTGAGCAAAATTAGTACAAAGGGCTCGATGTGGCCACAGAAGGTTGTTGCAACTTTGATGAAGGTCGTTTAGAGGTGGCGCGAAGCCAGCCTCTTCCATCCAAGGAAAAATATGCTCTTCAAATTATAAAATGTGCACAGTGGTGATTAACTCCCTGCTCCACCCTCCAGTAAGAGTCTAGCAGGCCCTTGGCGTGGCTTCCAAAGGGCCTGGACCCAGGAGGAATCACAGAACATCCCTTGTTGGTAACTGAGCCGTGTCCATGGGGTCACAGGTTGAGGCAGTTCTGGGGTGGATGTGAGGGAAGCAGCATGTTTCCGTTTGGGTTTTGTTGAACTAGCTCTGGACACTCATCCTCCCTGGCCTTAATCTTCTCATTTTTAAAAAATTGTTGTTCAAGTACAGTTTTCTGCCCAGCCCCCTAGCCCTCATCTTTCTTCTTTTAAAGATGGAGGAAACTCCTTCTCCAAAAGATCAGTGTTGGTAGAAGGGCCATGTGTGTTGGGGTGCTAGATTGAACATCGGAGAGGTACCCAAACGCTGCATTTGGGTGGCACACCCTGGGGCGTGACCAGCCCCCACATTCAGGGCAGAATTCCCTGCGTCATCAGTCTGGTCTCATTAGTCCTTGGGTAATGAATGTCCCTCAGCTTGCTGTGGCTCTGCGGTGGGGTAGGGAGCTTTTCTGCCCACTCCTGGTGACACTGAGACGGGCGTATCATTCCAGGGCCCTCATCTAGCCTTTTCATCGCACAATGTGACTAAGGCAGACTTCTGCCAGGGAGGGGAGGGGGCTCCCTCACCCAGATTTTGTGACTCCATGGATTTGGGGTGGGGACTGGAGGTGGTTTGAGAGCGAGTTTTTCTCTAGGCCCTGGTGTGGCCTGTAGTAAATGGAGATTGATTGCATGTTATTTTTCCTCTTGCTAATGTAATCCATTAGCCCAGCACATGCATAATCAGTTTAGTGCACAGTTAACTGGATGTAATCGAGTTCTTTACTGTCTGCTAGAGAAACAGCTCCAGATGCTGCTGACCCGGGAAGGGCACCAGGCTTCTCACACAGTCCTCCTGACTCACCCCTTCCCGGTCCCCACCCACCCCACCCCACCCCACCCTTCTGGCAAAGTATTCATTATCGGTTGGGGAGACTCCCTAACTTGCTGTCTGTTGCATCTACTCAAGTGGCCACGAGGCATTGGACTTCCTGAGGGGTCTCCCACCCTCTCTTTCTGCTGAGGCTTTTATTCCCCTCTTCTTCCTTTTTCATGTTGGAGGAAAGAGCAACAGTCTCAGGAGATGCAAGTAGAGGCACAGCTTTCCGGTTTGTCATTTGACCTCACACCGGCCCAGAGTCACTTCTCTCAGCATCATAAGTACTGGGACATGTTGCTGTGTGAGGACTGAATTGTCTGAAAAATGTGAAGTAATTTCTAATCTGGACATGAAAGAGGGTTGGACTGACCTGCAAAAAACCCAAACAAACCCCAAAACGTGGTGGTATTATCTCTGTTGCCTGAAACTGTCTAGTTTTGATGATTGTGTGGGAGCAGTTTTAAAATCAAAACTAATGTTCAATGAATTCTTCCTCCTGCCTCCTGGGAGTGTAAGGGAGTGGGGCTGGGGGGAGGCTGGAGAGCCCCAGGCATCGGGTGGAAGATGTTTACTCTTCTCTGGACAGCCAGGCTGTTTTTGTGAAGAGCTCACAGTTGAATGCCTTGAGTGAATTTTTTTTTGTGTGTGTGTGACTCTAGTCCAGCCCCTAGTGGTCATGTGCCCAATCCTCACACCTGCCATCATGGGACATTGGGATTGATCAAAACAGCAAGAAGGCCAACAGCCCCCGTCCAGCGTAGGGGGTGGGCTCTTGGTTTCTCTCCATAGTGATTCACCTGAGCCAGAATGGAAGTGTGGTGTAGAAAAGGTACTTACTGTCTCTCGTTAGGGCTTGTGTTCCAGAACACAGATCCTGCACCTTTCTGCTTTCCCGTGTGTGTTGCTCCTGTCTCAGAGGACCTACACCGAGGCCCCAGCCTCCCTCTCCTCCCAGCCATGGAGAGGTGGCTGCTCTTGCTTGTCTGCTACTAGTAGGGGAGCAGCAGATAACTGCAGCCCCATCCCCCGGGGCTACGTTCTAAGACGCTCAGTGGATGCCTGAACATATTAAGGTTTCTTCTGTACATACATACTTAGGATAAAGTTTAATTTGTAAATTAGGCTCAGTAAGAGATTAACAACCACCAGTAATAAAAGAGAACAATTGTAACAATATACTGTAACTAAGGTGATGGATGTGGCATTCAGTAAAATGAGGGTGACTTGAACACAAGCACTGTGATACCACAGCAGTCGATCCGATCACCAAGACTAAGTGACAAGTGGGTGGGAGCGGACCCAGCGTGGATGCGCTGGGCAAAGGAAATGATTCATATCCCACACAGGATGGAGCAAGATGGCACGAGATTTCATCATGCTGTTCAGAACAGTGTGCAATTTAAAAATTCTGAGTTACTTTCTAAATTTTTCAATTAATATTCTTGGGCTGTGGTGGACTGTGGCGAACAAACCACGGAAAGTGAAACCGCAGATAAGGCCGGGGACTGCTGTGCCGACCCCTGCCCTCCGCTCTCCTCCGTGCCTCCCTGCGCCCCCGAGCGTGGGTTCAGAGCTGGTGTGAGCTCTGCTGTGCTTATCTGGCCTTCCCTGCCATGTGGCGCCCCGGTGAGCTCTCTGAAATTTGCCGTGGTTTCTGCTTCAGGGAGGAGGGTGCAGAAAGGGCAGTTGGCGATCAGTACACACCTGCCAACTATTAGAATCTGGTTTTCACTTTGATGTTTTTCTTCACCTGAGAGTCATTGGAATGGAAATCCATCAACTTGAGCAGATAGATTAAGACCCCACCAGAATCTATTACTCAAACAGTTCCCAGCTGAAGTTCCTTTGATTGGGCCAAGCCCAAAGGTTTCATATTAATCTTAAATTAGACACAAAGAAGGTTGTCTACCACAGAGTTGGGTCTGGGCCCCATGTGAGCGGCCTTGGGCCAGCAAGGCAGACAGGCGGGGAGATGCCAACCTTGCTTGGCTTTAAACAGAAATACGGCACTGGTTGAAAAACACGCCCAAATTCTCCGCAGAGCGGACTTTCACTTTTGCCATTCTGTTAGGCTTGTGCAAGATGAAGGAAGGCAGTAAGAAAGAAACCCTTCGCCAGACTCTGCGTGACTTTAGAATCCATCTTCTCAGTTCTTTCCGACGGATAAGAAACTCATTGGTGCTCATGCTCCAAGCAGGGCCGTAAATTCATTACTGGGTGCGTGAACAAATTGGAAGATATAAAAGTCAAATATTTGGTTTGCCCTCTGCATTTCTTCATGCTCCTTTATGGATGCGCTGGGTTGGGTTGGGTTGGGGTAGGGGCTCAGGGGGGACAGCTGCAAGTTTCATGCCCATAGGTGGTGAGCGGCAGCCTTTGCTTCATTTGGAAAGTAAAAAGCATAAATCCTCCGGTGAGCCTCCCCTCCCTCCTGGTCCTCTGCCCTGGTGTGGCTGCGTGTTCCAAGTGCTAGTGTGAGTGTCATCTGGTTCACATCGTCATTCTGGAACCGGTTTCCTCAAACCTTGTTTTCTCATTAGGATGACTTTTTTTTTTTTTTTTAAGTGCATATTTCTGCCTTCTTCTCCCCATTCCTTGGTGCCTTCAACCAAAAATGAAAGGAGGGGGACATTTTCATGTGGTTGATTTAGAAGGTGTGAAGGGCCAGATGTTTGGGTAAATTTTAGCACAGTTAGCCTTCATGCCCTCTGTCTCCCGGAGCGGCTGGGGGTCTGAAGTTCATTTCCCCCGCCTAATGGCTGTGCTTAGGGGACTCAGGGTTCCTGCAGCTGGGCTGGGAGACTGCACGTGGGTCCCCTGGTTGTTGCGCAGAGCCCAGGGCAGCCAAGGCAGTAATTCTGGCCACAGTTAACTGCAGGGGGACAATAGGAAGCTGGAAATACATACATATTTTTTAATAGAGGGCATGCTCCTGCCACAAGAGTTGACCCTTCACCATCGTAGGAACCATGGCCCATGCGTGATGCAGGGCCGTCGGGCCGTCAGCTTTCCGTGCGTGCCGTGTGAGAGGCGGCCGCACGCTGCAGAGGCTTCTTGCCCTCACCTCCATCTAGAGACATCCCACCCACCTTCATCTGGGTCCCCCCAGTGGGTAGTATTTTGTCCAACACATTCATTCAGCCTATTGGCTTTAAGCACAAGCTTTGCCCTGACCCCCTGGCTGCAGTATTGCACACACCCGCGTATGGAAAAGGCAGGGTCCGTGTCATCCTTGGGCTCTATGCTTTAGACGCCACACGATGGAACTGAAATCTTATTAGACGTGCCTATTTTTTAAAAGTCCAATACTAAGTATGCCACCTGTTGAAAAACCAGTTTTACAGCCATTGACCACAACACTTTTCTCATTTTTCCAAAAGCTTTTAGTATTTTTGTTGACTCATTTTTTCCTGAATCCTTTTTGTGGGTGGTAAAGAATTGATCAGTCCCTGTTTTAATACTGTGTTCTTCATTATTTCTTCTGAGACTAGAATTACATGTTACCTCAAATGTAAGCTAATAATAAAATGTGGATTTATTTTTAGGGTAAAAATAATTAGTATGAGTAATATATGTTCACTGTAGAACATTTGAAAACCCCAGGGAAGTAGAAGAGAAAATAAATACTATCCTAATCCTACTGTACAACATATTTTTATTTTTATTTTGCATATAGCATAGGCATTTTGGACCTGAGCCCTTTCTCTTAGCTTTAAGTATTTTTAAGTAATTTTTAAAATGAGAATTTCTTTTTTTACTCTATTCTCCAGAAGCAAATCGTTGTTAGATTTAAACTATATCCTTTTGGTTTTTTCCCCCCGTGTTTATGCTAATAATCACTTAAAACACTTCATGTACACATGCTTTTGGCTTGCTTTATTCATGTAACTTTTTGTCCTGAAAGTCACGTTTCTTGTCAGTACCTATAGACCTAGTTCACTCCTTTTGTGGCTAATAGTATCCCACTGCCATGGCAGTATCCACTGCCATGAAAACAGCAGAAATCCTCATTCGTTTGCTACCGATTTACTGAATATTGTCAAGTCTTTTCAGTTTATAAGGGTCTTTTAATATATAATATTTTAGAAAAAAATAAATAGTTGATCTCATTAAAAAATAATAAGAAACAATAAGAGACAGACCGGTCTCACCGATGTGTGCCGAGGTTATTTGCGGTGTTTTGAGACTGGGATCCAATGTGCACACGCGGACATCTCTGCACTTGTGCCGTTCCAGGAAGTGGGGTCACTGGGTTCCTGGGTGTAGCACCTGCAGGTATTGGGCTTTTTTCTGGCTCTTCGGAAAGAAGAGGACCATCCCCTCACCCCACCCCCACTAGGCGAGGCTCAAGCCCCCACACAGTGACCAACACTTCAGATTGGAGAAATTGTTCTGATGCGGGTCTATAGTTATTAGGTAAGGTGAACATTTTTTTATGCATTTCTTGGCTGTTTGTATGTCTGTAGCAGCTTCCCTGTTCAGGGCCTTTGCCCTGTGTATTTCTTGGTTTGTTCCTTCATCCGGCTGGTTTACAAGAGCTCCTGGGTTATCAGGACCCACGGTCCCCACTGTGCGGTGGGTTTTACGGTAGTTTCTCCCAGTCTTCCGATCACCCTTAACCCCACTCATGCTGTGGTTTAACATATAGAAACTTTTCATTTGTGTGCCACCCTGTCTGGACATATTTTGGTGGTGCTTCTAACTTTTCTCTTTCCCCAGGCAAACTTTCTTTTTCTAGCATCATAAAAATAATAAAAATTACAGCCAACACCCAGACAGTGTGTATTACAAGCCAGAAACTGTTATCCTGGTCCCACACATATTAATTGATTTAAACATCTGTTAATTTGCCTGTATTCATATGGGGACACTGAGGCAGAGAGCGGTTACAACTCACAAGCTGGTAAGTGTTGTTGGAGTCGGAGCTCAAACCCAGGCTGATTGGCCTTACTTCATCGACATCTTCAGAACCTCCCCGGGCCCCGTTTACATCTTTAATTCAGGAGCAGTGTGTGTTGTGTAGCGTGCATGGGGCATTGCAGGGCTCAGCTTTGGAGTATCGTGTGAGTTAGAACTGCAGTCTCTTTCAGATGGGATGGTCGGCTGTCCAGCTGTCTCTTCAGTGACCACCCTTTCTCCCTGATGGGAAAAGCCACGTTTAGTGTCCCAGTTCTCTGAACCTCACGGAATGTCCCTCAGATACTCCACGGAGTTAGGTCAGTGCAGACACACACCGTTGTTTGTCGAAAGCACAAGAGGGAAGAGAGACGCAGTTCTCCTTTCAAGGCATGTAAAGTCTCGCGGATGAAATTTCTTCCTCTCACCTTCCCCCATTTCTCTCCAGCATATTCCCCAGGGTGAACTTTCCTGGGTTAATTATCTTCATCAAATTCACTGGGGTGAAGGAGTCTCCAGGAGAGACAGGGGCTTGGGAGAGGGGCCGAATTTCTTATTGTTCCTTAATGGAGACTGTGGGTCTCACCATTTATCTTAAAAAAAAAAAAAAAAAAAAAAAAGGACAGGAACAAGCACTGAAAGTCCTAAATGTTCGCTTTTCTGAAGTTCTTATTCAGATGGCGTGGAGAAAACAGGACGGTGTCTGCGTGTTTGTAGTATAAACTGTCTGCAGCTACTGGTGATGGCTGGGTCTCCTTTTGGATTCGGAAGAAGCTGTTTCACAGCCCCTGACTCAGGCCAAGGAGTGAGGAGGTCCAGTTTCAGAAAATCTAAGAACTAGTGCTTTGTCGAAGTATTTGTAAGCCTCCCCACCCCCAAATCCTCAAGCTAAAAGCCCTAGATCTTCTGGTGACAGAAAAATCTCAAACTGTCAGCCGCCGCCAGCCCACCCCCACGCCGAGGAATAAGTCACACTTGTGGAATTCTTTGCATGGATGCCATCTGCTGTCTTAGGGGTGGTCTGTAACCCTTAGGAGAATTCTACTGCCATCACTCCATTGCATTCACATTCCAGAATAGCTCCATGTGTTGCAGTTGCTCTAGGTAAACCCAGTCTGGCCGGAAAATGGCGGCATATAGCGGGGCAGAGGCGGGGACCCGCTTTCCAGTCCTTCCAGTTTGCTGAGCTTTTGGACTGAAACGACCTGATCTGAAAGGGCAGATTTGAATAGATTGAGTCCCAACAGGTGCTTCTGGTTTTTTGTTTTGAAAGGGAAATTATAAGGGAGTAATTAAGCATTGTCAGAAACATTGTCAGGAAAAGGCAGGAGTTTTTAAATAATTACATAATGCACTTGAACCATGCTCTTTATTCTGGTTTCAACAACTTGAAACTATAAATACTATTGAAGTGAAAGGTGGGAAAGGCAGTTACTGTGAAAACCCATTTTGGTAGTACCGAGCCGTTTGTTTCATGCTTTGATATTTAATAATGTTAGGTTTCCAGCACTCTTTTTAAAAAGACCAGGATGTAGGATGAAAGTTAAACATGTTTAATGACAGAAAATCTGTTGCTCACAGAAATGTTGGAGGTTATTAAAACCAGCAGCTGCGGGGTAGTGATCCCGGACACGCCGAGAACACCGTCGTGAAGGCTTCTGGGTAGAGTCGCCAAATTCAGCAAGTGAAAACAGGGAGTACCAGTTAAGTGTACATTTCAGACAAACAAATTATTTTTTATTATAAATATGTACCATAAAATATAATCACTATGTCTGTTTACCTGAAATTCATTTTGAACGGACATTCTGGGCTGTGTCGGGCACGGCCCACCCTCCGTGGTGAAGAAACTCTGTACCGTTGTCCTGCCAATGGGCTTGACAGGCGTATACAGAGAGATAAGTGGCTTCGTTGTGGGTAAAACCTTTTTATTTTTTTTTCAGAGGTTCCCAACAAAAGAGGAAAATTACAAATGCCTCAAATGATGATTTCCAATTTTTGTTAGTTATAGAAAACTGTCATATCAGATTTTCACATTTTCTACATTAAATAAAATGCTTTTTCTATAATGAAATCTGAAATCTTCTCCAGAGCTATTTGGTAGAATTCGCTTTTCAATAATTTTTTCATTACTTCCTTTGACTGAAGTGCTGTCGAGTTGCACAGAGCGTGGTGCTTGTCGGGGTGGCCGGCTGGGTCCACAGCCACCTCGCCGGCGTGTCTAAGTGTCCTCGTTCCCACCCGGCTCCTGGGCGCCTTCTGCTGCTGCTGCGTGTGCGCAGGTGAAAGGGATTCGCCGCACGTGAGTGCTGGCAGTGGTGCCTGGAAGCCCCCACGTGTTTGCTTTCCAAGGACGCTAATAGGAAACACCGAAGGAAGATTTGAATTGGGACTAATCATTAAGAACGAGCAGGGAACTTTCTCTAGGGGCTACATCCTCATCCCGTGAATGGCAAACTAGTTGGAAGGTTAGAAATGTTTATCTACTGATAGTGTTTGATTTGTAACCTGTTAATTAGCAGGGCAGCTTCCCTGGTCCAGGACGAGGGCCTCCAAAGCCTATCTGCTCTCTTAGGTCAATAGTCCTAACGACCATTTCATCTGCGGGGGTGGCCTGGGGACAGGCTCTGCTGGAGGAATTTCCCATCCACTTGCTGGCCCTGTTGAGTCTCCCTGTCTGCTTTTTCTGGTGGCAGGTTAGTTCTTGAGGGTTGTTGGGCCTTTGTAACCACTTCTCAGCTGACCTCCGGACTTCCTGGGTGGCCAGTCCTACCAGGTAGTCCTTGTGCTCCTGTCTCTCAGAACAAGGCAGGAGATTGGCCGCAGGGATCAGCAGCTCCGGGATGGGAAGCATCCCAGTGTGGAGCCTGCAGTTAGGGACCGTTCTCTGGGTCGGCCTCTGGGGCACAGAGTACTGGGGAGGGAAGGGATTCTCCCACTCTGTCAGCGCCGTTTAGCACACGCTGATTTTATGTGGACTTGGGCTCATGAGTCTGTAACTTGTTATTTAAAAACCTGTTTTGTGGAGGGAGCTCTCAGTGAGCTCCTGGCAAGCTCTTGGCTCACCTCCAGCTGAGGATTCCTCAAGCCGAGGTGGTTCCAGCCTCATCTTCCCACTTCTGCTGTGTTCATGTTTCTGCATTTCCCTTCTGCCACCACCTCTCTCCTTTTCGAAAATCATGAAAGAGAGAGGGACTGGGGGAGCACATTCCCAGGTTCTTCCAGGCCGCCTGGCCGAGAGGCATGGGCCCGGGGAGTGCTGGGAGGTTGTTTCACCTCCATTCCCCACCCTCGGTGACGGGGTCCTCAGTCCCTGCACGTTTCCGTTTGCTTTCCCCGTGCCTCTTCAGAACCTTCGTTCCATCCGAAGAGTGTCCTTTGGCTTCTCCAGGGGAGTGTCCTTTGGCTTCTCCAGATATCGGGTCTGGTTCCCAGTTAGAAGGTTACTTTTCCTAAAACTTGGGGCAAACAAGTCATACATAACAGGGCTGGAATTGTTCTTTGGTATACTCTTACTTCTTTTACACCTTCTTCCTCCTGAGAAGCCGGACAGATCATGCAACCTGCCACAGTGCAGTGGTACCAGTGCACCCTTGACAGTGGAGGAGGGCAGAACCCTGAATGACCTCAAGGCTTTCCCAGTAGGACTCAGTCCCCCTTACTTGTCAGAGGAGCACAGCTGCACCAGGCTGGTGGTCGCTTGCGTGGTCTTCCTGGTGCATGCAGGTAGATTGCGCTCAGTCCATTTCCTTGACGCAGGTGTGTCTTAAGGGCCTTTGGGATGGTGGGATGATAGTGTCGGACTTTGGTGTTTGCTCCCCCATTTCCTGTGGCCCTTCTGAGAGCTGTGGAAGGGAGCACGTGTCACTGCAGGGGTCCTGCAGGATGAGATGGCGGTGCTGCGGAGGACCTGGGACGGGCTCTCTTTGTGCAGCGGAGACCGTCCCCGGGGAGCAAGCCCATGGGGCTTCAGATTAGAGCACGTCTCGCCAAGCTGGCTGCATCGCGTTCCGGCCTCTTTGGGAACCATAGACTGTCATGACCCAGGAAGGTTCTCTGAGCAACAGCACGCGTGTTTGCTCCACGTGAGGCACTCCTGTGCACGTGTGGGGTGGGGGAGAGAAGGGGCCGCCCCCAAGGCTCACCTCCAGCTCAGGAGTCCCCGAGCTGAGGTGGTTTCAGCATCGTCCTCCCATGCCTGCTGTGTTTATATTTCTCTGCATTTCCCTTCTGCTGCCACCTCCCTCCTTTTTAAAAATCATTTAAAGATAAAGGGAGCTTGGGGAGTGCATTCCCAGGCTCTTCCAGGCAGCCTGGCTGAGAGGCGTGGGTCCCGGGACTGCGATTTCCTCCATGTCCTAGACATTAGTCAGCGATTGCGACTCTGCAGCCAGCTGTGTAGGAAGCACCGTGGGGAGCGGTTTGGCTGGAGGCGTCTGCCTGTGTGTGTGTTTGTTCGCTTTCTGGTTCTCGGATTAGGGTCTGACTCCATTTTGCTCAGACTGGGTTCCCATTAATGATGGCCACAGCTGCCGTGTAGGAAGACGAAGCAGTTTCTCCAGGGACAGAATTCTGTACTTTGTCCAGTCCTTCTGTGTCCAGCGTCAAATCCGCACCCTGCTCTCCCCATCTCCTTTCTCTTGCTGCGATTATTCACGTCTGTGAGCCTTTGGGGCTTTGAGTTTATCGAAAGTTTAGACCTGGGCTTCTCTGGGTTTGTTTTGAGGTGATGAGTACATGAGTCATTCTTCTGCGGATGCCCTTTCCTGTCTGACACTCTAGGTCCCGAAGGACCCCAGAGTTCCCCTCAGTGCCCCTTCCGCATCCTCACTCCTCCCAGAAACACTGTCACGTGCGTTTCTCCTTTGCCTGGCTTGTTCTTTATTCCTCCTGGAGCGTGGCGTCTGGACTGGAATCTCACCTGGGGAAGTCTGAGACAGCAGCGACAAAGCCCATCTCCACCAGGGTGGAGGGAGACCAATTACACAGCTAATTAATCCAACAGATGTCACTGTGAGTGCTCATCTCTTTGTAATCTAGATGCACGCATCCCACATTGCTGAGACAGGCTTTGGGCTTGTTGCAAAATGTCTTTTTTTTTTTTTTAATCAGACTTTAAGGACGAGCATGTTTCCTGTTCAGCCTTCTCATGCTGTAGTGAGACGTTACTGGTTTTCCAGAAAGCTCCCTCCCATCACTGCAGTCATAGACGGTACCATTGTCCCGAGTGCAGGTCACACCATTTGGCACCAAGCTGGTGTCTGTGTCACGTGTTAGTTTGTTTCTCCAACTGGTGTGTCAGCCTCTTCCGAACATGGGCCACCGTGACCACTGAAGATGTCACTCGAGAGTTCAGCACACGACAAGCAGACACCAGTAGACGGTCACCAGTTTTTGCCCTTCACTTTGCTGTCTTTTCTGAAAGCAAGTTTGTGATGGAAGTAGCTGAAGAGTGTTTGAAAGGTGCTGCGTTGCTACAGGACGGTAAAAAGTATAGCGCCTGCGTGGTTTGGTTAGTGACATTGAACAAGTCCCCTGTGGGGTGGAAAAGGGTCCCCGGAGGTGGCGGAGGGGTGTGAGGAAGCAGGAGGGGGAGAGGGCAGTGGTGGGAATGTAGCAGACTGGGTGAAAGTCACTGCTTTCTGCAGGTGGCCTGGGAGCAGCTATGGGGCGCTGCTCGTGGCCTGGACCTCAAGCTGGCAGCCTGTGCTCACAGATGTCGACTGGTCCCCGGAGGTGGCAGGGAGGCCACATCGACCAAGTTCTCTTTGCCAGCAGCCTCTTCCCTCAGTCACGCCCACTTTGGGGGTGAACTCAAGATGTCCCCTCCTAATAGCTGGATCCAGAAACGACACATTTCACCCCTGACGTGGTGGATCCCCAGTGGCCTCCTTGTCGCTGAATCCACTGGCCATGCGCTATCCCCACGTGCTGTCAGCAGCCTTCGCCACCCTTTCTCCTCCTCCTCCTCCTCCTTGTGCCTCTGGCTCTTGTGACTCCATCTTCCAGTCTCTCGGGGCCCTCTCTGGCCCTCATTCTTGGTCTCCTTGCTGGCTTCTCTTCCATTACTTTATAGTAAGTGTTGGAGTCCCCAGTGCTTGTCCTGGGCCCCTTTTTCTTTCTGTTTATAACTTTCCCTAAGTGCCTAATTCAGTCCTGTGGTTTTAAACATCTGCCTTCTGCTGACACCGAAACCTTTATCTCCAGCCCTGAACTCTCCGTCTGTCATTACTCTCCGTCTCCTTACTGGACATTTCTGTTTGAATGTTTGGTAGTTGCTCGCTCAGACTTAGCATGGTCTAGAGAGGAGTCTTGGTGACTGTAACCCCCAAACCCCTTTTCGCTCTGGGCTCCTGCATCCTGGTCAGGGCCACCGCCAGCCTACTATTCGGTCTACCAAGCCCAAGAGCAGGGAATTGTTTGTGAGCTACTCTTTCAGCTGCAGCCACCCCATCAGTAAGTCTGCTGGCTCGACCTTCAGACCGTGTTTTCACCATCCTCCCCGCTATCTCTCACCATGTGCACTCTCTCCGTGTTCCTACTCTTCTCCCTTACAGCGAGCTCTCCATATACGGCCACTTTGTGAAGAGGAAAATCAGGTCATATCTCAGTCCGGCAAGGACCCAGCAGTAGCTTTCCATCTCCTGTAAAATAAAAGCCAGACCTTTCCCTGTGGCTTACCAGCCTCTTTGTGACCTGGACTCCACCCACCCTGCCCCCCTCTCCTGTAACACCTCCACACTTCACCCCACTGCCCTTCTTTCTCTTCCTTTAATATGGCAAGTGTGTGCCTGCCTCAGGACCTTTGCACTTGCTGTTCCTCTGCCTGGAATGCACTTTCCTGACCCAACGATCATCTCTCATTAAATGTCTCATCCTCACAGAGGCTTTCTCTGGCCATCCACTCTGACGTAGCTGCGGCATCACTTCACCCAAGCTTACTTCTCTCTGTTGACAGTTATCCATTTTCTCGTTCATTCATTTATTTATTGGTCTCACAAAAGATCAGGGACCACGGTTGCCTTCTTACTGGCTGTATCCCTGGTGTTTAGAACAGTGTCCGACGCCAGCCCAGTAAATACTTGCGGAATGACAGAAGTACTAGCAGAGTGTGCCCATGATTTTTGCCCTGGCCATGGAAGCTGGTGTAGTAGCTCTGTCTGAACGCTTGGCTTTTCATACTTTAACGTCTGAATTCACATGTTTGAGTAAAGTGGATGTCCTGCGTGGGCCCAGGCATTCCAGAGCTGCTCGTCTCCATGGCATCCGGCCTCGGTTTTGAGCAGAGCTTCCTTCCTGTGTTGACCCACCGGGGAACCGCCGTGGTATAATTGTGCAGCTTGCGTCCATGTGTTGCAGCAGTCCCCACGTGTGCAGCTGGCCCTGGCTCTGTATCCCAGAACTCTTCTGACCCAGATCACAACTCCTCGTACTCCACTGTCATAGGGATTGATGTTGTAGAGAAGTTAGTGGCACTTTTCCCCTTTTACTTAGTATGACAGTCCATTTTCTGTAGTGATCTTTCCCCTCTACTCATTTCTAAGACCTCAGTAGTAGGATCTGTTTCTTCTCATCTGTGTGTCTTTCCCAGGACTTCGCAGATACTAGGTAGAGTGCAAGTGGGATTTGATATCCAAACATGGAGTCTTGAGTGTAGAAATTTAAACATTGGGTTCAGCCCTGAAAAGCCTGCTCCTTCTGTCTCCTTACAGTCTGCTCTGTTCACTCTCCAACTCCCTGTCTGTGTCCAAGTGATGCTCATTAGTCCCAGATCTGCTTGTCCCCAGGAGAGCCATGCTCCTGGTGGCAGAGCACACTCCTCGTAAGAGTGGACCTCCAGCGTCCCGCTCTCCTCCCGCCCCGTGTTCAAGCCACACATCCTTGAGCACCTGCTGTGACAGGACACTGTGCTCGCTTCCTTAGGGCTGCGGTCCTCAACTTCACAAACTTTGTCAACTGTGATCCAAAAAGAGATACATTTTAACATTGGTGACCTGGCACCTATGAATATTTTGTGCATATAATTGAAACAAAAGTTCTTTTAAATAATTTTATCCTTACTGCATGGCTGCATTTTGATACTTTCTAGCCTATCCTTGCTGCTGTTTTACACAAATGCTGGTACAGTACTCAAGGCATTGATTCTTATTCCACTGATGCAGTGACTCCTAACACAGGTAGCTGTAAAAGAAAAATCTGCATTCCCCGCCCAGCCCTCGGTTCTGATTTGGTTTGCTGTGGAGTCTAATGTGAGCCCCAGGCTGAGAAACACGGCTTTAATGGATCACAGCCTGCACTTTGGAAAACATTGCCATGCCCGATTCAAGGAGGAGTTGATCACTCAGCGAGAGCTGTCAAATCCGTACACAGGAGTTATCCAGTGTGGAGGGAGGGAGGAATCACATCCAGTTAGTTAGACCAGAAAAGACCCCTGGCAGAGAGGGACACTGGAGTTCGGGCAAGCTCTGACGAGGCAGCGGCCGTGGAGGTGAGCAGCACGCTGGACTAAGGACAGAGGCAGATTCGTTATTCTACTTGCTGAACCCAAGGCCATAATTCTAAATGGGTTTTAGTAGAGCTTTCTTTCATGCACTTGTGGGTTACTGTAACTTTTCAAAGAAAATCATTTCTGAACTAAACATTTCATACTAATAACACACTGGAACTGGGACCTTTTTAGTGTTTTGCTAGTAAGGAGGTCCGCTCACATGATCTTTTAAAATAATAAAAATACTAAGAAAACCCCCATAAGCATAGTTAATACTGTACATGCTGAAATGTTTGGGGAGTACAGTGTGCTGATGTCTAAAATACATTTTGAAATACATCAGAAATGTAAACCGCACTGATCGGTATATAAAAGGATGGACAGGTATACAGCAAAGTGTTAGTTGTAGCAGCCGGGTGGTAGGTACGTAGGTGTCTCCTAAATGACTCTTCCCCCCTTGTCTGTGACCGAAAACTTTTATACTACAATGTGGGGGTAAAATACTGAGACTTAATGGTTAGGGTTTCTTTCCACTCTGAACTCAAGCACATAGAAGCTGCATGTTTGATGTGAGGGCTCTTCGCCAGACGACTGTCCCCCTCTGCCTTCCCGTGCCGTGGGAAGACTGTCAGTGATGTTCTGCTTGCTGTGTCTGGGAAGACAGGGCTCAGACGAGTTACTTCTGTTTTTTACGGACAGGGGTGTACATTTCACCAGAAACATTGCCCAGTTGAGTCTTGCTCTTGAACACTGCAGGAGAGGCAGGGGGAGTCCCACGGGCTCTCGGTCATTCCAGAAGTTTTGGACACCCACTAGGTGCCAAGGTGTAGAAAACTTCAAGCTAGGATGCCTGAGTGTCTGGAGGGATACTCAGGTAGCTCTTTGGGCTTCAGAGAAGGAACGGCTCCCTGGCGTCAGGCTGTCTGGGTTTGAATCCCAGCTCCTACCCTTCACGGCTGTGTGTCTTTGGACAAGTAACTCAATTCCTCTGTCTTCTGCAGCGGGAAAATGGGCTCCGTAAACAACCTGCCAAAGGGACTGTTGGGCATGTTAAATAAGATAATACCTGGGATGCACCTATAGTACACTCAGCACGAAAACACAGACAGTGCGACTTTTGAGAGTACCCCGTTTTTGCATTACATTTTCTATTGTCTTAGGAAGACCGCATAATTGAAGTTATTTTATAATTTGGTTTTCATTAGCTTCGAACTTTCCACACCACACTTTGGTTTGGAGGACAGAAAGGCCTGGTGGGTTTTTCAGGGTTGGAGGAGGGAGAGAGAATTTTCCTTAAGAGAAAGGTCACCAGTGTGCATTGCGGTGACTTTGGGCAAATAACGTAACCTGGGACAGTGAGTCAGGGTCCCATCTGAAAAGTGGGAGGCTGGGAGGGATCCCTAAATTCCCTTCAGGCATTGAGTGTGTATTCACAGGACTTTTTTTTAAAGGAATACTTCTGTCTCTTCCCCTAAGTAATGGAGCAAGAAGTGATCCAGCGAAGTTCTAATACAAATTTAAAAAGGGCTCCAAGTCCAGCCTTATTTTTGCTGCCACTGGCTTGTCCCCTTGTCTGAGAAGTGCCTGACAGGTCTTCAGTTGTGAGAGCAATAATCAGTGAGGTTACTTTTATTAACATAATTTTTTTAGCTTGTTTCATATTTTATTTTTTTCTCTTTACTACGCTTGTTATCAGGAATACTATGTTACACTTTATTAACATCACTTTATAATATTGTTCGGTATAACCTGGGGATTTCAGTATTTGATTTTTTTTTTTTTTAAGGGAAAAGAAACAGACTCCCCCCTCTGTATTTCCCTTGTGTGACCGAATGAGGCATACGTAAGAATTTAGTCCTGGAAACTGATACAGAGGACATAGCACACTCAGAACTATATACTCTTTTTTTATTCCCATATATATATTTTTCTGACTAAAGCTAATGCATATTTACTCTAAACAAAAACAAAGTTATAATCCAGAAATGTACAGCATGAAGGGCAGAGATTGAAAAATGGAAGTTACATTCCAGTTAAACTAGAATGCATTTGGCTTTGTGTGTCTTTGTGTTTTGTATCTGTGTCTGTTTACATTTTGTAACCATGGCGATAACACAGAATATCATAAGGGGGAACAGCCCCCGAACACAGGTGAAGTACTAGCTGGCACTGCAAAGCCGCCGTACGCTCCTTGCCTGAGTGAGTTCGTTCACACTGAACACGCAGTGCTGCCGGTGTGGATGACCTCACATTGCCTTAGGAATCTTCCTTCGCTGTTTACATTTGTGTCCTTGCTGGTAGCTGTCCCATTCCTATCTCCACTCACAGGAGGGAACACCTGTGGTCCAGTATGGAAAAGCGTTTCCATGGCAACTCTTTGTTATCCATCAATTTAAACTATTTCAAAATTTTTCTTGTGCTGAAACTTTTTTTTCCAAAAGGGGTGTATGCATTCCTCCTCTTCCCTTCTTTGTACGCTGACGTGAGTCTCCCTGAGAAGTCAAGCTATGGGCATTTTCTCCTTACCCCCACCTCTTTTGAAAGGTGATTTTTTTGCTGTTGTTGTTTAATGAAATAAAGGCTAAACCTGGCATTTCCGATGGGCTCTGAGTCAATAAGTGGGAGGAGATGCTTCCCTCCTTGATCTGAAAGAACACTGCTAAATAATCTTTAACAACTGAAATGATGTGCAAAAGTATGCACAACAGAAAAATCGCACCAGGTTCAGGGTCTGCCTGGGGAACCTGTCAGTGTGAGCAGGTCTGGAAAGTGGGCCTGAGAAACAGAGCAGCTCTTTGCCATTTGAGTGGGGTGCTCGGCGGCTGCTGTGAGCATTGAGATGTGGCAACGGAGGTTTCATGCCAGTGTCGAGAGGTGTGAGGAGTGTAAGGAACTGTCCGCAGTTTATGTCTGGAAACACCTATGACATGAAATGCAAATCACTGGCAATAACATATTAAGGTTGCAAATTTGAACACAAATGAAGAAATGCAAAAGAAAGTTTTGCATGGCAACACTCACCTCACATGTGGTAATTATTACTTTCAAATAGGATATATTCTAATGTCCAGGATGTGGGACACTATTATGTCCCACAATTATTAACTCCTTGGGGGAAATTTTACATTTTATAACTATCATATGCAAGTCTTTTGCATTTCTTACACACTCTGATGTTGGTAATGATTCTGTCATTTATCGTCAGCAAAATCATAGTCTTCCTTATTTTAGAAACCTACAGATATTATCTTTGTTTTCTTTCCCTGTAGGTGCTACTATGGGTATTTCTAAATGTATCGATTCTGAAGTGCTATTCATGTCTGGCAATGGCAGGTAAAGGCAAATGCTGGTTTTGTGTTGTTACTGTGTAGCTTGAATTGCTACTGTTTCCCTAGACACTTAATTTCTGAGCTGTTCTTGTTGTGTCACACGCAGCCTGGGTCCCGGTCATTTCAGACGTTAGGACTTAGGCCTTTTGTTGCCTCAAGAGACTGTGAATGTAGAAAATCTGCCTATCAAAGTAGATCACACATGAATAATTTACTTTCACTTTTCTTTTATCCCTCTCATTCTAAATAGTTGGGCAAGGATTTTATGTGCAGAAGCATCTTCCAAGAGTATTTTTCATCAGATGCCACTCCTTTCCCTGGGTGATGTACACATAAAGAAATGGGCAAGAAGCTCTGTGTGTACGGCGAGTGTGCACGAAGCATGTTATGTGTGTGCATTTTTGTAAGTAAAGGTTCCTGTTCCTCCGTTCCCCCTTCTCACGTTGGGGGTCTGGGCGCCCAGCGCATCCCCACGACTGCAGTTGGTTCAGCGTAATTGATGCGGTCTCATTTCCCACAGCTGACGAGGATTATATCAGCTTGGTTTAACAGTCTCATTTTCTGCTCCCAGTGCACACTTGTTTTAATGTGTTTCAGTTAATGAGGTAGAAGAGAGAACGAGGTGTTACTGTTTATACACAGACAGTGAGCTTGTGCAGCAAGCCCTGCCCCAGCCCACGTGGCCCTCGGTGTCCTTGGGGGGCACGTCCCACAGAGCGAAGCCACCTTTTCAAAACATGGCTTTTCATGGCTAATACAGGTAATGATTATTATCCATCAGCTTTCCCAAATAGTCTTATTAGCACTATTTCTCCTTTTGCAACGTGTCTTTCATATGTCATGACAAAAAGATTATAACTTGGCTCAGCTTGGGGTGCAGCCGAGGGCCTTGGTGAAGCCTCCACTTGCTTTTTCAAACCCTGTGATTCATTTCCCCAGCCCTGCGCCCCTCGCCCCCTCCCCACGTGACTCAGGCGAAACCAGTTCCAGAGGCCCCAGAGGAACCGTATCTCTGCGCGGGGCACACGGGCACGGGCACTTTGTATTGGAGGTGCCGTGGGGCCGAAACAGTGCTACTGGCAGGGGTGGCGGAAGAGGTAGAAGAAACTCCCTGAGGACATTCACTATGAGCAGGGTCTGGTTTGGGTCATGACTTTGCTCTTGCTTTAATGGAGAGGTGGGGCCCTTGAGGTTGGAGACCTTCGTAACTGAGATGCAAATATTGCCGCCCCCTTCTTTGAGCTTTTTGGGGAGCAGGCTGCTGCCTCAGGGTGTCCAGGAAACCAAGGTGGGGTGGGCCTTTTGCATGTATTCAAATCTCCAGCTTCTGGGCGCATGGAAATAGAGGGTGTGCCAGGAGAACAAAGGAGGCCTGTCCCTTTTTGGGACCAACCCAAACCGTTTTATCGACCACAGACACACTTGTGGAGGGACACACTCTTGTACCTTCCACCCCCTCTCCTCCCACATTCCATGTACTCCCTTTCCTTTTCTGCTTCTCTCTGTGAACACGCAGCACCCTAAACGGTTAAACCTGTTGCCTGGCCTTGGCGCCGTGCCAGCCCCTTGGGGCGCTGCGCAGGCTGGAGGCCCCCAGCTCATCCAGCTTCCCGAAGGCACAGCGGCCGTGGGTTTCAGCAGGAATTAAACAATTACTAAGTCTTAGTCCTCCCCACCTTCCGTGGATTGACTCTATAAATTGTCAGCCTGTTGACATTTTAATGCGAATTATGTCATGTGGTATCCCCTTTGATTTCGACATGCCTCAGTTTGTAAATACATGAGCCACTCAAAGGCTTGTGGTTAGTGTACACTGCGGAGGCCTCGGGGTTTTTGGTGGGGAGGGAGCGCTGGGGAGCGCACAGTGCTGGGAGTGTGCCTGGCGTGGCAGGCCTTTCGCAGTTATTCGGGGGCGGCTCTGGAGGGGGCCTGCTGCCAGCCCCGGCACCGTGCTCTTCTCCTCCCAGCCCCTCCCGGGGCACCGGGAAGGCCACTGCCTTTGGGGACCAGGTCACAGGATATTTTTATTGGATGCACTGGTGGCCAAGCATTTCCCCAGTCACTGTGCAGCCCTGTTTCTCCTCTGTGACGCATGGTGTGCCGCCCCCCTTATCCCCCCGCCCCCCAGTCACCGGCACTGGAGAAGAACTGACTCACTCTGGATCCCACAGCAAAGCAGTGGGTCAAGGGGGCCTTACCTGGAGCAGGTGTTTCACTGAAAGGGTGTGGCCACCCCAGTGGGAAAATTATTCAGGGAGGACTTTAAAGGAAATGATGGATAAAGATTGAGAAGTTGGGGAAGAAAGGAGAAAGGTAAACAGTAAGGATTGTTAGATGGAGGAAAAAGGAAGACTCCTTATTTGTGCGGAGACAAAGAAAAAGTGGGCCTCTGAAGACTCTGAGTGTTCAGATTCTAAAATTAAAGGGAGGAAACTTTGAAATAGACTGGAAGAGGCAGCTTGCCAGTGAGGGCAGTTGAGAAACCCGTGCGCCAGACTCTGCCCCACACTCACTGTCCTGGGCACCCTGTTTTCTGGCTCTGCACCTCCTTCGTTGAGACCGTCCCTGAGAATGACTGGCCCTGCGGGAGCCGGCCTCTCGGTGCCCCTGCGCGTGTAGTGTGTCAGTGCTGAACAGAGTCAGACGTGGCCGTTCTAACTCTGAGACTCGATGGGGTCCTCCTGCAGGCCGCTGGCCAGGATGACGTCATCGATAGACCCGAGAAGGGACCAGCAGTAGGAAAGCTGGTCTCTGCTTCGCACAGAAGGGGCGTGTGATCTTCCCTCCTCCGAACACAGCAACTGCCGGGCCTGCTGTCTGTGTTGGAACTTGGCCAACTCACAAAAATGTCATGGGATCTTTAATGGCCTTGGGTGGTCGGAACCTATTTCCCACGTGCTGAGTAATTCCAGTTTCATGTGTGAATAATGCCCATATTAAAGCAGTTAGTGCTACACATAATCTGGAGAGGAAGAGGGACCCAAACTCCTGTTGATCAGAGACACTTCCAGCTCACTGATCTCTCTGGTAACTTCCATGAGTGCTCAAAAAAAGTTTTGGATGGACTTTCAATCTTAATTTTTTTAAAGTTTTAATAAAGAGATAGAGAGAGAGAGGAAAGAAAGAAAATGTACTCTTCAGGAGCACCGTGTAGCTGGTTGCCACGAGAAATTGTATTTGGCTCCTCTCCAACATCTCCGGTTAAAGTTTAGCTGTGAGGGTGTATGTGAAATAAAATGGCAGGAGGTAGTGATTGATAAATCATGGCCCCAAAGAATATTACTCTGCTAATTAAAAAAATTCCACTTGATGTTTTTCCAAATTAAAACAAACAGTGACTTCCAAGGTATAAAATGAGCCCTGTGCTTTGTAAAAAGATCATAAAATGTTGTTTGCAACATGTACCTTGGTCTCAGCACCTACTTCCTCTTACGTTGTGGTGAATATAAGTTAACCATTGGACACGTGCTTTCAGAGGTAAATTTAGGGCCTTTCTGGTAAATTGGTATGTGTTTTGTTAAGTTGCTAAGGAGAGGTGGGTAGCAGCCTGTGAGTCTTTTCATTTCATTCATATGTCCCGGAAGGTCACTGACTGCCCTTGGCTGGTGTGTATCCCAGTGCCTGGACCATTGGTCAATGAAGGAGGAGGACACACATTGACACTTGGTTTCTCAGCCCCGTGAATGAGAAGGATGCTGGATGGTTGGAGAGTTGGAGGTGAAGGGATCAGTGAATTCCCTTTCGCTCCTTCCTTTTTCTTCATCTGATTTCTTCAAAAAAACAGGGAGGGGGCAACTTAGGGTATAATGCACAGGTGGCAAACACAAGGACCGTGGATTCAATCTGGCCCTCCACTATGTTTTACCCTGCCCAGCACCTTGTTTCTGCCCAGCAGCAGTGCCCAGCTCCTAGCCTCTAGTTAAGGAGTACTGTATTTTTAGGACTATAAGATGCACTGGACAATGAGACACACCAAGGTTTTAGAGGAGGAAAATAGGAAAAAAAAATTTGAAGCAAAAAAATACGGGAAAATATTTAATAACTTGTGACCCTGCTCCAGCGCCACCCCCTCCCCCCCAGTGAACCAGGTAGGCTACATTCAGACTATAGGACACACCCCCAGTTTCCTCCCAAATTTGGGGGGAGTGTGTCTTATGGTCCGAAACATACGGTGGTTACATTTATACAGTCCTAAAATTACATTCGGCCCTTTGAAGGCAACTGCAAGGCTGATGTGGCCCCCGGTGAAAATGAGTTTGACACCCCTGGAATGGGAGGTAAGAGACACAGGAATGTGGGGAGCAGAAACAGGTTCGGGCTGCACTGTCGCTCGGCTGGGAATGTCGGTGTCAGAGTCGCCTTTCTTGACCAGCGGCGCGTGGACTCCGCGTTGCTGCTGTGGTCGGGAGCTGTTCAGTCTGACCTGCAACCTGCTTCGACCCGCTGAAATTTTCTGACACTCAGGGAACTCCAGAATTCCCTTGTCCTTTACAGCGGTAGAGGCCTTGAGTTTCTTTTTATTGAACTTTATATGCAATAAAGAGATACAACTAGCCAGCTGATGGAATAATCATCAGATTAAAAATGCATTTTACTCACAATGACCTGGCTGAACTTGGAGCTGTGTTGGTGGTGGCCGAGGCTTGTGCAGAAGGAAGAAGCCAGCCAGCCTCTGGGCAGCAGGGCAGATGGGCAGCCGACTGACCTGTTTCCGCGGCACAGCAATGGCTTTGTGTTAACTTCACATTCCAGCTTGCGCCAGCCCCACGGGTTATTTGCATAGCACACAAGCAGCGGATTGTACAATGCATGCAGGTATCACCGGCACTGGCAGTGGCCCATGGGTATGAATGGGACCTGTGTGTCCCAGTTTCGAGACCTTCCCAAACCAGCCCCACTACTGCCTGGGCAGAGTTCAGACTTGCCAGGGTGGGGGGTTGGGGCAGGGGTGTCTGACCCGTCTGCCTTCTCATTTCCAGGATCTGAAAATGCATTTGTATGAAGGATAGGAAGAGATGGGATTAAAAATCCATAGGGAAGAAGTGCCCTGAGTAAGAAAATCTTGCAGGTTAGTTTAATAAGAAGAAAAAAGGGGGGAAGTTAGGAGGAGGCAGGGGAGGGGGCAGTGAGAGAGTGAATGAGAAGGGTTTCTGACAATTAACTAATTCTCCTTGCTCTAACCCATGACAGAATTAATCACACATTAACACACTGACAGCAAAATTAATGTCATATGCAAATTAATAGTGCAGGCTCGGCATCCAACAGCCTGTTGGCTTTTTCAGGCTGGTGCTGCCGATGCGCCCCAGCCCCAACCCGGGGGGGCTGCTGTGTTTCACCCTCACTCTGCCTGAGAATGCCCAGTGCAACTTCAGAACTCAAGCAGCATCCCCTTGGCTGTCCTGAAACAACTTACGCCAAAATCCATGAGTGTTGTATCAATTTATGCCGAAATCAGGAATAAGGCAGGTGTTGGTCAGGAACCCTTTTAGCTCTAAATACTTACTTACACCTTGGCTTTGCCATCTGTAACTATCCTTGTAGGAAAGCAGGGTTGTTTTTTTTTTTTTCCTTAAAACATTCCTAGGAAGCTCCTGTAGTGTTGCTCCCCGGATGCCGTTGTCAGGGTACACGCTGGACTGGAGGGAAAAGGTGTGTTGAGAGTACAGCTCCCTCCCCCATCCAGGTTTTTGCTTTCCACAGCTGCAGTTATCTACAGACGTCCAGAGTCCGAAAATGTTCGATGGAAAATTCCAGATACTTTGTGAGAGACCACATTCATATAACTTTTATTATGGTACATTGTTATATTTATTCTATTTTAATTAGTTGTTGTTAATCTCTTAATGTGCCTAATTTAGGAGTTAAATTTTATCATAGGTATGTGTGCATAGGAAAACACATAGTATATAGAGTTGACCCTTGACTAATGCTGTGGTTAGGGGCGCCAGTCCCCTGCGTAGTTGCCAATCTACGTGTGGCTTCTGACTCCCCCTAGATTAACTACTAATAGCCTACTATTGACCGGAAACCTTACTGATGACAATAACATAGTCGGTTAACACATATTTTACATGATACATATATACTACCTTCTTAGAGTAAGCTAGAGAAAAGGAGGGGTTAAGAAAAGCAGGAGGAAGAGAAAATACGTTTAAGGAATTCATTGGGAAAACAATCTGTGTATCTGTGGACCCGAGCAGTTCAAATCTGTGTCGTTCGAGGGTCAGCTGTACTATCTGTAGCTTCAGGCACCTGCTGGGGGTCTTGGAATGTAGCCCCTGAGGTAAGGGTGAGCTACTGTCTAGAACACAGTCACATCTGAAGTCATTCTAGTTTTAGTTATGAACTACAAAGTGGAAATTGTTTTATGTGGCTTCCAGGAGGTTTAACCTATTGAAACCAACTCCAAAAAAAGAAAATGTGAGCCTCTTCTTGATGTTGAAAAATAAATAACCAAAAGAAAGAACAGTCTGTTTTAGAACATTTTGATGGCTGAACTTTAGCGCCTGGGGCAAGCGCAAGCTAGCCTGGATGACGAACCTACTTGTGAATTCGCCATCTGGGATAATTATTATTTTGACACTTAATGAGTAATGGTGGTGTGAAGCAGGCGTTACACAGTGTGTAAAGGCACGATCCGGCCTGGGAGGGGGGCACTTCAGGAAGGACGAGGCAATTCAAAGTGGGATCAAAAACCAGGCAACTGTTTATGTTGATTTTGAATGAGTATCAGCGTTTTTTTCGTGGCGCTGGTCTCCTTAGCTTTTTCATCAGCTCCCACTTCATCTGCTACCAAGGAGAGGAGACTTGAGATGTGTGAGGTCAGGACAGAGATCTGGGAAGCAACGTTGCTGGCTGTGGAATAATCTTGATTCCTGGGCCTGCTGGTGCTTCTTCTCAGCGCGTGTTTCAAACAGCCCTGAGGACTGACTGCCTAGACTAAATTGGACCACAGCAACTGGGACCCTGGAGAGTCATTAACACACACTTTGGTTTTATAAATGAAGCGAGGAGTTTGAATGGATCAAGGACATAAGTTATATGTGGATGTATACATATGGATGTATGTATCCTATGTCCTTGATATCTGCTTGGATGGATGGTTGGAGACATGATAGATGTCAGCTTATGTGTATGTATGCAACATGTACATTTGCTCAGATTTTTATATGTGGCTTAGTGTCTTAGCTACTACTGATTTCATCAGTCCTTCTAGGACTTTACCACAGGCGGACTTGGCGCTTTGTCTAAGGAACCTTGGGCAGACAGAGCAGGAAGCTAGAGTGGGGGTTGGGACTGTCTTCTGTTCCTTAATGTCATCTGTAACATGGAGCCATTCGCCTCCCGGAGGCATTAGGGTTGGAATCATGATAGATGTGAAGGAGTTCTAACACTGTACAGCACATAGCAGTCTGAAGCAGATGACTAGTGATTAATACCTGATCACATTAGACTATTTCAGAGACAAAAACCACATAATGGGGACACACCGGAGGGACAGGGCAGTACAGAAGACTGTGCAGTGTGCTTGGCCACAGCCTTGCTCCCTGGTGTGCATGTGGTGCCACTCCCTGTGAGGAAGGCAGCAGCCAGGTGGATCTCCTTCCTGGCCTAGATGTTGGCCCTTCCCTAGCGGTGCTGCAGGGTGAGCAGAAGTCCTCATCTCCATTGTCCTGCCTCCCGCTGGGTGTTCATTGGCATAATGGGTTGAATAGAATGTGATGAACTTACGCTGCCAGGGAAGGAACAGATGACAGTGACCAAGGGGAAGGTCATCTGTCTGGAGCAGGTGGGCCTCCCAGTCCTACCAGAGTGACGGGGAGCTAAAGCCTGTTCAGCAGGGGGCGATAGCAGACTCCAGTGGGCTTGGCGAGATAACTGCAGAGGGCAGAATCTGGGTGCAAGAGAGCACTCCAGAGGTACTGCCTTGGCTGTCATTGTCTGCAACTGAAGTTCTCAGGAGGACAGCTGGGTGCGTGCTTTCTGGTTTTTGCACCCCTGGAGTGTGGAAAGGAGCCTGCTGTTCCCGTCATTTGTTGTAAGTTCACAGATGTGACTATATCCCAAAAATGCTGCACTACGAGGGACGGAGGTGAGCGTACCTCCCTGTACTGTATCTAAAAGGCCTTCTACTGCAGCTTGCCTTTGGGGCTGGCTGGCAGAGGCCTCTGCATACCTGCGTAACCAGCTGGGAGCTGGACCTGCTCTAACTTTGCATCTGTGCATGTGGCCATTTCAATTTTCCCTGGATGGCCTTGCCTGGGATTCTGCCTGCTGCTTGCGTGGGTTGCTAGGAAACCGGCAAGGCCTGTCTTCTTGCTCAGGACAAGGCCTGAGGCCTGGAACCAGCAAGCATCACAAGAACATGGGAGCTGAGCCAAATGCACTACTCACCTTTGCTCTCTGCCCTGAACCTTTCCCTCAAGATGCCTTGGCTTCTTTCTGCACATTCAGTGCTCATTTGCCACGTAGAAATATTGCAGGGAGACCATGCCTCATCAGCTGTCATGTTGGTGTTCAGATGCCTTTATCAGGCAGTAAGGGGAGCCCCAAAATCCAAATGACTGTGGGCTTCCCTCTAATTAGTTTTCTAGGGCTTTTCCTGGGCCATCATACCTGAGCAGACCAGATGCCCTCAAAGTTCCCTGTCCCTTCCTGCTACCTGCATGGTCTCCTGGTACACTTATCTCCTGCTCCCCAGCAGTGCCTCATGCCTTTCAAAGGAGGGGAAAGCAGGATACATTTTTTGGCCATGGAGTCATGGGAGGCAGTAACCAAGTGTCATTTCTATGAAGAAGTTGTACAGGTTCCTAGAAGCTGTATGTCCTAAAAGCTTTGTTGATCTGTTGCCTTGTTACCTGCCTGCTTTCTGAGCACAATGGTGGGAGAAGGGGGCAGCGGAATCTAAAAATCAGAACTGGGCTCTGGAGAGTTAAAAAGCAAAAGAATGCCGGCTCATTCTTTTGGGGGGCCGTTAGGGTGGGGTGGGGGAATGTATTGGCAGTATCTGCCAAAATTTTATTTCATTTCATTTTCAACATTATTTTGTATTAGTTTCAGGTGTTCAGCATCATGGTTAGACAGTCATGCACTTTACGAAGTGGTCCCCCATGTTTCTAGTACCCCTCCCCTGGCACCATGCATAGTTAATACAATATCATTGACTATATTCCCTATTCTTTACATTCCTGTGACTATTCGGTAACTATCAATTGGTGCTTCCTAATCCCTGCATCTTTTATACCCAGCCCCCAACCGTCCTCCCCTCTGGCAACCGTCATTCTGTTCTCTGTGTCCATGAGTCTGTTTCAATTTTGTCTGTTCATTTATTTTATTCTTTAGATTCCACACATAAGTGAAATCATATGGTATTTGTTTTTCTCTGACTTATTTCACTTAGCATAATACCTTCTAGGTCCATCTGTGCTATTGCAAATGATAAGATTTCATTCTTTTTTTATAGCAAGTAGTATTCTATTGTGTAAATGTACCACAGCTTTTTTTATCCACCTGTCTATTGATGAGTGGATAAAAAAAGTTGTTTCCATAGCTTGGCTATTGTAAATAACACTGAAATGAACATAGAAGTGCATATATTCTTTTGAATTAGTGTTTTGGGTTTCTTTGGATGTGTACCCAGAAGTGGAATCTCTGGGTTATTAGGCAGTTGTATTTTTAATTATTTGAGACCCCTACACACTGTTTTCCACAGTGAAGATGCCCACTCATCTGCAAGAATGTTCCCTATGATTTTTGTTGGGTTTGGCTTAAGACCTAAGACAGTTGTCTTCCACTCAGGGAAACCGTCCTGCAGGCCACTCACAGACTGACGGTTGTCCCCTAAATGCTTGTTTTAAGTTGGTGATATTGCTGATCAGGAGGGAATCCTGAGGCTGGCGGGTCCTGTTGGTGGTGAGCACGTGGCTGAGTTTGTAAGTTTTCTCCTGATGTCTATCCAAATGTAAAGTGGGCTTATTCCTTTACAAGGCAACCTGACTTCTGTGCATTATGTCTGAAATGTTCCTCATCACAGCATTGCTTATTTCAGTTGCTTTTAAGTTGGTAAACTGATCACTTGGACTTAAAGTCATTATATCATACTTTTGCAGTGTATTACTATGCATCTGTTAAAAATGATGACGCATATTTTTTTTTAGTTAGGAAGATGGCCTCAACATTGGATTAAAATATTACATGCATAGAATACTTTATTTATGTAAAATTGTGATATATTGTATGTGTAGAGATGTCAAAATGGATATTGGCCAAAAATGTTCATCTTGGTGATAGAATTTGGTGATGTGTATTTTGTCCCTTTCTGTTTTGCCTAAAAAAGTAAAACAAGATATAATTTCTTAAATTTTGTTAAAGATATCCCCTCTCCAAGGGTCCCCGAGCCTGATTGTGCATCAGAATTGTCTGGTGAACCCTTTTAAGAACAAATTCACGGGGTCCGCCCTTGAGTTTGACTCTGAATCGGGGCCGGGGACATGGAAAGGATCTGTTTCAACAAGCTCCTGATGCATGTGGTCCTTGAGGCCGTTGAGGAAATACTGACCCTGGGGAAAGAATTGCTGGCAGGTATTCTATCCAGAAGCAGTGACATCGAGTTTCTCTGACCATTTCCTCTTCCCACACATGAGTGGGTCCAGGGCCTCCTCTGATGCTAGAGCCCTCTCCGTGGAGTTACTGTCTGTTTCGTTACCTGCAAGGGGAGACCCCAGGCAGAGGAACAGTTCTTTCCTGTTCCTCTCCCATAACAGTCTTCCCAGTGGTGTTATTATTATTTTGTATAATTTGAATGATACTGTGCATATTTTATAACTGGCTTTTTAAAATTTTGCCATGTGCACTTTTTAAAAAATGTCACTAAGTAGTTTTCCAACACGTGATTTTTAACAGCTGCACAGTACACCCTGGCATGAGGGTGTCAGAGCTGATTGAGCTAACTGGCCCCTCCTGTTTTTGGCATTTGTTCCTGTGCATGGACTTCCTGCACTCAGCTGACTACAACCCAGGGTGTTTTAAACTCATTCTTCGTGCTGAAGGGGTTTCTGTGTTCCTCACCATCCCCATCGCCTGCCTCTGGATGTTTCTCCCGGGTGACGATGCTCTTTATAGGATGTGGTGTTCTCGGTGAGACCTCACTGGCTGGTTACAAGGGAGTCTTTCTCCACCCTTGAGATAGGTACCAAATCATTAATTTTCTATTTTTATTAGGCAGTCAAATCAAACCCTGGGCTCCTGTGAAACCTGTGGTTCCCGGAACTGATCAGGGTTTTGTTGTTGCCTTTGTTTTCATGCAACGGACAATTCAGCCTTGTCTCCTCTAAACCTGAAGCCAGGGCTTGACCTTCACTGATGTTTTCCTTCATCCTGTTTGTTCCATTGTTCAGCGTGTTAGCTGGCTGCCCTGTCAAATGAATCACATCTGGCCCTGGCTGCTGTGGCTCAGTGGGTTGAGCGTTGTCCTGCAAACTGAAAGGTTGCCGGTTCAATTCCTGGCCAGGGCACATACCTGAGTTGCAGGCCAGGTCCCTGGGGGCTGCAAGAGGCAACTGATAGATGTTTCTCTCACATACTGGTGTTTCTCCCCCCCTCTCTAAAAATAAATAAATAAAATCTTTTAAAATGTATATCTGGAAAAATGACAGTAAAATCTTTATATATATTGACATATATTTCATCTATTTTATTTTTGAATTCAAAAGTATTTATTGTATTAAACAAACTTCTAGAAATGCAGAGAAACACAGAAAAGAAAATTGTCCCTAATATCACTACCCACAGATGGTTTGAATTTTAAACATTTTGGCATATGTGACTTTAGCCTTTTCTGTAAAAATGGGATACTATTATGCTGTAGGATTTATTTTTTTAATTTATTGGGGTGACATTGGTCAAGTAATGGCACATGTTGGAGAGGTTGTGGAGAAGAAGAAACCCTTATTTTGTGGAATTTAAAAGATACTGGGTGTATTTTGTAACTGGCTTTCTAAAACTTTTAAGTGTTTCATTTTTTTGATACTCTCCTACCACCCAAATTTTAATAGCTGCACAGTGTACCACCATATGAAGGTGCCACAGTTCATTTAGCTGTCTCTCCATTTGACATTCAGATTGTTTCCAGTTTTTCACTACTACAAACAAAATTTGAATAAATACGTAATATAGTTAAACAAACTAAACAGAGCTCTTACGATAGGAAAAATGGCAAAGCTGTATTTGCTTGCTGTTAGAGTTTCTCCCCCTCTCCTTATCGTTATCTTTTACAGTTTAGGATGTTTCAAGACTCCAAAGTTTAAACTTTTTGTGTAGTGAGATCTTTTCATTTTTGCTTCCTTCTCCCTGGTTAGGCTTAAAAGTCCCTTTCCTCTGCCAAGGCCACATTCCTTTATAACCCCTCTTAGTTCTTTGTGGCTTCATGTTCTGACACTATGGAATCCACCTGGGGTTTATTTTGGTGTAAACTGTGAGGCAGGGGTCTCCCTCCCTTTGTTTTTTCTCAATCAGTTGTCTGTCTGAGCCCCACTTCCTACGCGGCCCGCCCGTCCTTCTCGCACCGCTGAGTGGTGCCTCCGTCCCCACACTGTTTGGATTTGGTCCTAGACTTTCTCTTGTTTCATTCCTTTGCCTTGACCCCATACAGAAGTGCTAAATTGTTTTAGTTTTGTACTGCTCTGGTTTTGAGTATAACTCTTCTCCTCAGTCATCTTCTAAAAATGATTTTAATTTTACCTGTTTATTTCTCTCTGTGGCTTTTAGACTTTTTTTGTTTTTGTTTTTGTTTTTTTGTTTTTTGTTTTTTTTTTTTTTTGCATTGGTTGGGGTGACTCCTGTCTCTATTCTCACTAGAAATGTTGGGCAAGAGAGGTGCAATTAGGTTATTGTGCTCTGCTTGAGACGTGTTCCCTCAGATGACTTGAATTCATGATTAGTGTCCTTTGGGCCCAAATTTTTAAGTACAAAGACACTTTACTGAACCAGAATGAGATCTTCTTCTTTGCAGGTTGTTCTTGAGGATATCGTGAGAGACAAAAATCAAACCTCAATAAGTTCTCTGTGATAGTCCCTGATCTACCAGTTCAATATTATTAGCATTGACATTATTTGGGGGGAAGGAAGGGGAAAGTTAAGAAAAAAGTCTCTTGCTCTGTACTAGGTGAATTATGTTTACTTCTAGTGTCTCATTGCTTTTCTAAGTTCTTAAAAACACATGCTTATAGGATTTTAGATTTTTTTTCCCCACATACAATGCTTCAGTCCATAATTTTCAGGTTCTGGTGCCATTAAAAATCAGGACATATTCCCCCCTCGAATGCTATTTTATTTTTTCTGGATGAGGTAAAACTTTGAAATGCACAGGATGGAATACGTTGAAATGGCGTCGTTGGAACTGTATCTGTTTTGTTTTAGAAACAGCCCGTAACAGAACTGTGCCTGGTGCACAGTAAGCACTCCGATAACAGCTGCTGTTACCCACTCTCCTCTGCATTTGATAAACGAGTATGTATATGTGATTAAAATTCACGCTGAGACTCTGTCTTGAGAGGAGGCCTTTCTGTTTTCCCCTCACGACCTAGCTCGGTGGATGTGTGTAAACAGAGGCCGACCATGCTGATCTGGGAAACTCACACTGAGGTGAGCACCGAGGGCCCTCCCTCCTGCTCTTGCGTTCTGTGTGTCTCCGGGTTCACGGGAGATCTGCTCTGTGCCCACTCGTGAGGTGGGATCGGTGTGGTGGCAGAAGTTGTGTGAAGTGGTTCTTCATTGGTGCCATCCTAAAGGCGTGTTTTTGTAGTTGAAACAATTGGAGAACAATACAAGTCAGGGTGAAATGGACAGAATTGAACACCAGATGTTCGGAGCAGACAGTGTGGTGTGTGCATCCAGGAAGGGGGCTTTCGTTGCTTCTGGTTCACTCCCGTCATTTTTATTTTCTGTGGCAAAGGATATAAAAGATCAGGGTGGGGATTAAATAATGTGGGTTACTTGAGGGAAGTGGCAATTCTTATCTAAACTTTCCTGGTTTCTTTCTTGTTTTTCTAGAAGCAGCCCATTTCCTTGTTTCTTTTTGATGTCAAAATACCAACTCTGTAACAGCGATGAGGATTGATTAGGATTGTTCGGCAGGCGCACGTTTGGATATCCACAGGTGGTAGGTCTGGGAGTCACAGGCCAAAGCTCCCTTGCTCTGTCTGGGCTGCTGGTCTGTTTCTGCCTTGGCATCCTCTCTTCCCACAGCCAGAGACTTGCTCCAGCCCTGACCTCTGTGCTTTCTTGCTGTCTCTGCCACTGGGCACTCTCAGAATAGTAGGAAAAGTAAATGTTATGGGGGGAAGGAAGTTCAGGCTGCTCCCCGGGACAGACAGGGGCTGGGATATCAGGGGGTATCACATCTACTGGATTTTGAGCATCGTCCCTACCTGTTGCTAGAGATTGCCTTTGACCAGCTCAGGTGTCCACATTCCTAGCCACACTGTGCGATAGTGTGGGGTTGGGAGCCCTTAGACCTGCAGCGCTGACCACAGACAGCTGCCCCAACGGATAGGCTTCTCTCCAGAGAAGCCTCTCTCCCGTGCGCCTCTTTGACCTCCTGCCCCAAGTCACTCTACGTTCTGAATTATGTTTTGCTGCTCCACTTAACTGTTTTGAAGTGCTGGAGTTGTACGTCAGGGCTCAGGATGACAGCCCTCCAGCCGGCATGGTCTGCGGTGCTAGGTGGCCTGAGTTCGAATCCTCCCCTGACTCTTACTCTGTTGCCTTGAGCAGGTGACTCACCCTCTTTGCGCCATGTTTTTCCATCTGTAATTTTGAAGTCGATCCTTGTAATGTCGCGACATGGCCTTCAGCAGGCTGTTGTGAGGATTAAGTGAGTTAATACACGTAAGTGTGCGGCCCTGCCCGGCATGTAGTGAGGGCTCTGCAGCGTGTTACTCACCGCTTTATGTTGTGGAGAATCCAAGTGTTCAAAACAGAACCAGCAACCCTCCAACTTTCCAGGTAGACGTTTTCATTAGATGCTTCCATTCACATGAAGAGAAGTTTATCTATTTTACAAGGTATTTTAATTTTGTTTAACAACAGAATAACCAGAAGGTAGAGTTTTATTCCCCACCCCTTGACTGTGGGCTGAACTTAATGACTCGCTTTTAATGAATAAATTATGGAAAAGGGACGAAGAATAAACCTGCCAGTGGGAGCCTGGCCGGCACCACCTTCGTCCTGTCCACATTGTGTACCCCTGCTGTGATGCGGTGGGCGGGGTACTTTCACCGAAATCCATAGCCTCAGTCTAGTTGTGAGAAAACATCCGATAAGCTTAAGCTGAGGGACGGACGCCCTACGAACACCCGACCAGCAGTCTTCCTAAGTTTCAAGGTCACAAAAGGTGAGAAAATTTGAAGGAACTGCCACAGATTAGGAGACATAACAGCTCCGTGCAGTGTGGGGTCCTGTTTGGATCCTGGAACAGAAGAAGGACGGGAGTGGAAAAACAGATGAAATCGGAATAAAGTGTGTTCATTGGGAGCAGCATCGTGCCGACGTCACTTTCCTGGTTTTGACAAGCGTGCCAGCTGTTAAGATGTGCGGTACCAGTATTAGGGGAAGCTGGTGAAGGGCATGTGAAGGCTCAGCACAGTCTTTGCTGCTCTTCTGTGTGTGTGAAATTATTCCAAGCCAAACAAACATGCTCCCCACAATACGTGCTTGTTCAAAAGCCTGTTCCATCACTTCAGAAGAATAGGAATAAGTGGGAACTCCACCCCTGTCTCTTGCTCTCCGTGATTGTGCCTCTCAAGGGCAGCGACTGTTAATATTTGGTGTTCCTTCCAGCCCTTTTTCTGAGTGCTCGTAAACATTTTTTATTAACAACCTTTAAAAGGCTTTAAAAAAACACACACACTCCCATTCTGATTATATGCCTCAGACATTGCAAACCTTTCCGCTTTAACACAACTGTTTTCCAAATAAATTCCTTTTCGGTCACATTTTGGCTCTTCCGTGAGACTTATGTAAAGTGGTGTTTGTTTAGCCAGTGCTTAATTTTATTTTCCACTCATACCTCTAACCCATCCAGCTCCCATTTATATTGCCTCTGCCCTTGCCAGTCTTTCTAAAGCCTCCCAAATTAGCATCATCGGAGAATTTAATTAACTTGCTGTTTACTAAGCCTCTCCTTTCAAGATAATTAATGAGGATGTGAAGTGACACGGGGCCCGACACTGCTCCCCGTGGCACCTGGGCAGGCACCGCCCTGGGTGGCCCCACTGGCCCGCGTCTCCCCTCAAGCCAGCGCCCACGCTGCGCAGCCCCACTAGGCGCAGGCACCCATGGCAAATGTTTGCTTCAGATCAAGCTCTCCTGCCTCACCTTTCATCCACTTGTTTTCTGCTTTGTTAATTAAAAAGGCTCATTTTACTTAGAATGGAATGCTTATTTGTGTGTGTGTTATTCCCTCGACAGAGTCTCCCTTACCAGGCTTGAAATTAAACTAGCTGAGAGAGTCAGGTGCTGTAGTCCCCTTTTGTTTCCGTAGAAGTGGCAGCATCTCCAGCATTTTCGTGCCCCGCCCCCCGCCCCCCAGCCTTCTACTCAGTCCAGGAAACTGGAGATTGTCATTGGTCTAGAATTCAGTGCTTTCCACGATAAAGAAAACCTGTATCCACTATGTCCAACTCTGTGGCTACCAGCCACCAATGGCTGCTGAGCACTTGAGATGTCGATAGTGGGACTGAGAAAGTGAACTTTTAATTTTATTTAAATGAATTTAAATTTAAATAGTCGCAGGTGCCACGCGGGTGTCACGTTGGACAGCCGCTGTCCCTCACCCTCTGCTGTGGGTTGTGTGTGGCAGGTCTGGAACCTCCTGTAGTTCCCACTCCCCCGCTCTTCCGCCCTCCTCTCCATCAGGGAAGGCAAACTGATTGCACCATCCCGTTCGGCAAGCTGTAATTAGGAAGGTAAGGTTTCCGAAGGAAAAAGATGTTACTTTCTAAATCCAAATGTAAATGACTTGGATTATCCGTGTCACTGAGCGCTTCATTCATGCAGATAATTGAGAATTGACAGTGTCCTTTTCCCTCAATTACTTCCTGATAGTTCCATGTGTTACAAAGGGAGAAACATGAAGCTGTTTTTAAATAGCTATGTTAATGTCCTCATTAATTTTACCTTTTTCTACCAATTAACAAATATTAACTCCTGTGGCAGAACTGAGTTGGCTTCCCTTGTGAAGCCATGTTCATCCTGAACTCCTGTGTCGCCTGAGCCTGGCGGAGCCCACATTTTTTGCTCCTGTTTTGCAGTGCACCGCTCGAACAGAGGTGGCATTTTTCAGGGGGAGCTTTGTGCTAGGTTATTCACAGTGTGGTGCAGCATGGCGTGACCAACACCGAACCAGAACTAGAAGACCTGGGGTCGGCTTTCAGGGCTCCCAGTCACGTGCCACATTGCACAACCCTGCAGTGACAGACCCAAGTGCAGTGGGGGTATCATACATGGTGCTAGTGCGGGGCTGGGGAGCCCCCAGGCTCCATCTCACCTAGATGCCTGTGGACGTGAGGGAATGTGGAGCCAGGACAGCCATATCCCCTTAAAAAAAAAAAAAGTACTTAGAAAATCTAAGTTGCATGAGAAGTTCTCAGATTTTAGCGTTAATTATTAATTGAGAACTTTTTAAAACTCCGAAAGTTGCAAAGCTCAGACCTGCAGGCTGCTCAGTTGGGGCCAAGTTGCTGTCTCTGGCTTAACTCTCTGTCCACTAGCACCCAGTCCACTAGAATCTGTCCACTCTGTCCACTGGTGTCTGTAGGGCTACTCAACGATGGTGTTATCGAGAGAAGGTGTAGATATTCTATTTTTCTAAACCCAGACGTCCTGACCACTCACCATTGGATGTCAGCCTCATTGCTAGCATTCCCCTGTAAGAGCTGCTGCGGAAGTAGGAGCATGGTGGGCAGGAAGATGGACCGGGATGGCAGCGACCTAATGTGTCACCTTTTTGTTTTACAAAAGAAACCTATGTTTTTGTTGTTGGTATTTCCATCATTGGGTTAGTTAAAAGTTGAATCAACTGCAGGTATTGTTTACTTCTGAATAAATGTATAACCTTCATTCTTACTGATGTGGTGTTATTCACTGCGGAGAAAACACAATGCGAGCTCTTACGTTCGAAAGCAGGAATACAAGGGATGAAGCCTAATTGTTTTAGGGTCATTTCATAACTCCAAGTTAAATGGTGCTTGAATTACTGTTGACCTTCAGTTTGAAACAGCTTCTTTATATACCAAGCCTGCAAGCCTGGCTCTTACTTAGTTTTGACAAGTTGGAAGAAACTTAAAGTGTGTATGTGTGATTTCTTCCCTCTTCATTAGTATTCTGAATGATTGAGCAAACTATTTTTCACAAGTTTTTTTTTTTTTTAAACAGGGTGTGAGCGCATCACTACCAAAAAGGAGAATCCATCTAGTCACTTGTTTTTGTAAATAAAGTTTTATTAGAACACAGCCATGCCTGTTCTTTTACATAGTGTCCATCACCACCTTTGTGCTACGATGGCAGTATAGAGAGCAGTTGCAGCACACTGGCCCTCAAAACCCCAAATACTTACTATTGGATATTGCCCGAAAGAGTGGGCTGGCCGTCGGTCTAGACCACAGGTGGCAAACAGAAGGCCCGAGGGCCAAAGCCGGCCTTCCACCTTGTTTTATCTGGCCCGGCTCCTTGTTTGTACCCGGCGGCAGCACTGAGCTCCTTGACCCTGATTAAGAAGTAGTTATGTTTATACAGTCCTAAAATTACATTTGGTCCTTTGAAGGCAACTGCAAGGCTGATGTGACCCCCGGTGAAAATGAGTTTGACACCCCTGGCTGGATGATGGAAACATTTCTAATAAGAGGCTGTATTTTTATGGATTCTGGGGAAACTATGGAATGAGATCATTTTACCCAAACCGTCCTTAACACTGCAGTTGTTGTCAGCTACGTAGGCTCTGGTGTGTTTCTGTGATCTTAAGAAATTAGATGTTGAATGCAGTGACCCTGGTTTCATGGTAACTAAACCTGCATCAGCTCTCACTAATGTACTGCTAGTCATTTGATTCAGTAGACTGAGTAGCTTTCAACGTTTCCACGGGAAGGACACTGCTCATTAGTGGGTATGTTCAGCCTTCAGCCTAGCTAAAATCTGAATGCTTTCTCAACCTGAAACGGTGGGTATTATTCTAAATGTTAAGTAATAGAGCTCTCTACAGAGACAGAGTGCTTCCCATGGTTATTAGCTGCGCGCCCTCGTCATTCCTCATGATACGCCGGGAAGTTGGTTCTTAGTGTTGCCATGCAGGCTTTGCCGCTGGTGTGGGAAGCCAGGGTGGCTTGCTGAAGGTCACACAATAACAAAGCCCACTGGCAGTTTTGTCATCTTCTCGAGTCTTGCTGGCGCTGAGGGACGCAGGTGGCACGAGCGGGACTCGCACCCAGAGGCCAGCCTGTCCTGCTAACAGGTTCTTCCCCTAAGAAAGAACTCGGTGATTTCATTAGCAAGGTAAGTGAACGGGCAACCTAGTAATTAATTTGTCTTTGTGTTCACTGAGGACCCCAATGAAATCAGGTGCTGGTGAAGACTTTCTGAGTCTTCAAGTGCCTCTCCCAAACAATTTTCATCACATGACACCTTATTTTTAAAAAATTTTGCCTGGCCATTTACAAAGTAGGTTCACACTGATTGGCCTGCTGGAGGCTCGTGGCCCCTCATTGTGTGCCTGTGCTGCTCATCTTACAGTTGGGGCGGAGCCTGGTGTTGGGCTCCGCCTCCTCTGTGTGGCTCCTGGCTCCCGCGCCTGTGCTCTTACTCTGGGCCGACCTGGTGACTATGTGTCCAGGAGGGGAGCCCAGGGCTCCTACCTTCAGGAACCTCCCAGTTTCGTTCGGGAAAATGCCACATCCATAAAGCTGACAAGCAGCGCTGAGGGCGCCAGTGGCCAAGATGTGCTGAGAGGTTGAGACTCTGGGTTCAGAGGAGAAGCAATCACTGTGGACAGCGCTGGAGTGGAGATGGGATGAGTGGAAGGGGGAACAGAATGTGGCTTATCTGGATGGGAAGTCCACGTGGGAGGAGCCACTCCCCCTCCGCCCCATCCCCACCCGCCACCAGACCACGGAGGTGCCTGGGGCCCACTGGAGATAGGGCTGGTGCAGGGGAACAGTGGTGATAAGCTGCTGTGGTAGACAGCCTTCCTCATGTACAGGGAATTATGGAAATAATGTTGAGTTAGAACATTTGGACATCCCTTCTTTTGTTGTGTGAGGAAGCAAAAAGTGGGAAAGGATGGATCCAAAGCTGGAAGAAGGGCCACTATAAAAATACCTGTTTCCACAACAGGGGACTGGCTGGTGATTCCTTTGACCTTATGTTGTTATAGAAGCATCTGGAAAGGTCATTGAAATTTTTGTATTTTTAAGATGTAAGCCTTTAAAATGCCTATTAAAAATGTATGTAGAGTCTGTGTTAATACAGAGCTGGCTCCTGGACTTGAGATTCCAAAAAAGATTCTGAAAAGCCGTCACCTGCCACTTGGTGTGGTAGTGTGTGATTGTCTGCATCTGGCACTGTGCCCCAGGCAGGTCTGTGCCCAGATGTCACCACGCACCAGTCACATTTTAACTGCTAACATGCATGGTGCCTGTGGGCAGCATCCTGGTGTCCTTGTGCTGGCAGGATCTTAGCCACCCTCCGTCGAGCCAACAGCTGCCTTTCCCCAGATGTCCTTCAACCCCACCATTTTGGTCAAAGAAATTTTCCCAGTTGCCCATTTTTTAGATGCAGTTTTCTGGAACTTGGATTTCACTGAAGAAAATGCTTTGTGGTTCTCTGGCAGGTTCTGTAAACCCTAACAGATCTCTGTCTCATCGCTGGTTCTCGGGCCCTGGTGGAACAGGGGGGTCTTGTTGGGGAGAAGGGGAGTGTCTTGGTCAATGTGGACTGGCTGACGAAACACCCCCCTCCCCCGTATTTCACTGTTTGATAATGCATTTGAGCCCTGACTGGTGTGGCTCAGTTGTTTGGGGGTCATCCCGTAAAGCAGAAGGTCACCAGTTTGATTCCTGGTCAATTTGGTTCCTGGTTGGGGCATGTATGGGAGGCCCATGATTTGATGTTTCTTTCTCATATCAATGTTTCCCTCTCTTTTTCCCTCCCTTCTCCTCTCTGTAAAAATAAATAAAACATAAAAACATTTAAAAAAAATGCTTCACTGATGGGCCTCGCAGCCACATTCCACTGGGAGCTTGAGAGCTGAATGGGGAGGTGGCATCTTCAAACCGAGTTGGTTGGAAGTCCCTGGGGAGGGGCTGGCCAGCCGGGCAGAGCGCTGGCAGCCTGGGGGCCTGGGGGCCTGGGGTTTGGGCATAAACTGGAAAGAGAAAGAAACACAGCTAAGCATTCAAATTCTGAGCCCACGTGGGGAGCAGTCCCTTACTCACAGATCCCAGAACTTGAAAACTGACGAAAAGTAAGTGATGTAGCCAGTTATAGACAGCAGTGGTTCTCCAGCAGTTTCAGTCTTATAGGAGGACAGAAAGTTTGGGAAGAAAATAAAGGGGCATGTATTCAAGAAAAAGCCCTCGCCTTCATTGTTCCAGTCTGAGGCCGTCCAGCTGCCCAGCCTGTGTGCCGTGAGTGCCTGTGCAGCCACCACCTGTCACCTGTCTGGGCGCTGTCTCACCATCCCATTGACTCTCATAACATATTTACATTTAGGACTCAAATGCGTACTAAATTGATTCTATCTATAGGGGAGTGGTGGATGCTGGGAACTCATCCTCGCAGTTCTGACTGCTCCAGTGAGTTCCCCATAAGAGGTGTCTGGGGCATTTATTCTCTGGCCCTGTTTTCTGTCACCTTCTGGATGTTCTGGATGTTTCTCAGTGTACCCAGGTGTGGCCATCTAAGTTTATCAGTTAATAGTAAAAGAGCTCTTGTAAAACAGCACAGCTATATTAAACCTATGTAAATACATCTAGAATGCAAACCAAATGGAAGGATAGAATGGGTGACCAGCCAAGTTCTCCTCTGGCTGGGAGGGTATTTTGGTGGATTCAGAGGAGGAAAGAAAAGCACTGTTGGGAGCCATATACTTAAAAAATTAAGTCACTGAGTGCAGCCATTTGTGGTAATTGCATCCTGCCATGAAATTTTATTTATAAACAAGCAATAAATATTAGCAAACATGTTTATTCTCTCGGTTCCAAATTCCTATCTTGGTCATCAAGGAAGGCAGAGCCCCATGTGGAAGTCACGTGAAGTGTATGCTCAAAAGAGTGGTTTTGGGTGGGCGTGGAGGGGATCACCAGTGCTGTGGGGCCCCAGAGGCGAGGGGACAGAGTTCCGGTGCAGGTGTGATGGGGAAGACGTGCAGGTGGAGGTGCCACGAACCTGCCCCGAGAGTAGTGCAGCAGGCATTTCAGCAGGTGTTCAGCAGGGTTTCCTTGCAGAAGACACCGGGATCCCAAAGGTTAGGGTTGTGGGTAAGGCGGGAGCTGCCAGGAGTCTGATTTTATGTGGAATGTGGAATGTGGAATGGAGGGGACGGCTGGACTCCCAGCTGGAGGGAGTTTAGACTAGATTAGATAGATGTTGAACAGCAAGTTAAAGACCCAGAGCAACAGTGGAGCATCACAGGGTTCTCACTGTTTATTCAGGCTTTCAGCCAGCAGTTTTTTAAAAGATTTTTTATTTATTTTTAGAGAGAGGGGAAGGGAGGGAGAAAGAGAGAAACGTCAATGTGAGACAGAAACATGAATCAGTTGCCTTCTTGCACGTGTCCTATCAGGCATGTGCCCTGACCAGGAATCGAACCAGCGACCTTTTGCTCTGTGGGAAGATGCCCAACCAACTGAACCACACTGGCTGATGAGCAATTCTTAAGTACCTGTTATGGACCAGTAGCTGCGCTGAGCACTGAGGAAGAAAGAGACAGTTTGGTCTCCCAGCCTGTGAGATGCTGTTCATGGGTGGCAGACATGCGTGGTGTGACTTGTGACACAGGAGGATGAGCAGAGTATGGAAGCTGCTTGAGCCCAGAGGAGGGAGAGGAGGAGCTATGGAGAGTTGTGGAGAAGGAGTGGCCTGAGATCAGGGCCTTTGCACCAAGGAGAAATCTGATGTGTATTTATTTTCTTTTATTCTGTTCATCTGGATACCTCTGAAAAGACCCAGCTAGTCTCTCAGTGTGAGACTGTTAACTTTTAAAATTCAGTGGTGTGACCTACTACCTGAGCTTTCCCAGTGAGAAATGTGGAGTTTTTGCACAGGCCTCATTCCTTTGGTTTCCTTGTTCCCGAGGCCGTGCATTCTGGAGCAGGTGGATGGTGGGCTTTGATCTAAACCTCAGTGAAATATCGAGGTCTCTAGACATTTCTCAGCTGTTTCTGATCCAAAAAGGACCAGCTTGCCAGCTCACCTTCTAACACAGTAGTCATCAAATGGGCATGTATCGGAATTACTTGGAGAGCTTGTTAAAACCCAGATTGCTGGTCGCTGCCCTAGAGTTCCTGCAGTTCTGGGCAGGGTCTGCAGGGGTTCCTGGCAGTGCCGAGGCTGTCAGTCCAAGGGCTGACTTGGAGAGCCCTGCTCTAAGCCATGTGGCCCCCAGGAAAAGGAGCTGTTATTCTTGAGGAACTTTCCTTTAGGGTAGCTCTTTCTCAAGGCCTTACACAGTGGCTGCTCTTGCCAGCCTTTCGCAGCAAGAACAGATGTGAAGATGCACAACCACCTTGGAGAGAAGGAAGCTGGCCCTCCAGAAGCCCGCGGAGCCCACCAGGCTATGCTTTTGAGAATCCACACTCCTGCAGTGGCCGTGTGACTTGCAGATCTGCTGGGCTGTGAGAAACGGGATTCTAGACTCTTGACTTTGCACCCCTTTGTCTGGGAGGGGGCAGCCATTCCCAGAAACGGATGTCCACCATGGGGAGTGGCACTTTTGTACTCATCCATCTCTGGTCCCCGGTCCCCTAGTGTGGCTGTTGGACATCAAGATTCAGCCTTGTCTTCATTCTCTTGTCCTGGTTGGTACTGGGACCCGTCTTTGAGAGAACCGTGCCCCTCGTTGTGATCTGGAAATGGTGATGAAGAGACGAGGGCGCTCCTATTAAGTGACAGCCCTCAGGAAGCTAGCAGACACCCAGAGACCCTCCGGCCCATGATGCTCTGATCTTTGAGCTCCTGCCCATTGGAATGATTAATTGATGTCTTCCACTCTGCTGGACAATTAAGGAAAGCAGGAGAAGGAGGGAAAAGTCTTCAGTTAGATCTAATTTGGCACCATATTGTTTTCTGTTAATCTATTTTATTTTCTGTCCATCTGTCCCAAGGGGCGGGTGCCTTGCTGCTTGCTGAAGCGTGCATAACTAATGTCCTCATTAAGGACTGGTCTGTTTATCAGGGCCATGCAAGGAAGCCAGGCTGCCAAACCCAGGCGCAAGCTGGGGGCTGTTACCTCCCTCTGGGCCTTAGCCCCACCTCATTAAGCTGGTCCAGGCTATTGATTGGGAGCCTGTGTTTGGAAGAGTCTTACTTACTCCATGCATTACCTTGACAGATTGATCAGATCTGATTGAGAACCTCTTAAAGGAACGAACAGCTGTAATGGGAAAGTTGGACTCTGTCATCCGTTAGGATGATTCTGGGAGCAAGAAGAACAAGGCTGACATCTTGGAGCAATTGTATTTACAATTAACATGGCTGAAAACGATTGCCTCTATTGATCCCCCCTTCCTGCAATTACAGCCCCATTGTTTACATTCCAGCACTTCAGTTATAAAAAGGAAATTCAATAATTATTGCATTATTTAAAGTTAAAGTGCCACAGAGTTTGCTGGCTACGCTTGCTGGTTGATTTAACGTTCAGTAAAATCCATGCTGAGCTCTCCATCTTGAGGCCGAACAATATCGGCTTTTAATGAGACTTAGAAAGGGGGGGAAGGAGAGCAAAACCCAGTGCATAGGGTGTTTGCCTGGGTTATTTATGGGGGAGCCCGAAAGCAGGGCAGAGAAAGTAGCCATGTCATCGTTGGTGGGACGGCAGCCCCTCTCGCCACGTGGCTGCCTGCTCCGCAGCCGGCCATCTCCTGGCCTCACCTCAGACTCAGCTCCGCTTCCTCAAAGAAGCATTTTTCTCTTCACACGCTCTTGGTCCCTTGCCCCACTCCCTCAAGTATAACCGTCTCCTTGAACTTTCAACAAAATCCATGGAGTTTAAGGAGAAATGGTAAAATGTCTCAGCAGCCGGAATGAGTGCTGTCAGGGGCATTTGTTTATAGAGGGAATTTTTCTCTCCTGCCTTGTCTCTTTCCCATTTCCTCTTTGTAGAGGAAAATGAAATCTAAATTAAGCACCTGTTCTAAGAAGTCAGCCCTGTGCAAGCCCACTGCTCCCTGTCCGTCTCCTGCCGGCTGCCTGCGTCTCCTCGTAAGGAAGGTGATGAGGGTATTTGTCAGCAAGTCATGGGAGCTCAAGGAAAGTCTCTGGGTTTGAACACCAAATCCATGCTCTCAGCAGCAGCGACCAGAAGGCGCAAGAGCATGGCAGGAATTTCAAAGACCATTTTACTTTTCTCATATTTGGTTTACGTTCATCCATGGGCCTGGTTCCAGCAAGACATCTGGACAGGTGTGCTCAGCAGGACGCCGACGAGGAAAAAGTGACGCCCGAGGCCTCGCCATCAGGAGTCATGGTTTCGGTGTCAGTGCCAGGACATTTTAGGCTGCAGGTGTGAGGGCAGAGGAAGACGAATAGAGCCAGTCCTGACTTTTGTGAGGTATCCGGTGCAGGCAGCTGCTTCCGTGTGACTTTTTCATTAAACAGGTGAATTCTTGTGTGCAGGCATCGCATGATTTATTCAGTACAATTTGTCGCTGAATCTGAAATGTTATTTGGGAAAAGGCGGGTACGGAGATTTTAGGCCCTGGGAATTTTTCTTCTTATTGGGGAATATCTCCCTGTATTCTGAGTTGGATCTCTGTTCCAAGAAGTTGCTGTCGAAGCCAGAGCAGCAGCTCTGAGTGTGGTCCCAGACCTGCAGCATTGGTATCCCCTGGGAGATAGTTAAAAATGCACCTCGTCGGGCCCCACCCCCAGTCCAGGAGAGTTAGAAATGCTTGGGGTGGGCCCGACAACCTGTGGCATAACAAGCCCCCCAGGTGCTTCTGATGCATGCCCAAGGTAGGGAACCACAGAGCTGGGATGCCGTCTGCATCACCAGCCAAGCCCGTGGCGTCACACCTGCCAATCAGAAGTGAGGCGATAAGGTCTGGGCTCAAGGCAGAAAGATGACGACTGTGCCAAACATCTGGGCACTCCTCCACCGCTTCCAGAGGATTTTCACATGTGTTTTCTAAATTGCCTCCGAGGAAGACAGGGCGAGTATAAACATCTCCACTTTACAGATGAAGTAACGCACCTGTTTTGACCACCAGGCGAGTATTTTTTCTGCTGCGTTGACTGTCATGGGGATTAGAGATACAAATAAGCAAGTCCTTCAGTGTGAGTTTGGGAAATAAGGGAGGTGTCTACCACCCATTTCATCGGACTTTTCCTTCCTTTCCCGGTCCTCACCCAGGATGTTGGCAGGCATGATAAAAAACATGGGGCCTTGGTTTTCTTTATTTTGGCTCCCTGATGCACACAGAGATCCAATAAACAGATACAGTTTGTGGAAAGGACAGGGGCTTGCAGTGTGAATCTAGGCCTTGGGCAAGTGACGTAAAGTTTAAGCGCCCTTAAGAAAGAAGCAGGCCCAGTGCATGCTCCGTACCCTTCCTGTGTCAGATTTCTGTGGATCACCGTTCCTTTACTGTCAACCAGGAGTTTCCTGTCTGGGGCTCGGAGGTGGGTATGGAAAATGGTTGTGAGGAAGGAAATGGGTAAGTTTAGTAGATGTTCCTTTCCATCCCTAATCCCAGAGCTTAAGCAATTGGAAAAATAATGATGGTGATAACAACCTTATTTGTTACAAGGGCTGAGAGTGCACCTGGCAATGTAATAAGCACTTTATAGGAATTATCTTGGTGAATCTTCCCAGTGGTGCCTGCTTATAAGGAGGCTCTGTTATTGTCCAGTATTGCAGATGAGGAAACTGAGGCCCAACAGCGCGTAGAACTTGCCCAAGCAAGGAAGCACAAGGAGTGAGAGCCAGAGAGAAGGTGTTCCACAGGACTGTGTTCATGCAGAGTGCGCCTAACCCACCATCAGGGCGACGGTGTGCCGTGGAATTGAGTGAGGACAGTCTAGAGTAGCGTGTATATGCGGCCTGTACTTTTGTGTGAGGCTTAACCCTGGGTGAGCTGGAAAGGCCTGCATCTTAGAGCTGGAGAAGAAGTGCGTCTCAATGAGTAAAGACGGCCCCGTTGCTAAGTGCACAATCCTAGGGAAGGTGCTTTCAGGTCCTGGGAGCTTTCGGTCGCTCCTGGAGGCGGTCAGGCCTCGTGCTGCCCACTTTGTTGTTTTATGCACCCAAATACCTCCCTCAGCTTCCGAGCTCCATATGTAGATGCTTATTTTACCATCATTTTGCTTGTGGCCTCATGCCCTGGCGGGCCTCTTCCTTCGGGAGGACCTCCATTCCTGAACTTCCGCTCCCTTCTGGAGTCTTCCTGACAGAGGGGAATGAAATCTATCATGTGCAGGCATCAACGTTCCACAAAAGTCCGTATTTGGAGTTTTCTGGAAAAGATTCAAAGCCAAGGCAGATACAACGTGTGGATAGGTCCAGATGTGTGCTGTTACTTCTCCTCCTGGAACTTAACTCTGCTTCTCTCAAGGGGACAGTCATGCTGAGACTCTGGAGTCGGGGAATGTCATTCACATGAGGGAAGAGATGCAGGGCTGGGAGGTCTTGACTTCAGCCGTGCAGTTTGGATCCTGAGAGCCAACAACCATGGCTGGATTCAGGGCGCAAGGAGCCTGGCCTAGAAACCAGAAAATAGGCCAGAGCAACACAAATGCATTGATCTAAGGGAACTTTTTTATTTCCTTTCACTTTATCTTGTAAATCATGGTTGGGGCTTCTGTCTTTTGGCATCTGCTAGGCTCCTACAGTGAAATAGGACTAAATTAGCATGTGCCGAGGATGAGGGCATGCGTGGGTGAAAAGCCAGCATTAAGCAGAAAATACACATATATTTAGGTTGACTTTCCGGAAGCCTTCCTAAGAAATGTGACATTAAATTTGGAACTGTAACACAACCTCTGATTAAAAAATTAAAAACTCTGTAACACAAACCCCTGGTTACAAAATTCACCGCCCTCGTGCCTGGTTGTGTTATGCCCAAAACAATTCCTGTTTTCTGCATTCAAGGTGAATAGCAGGATCTGTGAGTCTGGTGTTCCCGAACGCCTCTGCAGTCAGCGCAGCATAGCTGGACTGCTGTGGACTTGGCATCAAGCCCCAAGTCCCAGTCCTGTGTCTTCCACACTCTGTGAGATCTTCAGGGAGTCATCTGACCTCTCTGAGCTTTGGGTTCCTCCAAGGACAGGAGCTGAGAGCTACTTACTTTGTGGGGCTGTAATGAGATTAAGTGTGAGAAGGTGCTGCCTCAGCAGCAAATGCTATACATGGAAACGATGGTCAATTAAACACTCACTTCTTCCTTATTTCACCTTATGATGTGGGAAATTAGCAAACTTGCTCTTGACCCTCATCTTCACGTTCCTTCTCGCTGGAAGTGTTTGTGAGGTTTTTCGTAGTCCTCACCCTGAAGGCAGAAGCTGGAGGCCTTGGCGTGCTGCGGTTCACAGGCTTTCCCTCTGGAGGCATCAGGCAGCAGTGGCCTTCCCTATCAGGAACTTTCCTTTCATGAGTTGAGAGACCCTTCCACCTGCTCTTGCCTAGATGCTAGTCCAAGCCCTGACCGGTGTCTCCAGGGAGCCTTTCTGGATGTCCACAGGGTGGGAGGGCTTCTCTGTTCTCAGAGAGATGTCTGGTATCCCCTGTGGCAGCCCATTTGCTTGGAGAGACACCTGGGAGCCGCTTGACCCCATCAAAGAGCTTCACCATTTCATTTGCTCTTGGAATAGAGTTATACTGTGTGCACAGACAAGTGTGGCGGGAGGCGTGAGTGTGCGCCTTTCCACGGACAGGTGTTATTCCCCATGAAGTTTCATTTGTGCATCCTGTGTGTGTGTGCGTCAGAATGTGCTTTGTCCATTTCTGCTTTAAAGAGGAGGCTTTGACAAACCCTGATCAATATTTTACATTCCATGCATGAAGAACCAGATGTTAGAAGTTTCCTTTTGTGGGGGAGGAGGAGGGAGTTGGGGCCCCTCCAGATTTATAGAAATCGATGTTCTCTGACAGAAGTTGGTTAGTTTTCCTGGGAAACAAGGAACAGGAACACATTTTTTTGATTTTCACGATGAATTATTTTCTAACAAGAGCCCTCTTTTCGTCTGTTTGACTTTCAGGCATTGGCCACGGTGAACAAGCGTAACATATTAATGGGGTGTAGAGTCCCACAAAGTAACATGGCTGGCTTTCTTCCTTTCCTTTCTTTTTTAATTATTAATTTGCTTTTGGTTCTTGGCTTGACGTGCCAGGTTCATTATGGGAGGGACCTCTTCTTGCAGCAAGGGCCTTTCTTTTCTGAGTTCTTCCCCTGGAAGCAGACCCAGAAGGGAAGATGTGGGATGTCGGGAGCATGGGAGTGTCACCTTTGAGCTAAATCAAGATGGGACCAGCCTTTTCAAAAATACGTAGCTGCAACAAGATGAGAAAGGGGTGCGGGAGAAGGTCTGTGGTCATTCCCAGCACAGGGTGCTGACCAGCTCAGGTGTGTAAGTCGAGTTCCTCATCGCTGGCGGTGAGGGCAGCCTGTGCCCTGCGGCACCATGGTAATTTGGGGAAGTTGGAGATTATCAGGCTCTTTTTCTATTTCTATTTATGAGTCAAACTGGGTACTTACTTCCTTCTTATTAGTCACTGGGCTTGTTTGAGCTTTCAGAAGATAAATCCTGTTGCCAAGTATAGAAATTTCTTTCAGTGGAAAGGACTGTCCATTGCAGTTCACCTAACGGGCACTTTTAAACCAGCCAGTGAGCTTGGGGAAAGTCAAGGAAACCCTTAGGCTGACTGACGGGTGTGGGGAGAGCCTGGGGGGACTGCGTGCATTCGGGTGGACCTCCACCGCCACTCTCCTGTAGGCGGGTTGATCTACCTGTCTTGATTTGCTAGTTGGCCGTGCTTCCTCGTATTAGTTTGCAGGTAGATGCCAACTTTAAAAAAAAATTTTACTGGCTTTTGGGGGTGACACTGGTTAGTAAAATTGTGTAGGTTTCAGGTGTACAATTCTATAATACAACATCTATATATTGTTCTGTGTGTTTACCCCAAGTCAAGTTTCCTTCCATCACCATTTATCTCCCCCCTTTACCTTCTACCTCCTCCACACCCTTTCCCGCTGGTAATCATCATGCTGTTGTTTGTGTCTGAGTTCTTTTCCTTTGCTTAATCCCTTCAACTTTTTCACCCACCCAGCCCCTTCACTCTGACAGCTGTCAGTCTGCTCTTTGTGTCTATGAGTCTGTTTCTGTTTTCTTTGTTATTTGATTTTGTTCATTAGATTCCACATATGAGTGGTATCATATGGTACTTGTCTTTCTCTGACTGGCTTACTTCACTTACCATAATTCTCTACAGGTCCATCCTGCTGTCACAGAAGGTAGGAGTTCCTTCTTTCTTACTGCTGTGTAGTATTCCATTGTGTTAATGTACCACAGCTTTTGTACCTACTCAGCTACTGGTGGGCACTAGGGCTGCTTCCAAATCTTGGCTATTGTAAATAACGCTGCAGTGAACATAGGGGTGCTTATGTTCTTTGAAATTAGTGTTTTTGGTTTCTTGGGATATATTCCCAGAAGTGGAATCACTGGGTCATAAGGCAGCTCCAATTTAAATTTGATGCCGGCTTTTTAGTAAGTAGTGATTTTCACTGGTCTAGCCAGTTCCTTCTCACATTGGTTTACCAGCCAAAGGGATGACCACCCCCCCCCAATGTCCCTTGGCACATCCTCCAAGTCACCACGGCCACTGCTTTAATCATCTGCAGGTTGGGCCCCTAGGGTGGGGCATATCCTGTGTGTGTGTGTGTGTGTGTGCGCGCGCGCACAGTGTCTGATGTGTCGTAGAGTCCAGAGATGTCCAACCCGTGGCCCTTGGGCCACATGTGGCTCAGGATGGCTATGAATAGAGCCTAACGCAAAATTGTAAATTTAGTTAAAATATTGAGATTTTTTTGTGATTATGTGTCGTGATGTATTTAATGTGTGGCCCAAGACAACTCTTCTTCCAGTGTGGCCCAGAGAGGCCAGAAAGTTGGACACCCCTGTATGTAGACATTTAGAGTCAACCCAGAACGAAACCCTGCCCATTGGATTCAGCAGCCAGTTTTCTTTGGGTCCAAAGTAGCACACCTGCCTTATAGCACACTGACCACAGGTGAAGTTGTCATTTGTTTTCTTTAAACTGTATACCCAACTTGACAGAGGTGAGCAGGTAGAAATCTTGAACACGGAGTAAAGACAGAAAAAGCCAAAGTCCAGGTCTCCATCCCAGAGGACGGGACAGCTCTGAGACGGAGGCAAGAGGCGCGGGGAGTGGAGGATGTGCATGGGAGAAACATTTCCTGTCTGGCCAGGAGAGCAAGAACTCTGAAAGCAGGCAGTTCCTTTATTGAGGCTCCTCTGGGATTTGTGCCTTGGTGGATTCTTCATATATTACAGTGAATTTAATTAAATACATTGTGATCCCAATTGAGGGTATTCTAATTAGCTAGGTCAGGAACAAATTATTCTCCCTCCTTTTCCAAATGAAAACATCTCTCTTCTGCAGGGAGAGCATGTCCTTGGCTGACTGGCTTGCCCCGGTGGAGTGCTCGTAGGCCTCTCCAGCCCCGCCCCCTCCTGCTGCTGCTTATTCGGCTGGTTCTAAGGGTGGAATTCTGGGGATGGGGCCAGTGACACTTGGGAGGCAGAGGGCATCTGGCCAACAGGGTCAGGGTGTTGACCCCCTCACAGCCTGGAAAGTGGCCAGATGGTGACAGAGGTCAGGTCCCTGCTGCTAGCTTAGGGTCTGTTTGCACCAGGTTGGACAGCCTGAGCAACACCAAGTGCGAACTTCCAAAATGTGGTGAGAACAGGACCTGTCACATGCGGCCGACATTGGGAGACTCCAGTTGTGAGCAGAAGTTTGGTCTGGGATGTCACCTTTATAAGCAGGTGTTTCCTAGCAACTGAGAAATAGTTTGTTCTGGATTTTTGTGTGTGTGTGTGTGTGTGTGTGTGTGTGTGCGCGCGCACGCATGCACGTGTGTTGGAGAATGAGCTTGAAGTGCAAAAGCAAGCTAGGAATTTAGAGACTGTGCAAGTCTCTAAGAGAGAGGACCCTAACTGTTCCCTAGGCCTGGACCCATGGGAGAGGCCATGGCTGTCTGCCTTGCTCCCTGCCATTCCTTTCCCCACCATTGGTGGCTTGTGCCCATTTCCCCTCCCACGTGGCTCTCAAGTGGCAGAACGAAGAATTCCTGGGGGCACAAGAGAGTGCCATTTACCACGATGAGTGTGAGTGTAGGATGGTTTTGGAACATCTTCATCATATCAGTTATTTTTAAAGGAGAATCCCCAGTATGATGCTTATTTCAATTAGGATGTGTACAGCAGCATCTCCCAGGAGCCCATAGATTTTAGGACAGGAGACATTTGACACCTCAACTTCCATCCATTTCTTTTTGGCCATGGCATCCTCTCTTCTGCCCTGAGACTGGGGACCCCAGCCATTTCCAAAAGAACCCTAACATGCATATTAAAATTTTATGTTTATGATCCCGCGCCTTATTGCAAGGAAATCCTGTTTCCTGGGAAGGTAGTGGGAATTGGGGGTAAGGCTTTAATGATTCTTGCTCTGATTTCATAGTTTATGATACCACCACAGTCCCTCGATAGAACTTACCGCTTTGGATTCCGTGCTTATTTCCCCAGGTATCTTTTATTCAGTCAGTTTCTGTTGAAGCTTTAATACATGTAATTCTCAGTGACCTAGGACAGCAGTTCTTGTCTCTTGTACAAGATTCCTGCCCCTGAATCCCAAGCCAAACCCTTGCTGAACATCTTGGTTCTTTTTGGCTTTTGAGGTGCCCTGGAGACAGGCCATGGCGCATGAAGGTGGGCGTGCCCATCTCTTTCCTTTATATCTAGTGCCCCACACCCCCCTTCTCTGGGAGGAAGGGGCGTAGCCTCCAGAACACACTGCTCTGGTGAGGTTCATCCCCCTGAATCACTCTGTGAGGAGCCTTGTCTCAGAGGAGGCAAATGGATGGTAAACCAAAAAGAGAAAAAACAGCTCCAATTTATCCCAAGGAAAGTAGCTGTTTATTTCAAGTTGTAATTTCTTTAACAGTTAACATTGAGCTCGCTAGTCCTTTAAACTCCTTCTGGTTGTGAAGTGGCTGTAGGACCGCTACGGCTGGTGGGGACATCCGAAGTCCTGTGGGCCTGCACTGCCCGGGGTTGAAGCACCCGTGTGGAAGGGAAGGGGGGGGGTTTCTCTGTTGGTGCCTGTAGAGCCCGTCACAGTCCCACCTGGGGACTCGTGCAGCCAGTTTCCATGACTGAGGGCCTTGGCCTCCCTCCTCACCCCAGTGATTGTTCTGCAACACGTCCTTGGTGCATTCATGTTTCCTCCTCCAATAAGGTGCACGCACACTTCTGGAATTTTTGCATTTTTCAGTGCGTGTTGGACATGCGTATATGAGCAGACAAGCCTCAGAGCCGTGTTGGTGGATAGGACGTGCTGGTAGGGCCACCGAGGTATTTTCGGTACTGGGCACAGTGCAGGACATTCTAACTGCTCTGCTTTCTCAGTGTCTTTTGTTATACTCTGGACGAGAAACATATCCAGGCAGGACCAGAAGCAGCCGTCAGGGCGTGGGCATTGAGGAGCGCGGTGCGGGTCAGAAAGGGGGGGCAGCACGCAGCACTTGAGAGGCATTTGCTGTGCGCTCTGTGCAGCTGCTGGGACTGGCCTCCGGGGCCGGGGGTGGGGCTGTGGGTGAGGAGAGAGAGGGAAGGACAGGTAATAACATGAACACGTTAAGCCCTTACATTATCTGAATTTCCTCCTCCAAAAGGATGCCAAGAGTCAGGTTGTAGTTCTCTCTTTTCCACGAACTAGCTGGGTTACCTTGGGTCAGTCACTTAAGCTTTCTGGAAGTGTTTCCCCTGCTCTGTGTGCACCCCGTGGACACAGAGGTTCATCCTCCCGGAAAGTGGCCACTTGAAGTGAAGGGGGTGGCCTTTCTGTACCGTGAGCTTGTTCATTCCCTAACTGTCGGTGAAAAGGGTCCGTAGCGTTTTTCATGTTCTCGAAGAGACATGAGAAGGTTGTCAGTTTTGTCCTTGGAAAATCTTTGCCTTCTCTCGGCTGCAGAAGTCCGGGGTCTGCTGACCGTTCCCATGACCTCTCCTGCTCTTGCTCCGCCGCTTTACTTCTGCGTGCGCCTGCCTCCTGCCAGCGGCCGGGCTCCCGTGCGCTGGACTCAGGGTGCTGTGTCCACACCCACACAGCACAGAGTGTAACTTTGTCTGTGTGCTAAGCCAAGTGACCTTGAGATGTTGACAGGGAACTAGTCGGGAGAGATTTATTTTTCTGTCATTTTTTTTAATCCAGGGAAAAAGCTAATTTTGGGTTATCCTAATAGATTGTCATTCTAAATACAAAAACTTGAATCATCTTCCTGGGCTCTGTGTTATGGAACTAGGTAGGGTTCTCTGCAGGCCGGGTGACTGTATAGACTATTGCCTAAAGCCAGGTTTGGCTGTTTCTGTGAAGAGCCAGCTAGTTATATTTTAGGCTTTGCAGGACACACAGGCTTTGTTGCAACTATTCAACCTGTGGTGTTTTGAAAGCAACCACAGACAATTCCCATCATGTACGTGGCTGTGTTCTATTAAAACTTTATTTACAAAAATAGTCAGCAGGCTGGATTTGGCCTGCAGGCTGTAGTTTGCTGACCCCTGACCTCAATAAGGCAGGATGCTTTGGAGAGGGAAAGGTGAACCTTTAATAACTGTGCCAGGAAAACTGGTGGTATGGGAAAGGGCCAGTCCATCAGCATTTTCAGCACTGTGAAAAGCCATCAGGGAGGGGACGCTCGGGGGCCGTGGTGCCGAGAGTCAGCTTGCTGCTTGCCCTCAGAGCTGCTGGAGAAGGGGACGGGGTTGCGGAGGGGGCAGGCGGCACAAGGCAAACTCTTTAAGAAATCTTACCAGGAGGCAACCAGGACAGGGTGGGCTCATGGCGGTGGGCGCCGAGCAGCTTACCCATGGTGTGTCCCTGTTCTTCACCCCCCAGCACCTGCAGCAGCATGAGAGCGGCGTGGAGGGCGAGAGCTGCTACTACCACTGTGTTCTGTGCAACTACTCCACCAAGGCCAAGCTGAACCTCATCCAGCACGTGCGCTCCATGAAGCACCAGCGCAGCGAGAGCCTGCGCAAGCTACAGCGGCTGCAGAAGGGCCTTCCAGAGGAGGACGAGGACCTGGGGCAGATCTTCACAATCCGCAGGTGCCCCTCCACGGACCCAGGTGAGCAGCCTCACAGGCATGGGAGACCAGGCTGGGCCCAGATGTTGGCTCTACGAGGCCTCCTGAGGGTTTTGGTTTGGTGCAGCTGACCCTGGTGTCCACTGCTGACCTCACAGGTGGCCATTGTGTTCCAGAAGGAGTGTGCATGGATTGTTGCCTTTTTGTTTGCTTTTTTAAAGGATCTTAGCACCACTTCTCTTCAGGTATCACGATCCACTGTTCAGGGAGCCAGCCACCAGCTGTTCTATCCCCACCCCCAAATTCCTCTAGTCTATACTCCAGATTCGGTATATTGGTTCAGATTGACAGAAAGCAAATGGTACCTTATGTCTTGCTTGGCATTAAGAATGGGCTGTTTGTGGCCTCAAGTCTGGTCTGTAAGAAAAAACTTCAGATAGGATCAAAACAAGTACTGGCTGTAGACGTTATAATTGTATTTGAGAGTGACTCCAGTTGTTCTGTGACTCAGTGCTGCCTGTTACTTCACAGAGTCTAGACCTTCCAGAGGGAACTCCCCCAGCTCCTGCCTCCCGTCCTGTCATCTCAGCCGCAGCCACCTTTTTCCGTACCTCCCTTCCTCCTCTCTCTGACTCTCACTCCCACGGCGACCTCACTTGGTAGAATCGCCCCTCTCCTATTTCTTCAACCTTCCAGTCCCTTCCTCTCAACTCGGAAGCACAGGTCAGTAGCCTGCCTCTTGAAAGACAATGAAACAAAAGCTCTTCCTTAATCCTCCGTCCCGCTCTGTCTCCAGCAGAATCTTCAAGATTCTTGAAAGGGCACTCTGTATTAGTCATCTCCAGCTACGCCTCATGTCGCCTTAGCCCGCTTCCTCCTGTCATCAAACCACCCTTCAGAGGTCACCTTTGACCTTGGACTTAGCCAACCCGTTAGCTACCTGCTGGGCCTTATTCTTTGCTGCCTGTGGCCTTTGACATCTTTCAGGTGTTTCTCTCATGTCTTCCTGCTTCTCTAGGCCGTCCTCAGGCTGCCCCACGTGCTGGCGTCACGGGGCCTTAGGCCCTGGCCCTTGGCTCCTGGCCTTTTGAAGCTCTCATCTCCTGGCATTGCCACACATCCTTCAGGCAGCTTCCTGGGGTTCTCACTGGTTCCACCTCAGAGACGCTGAGCTCACGGCATCCTGCTTCAATCTTCCTTCTGTTGGTGGCACCTTGTGGAGTGCCCTGGTCAGGCTGGATAGGCTGCGGGGCCGCTCTTCATCCCTCCATCACCCACGGCACCCTCTCAGCCGTGGAGCCAGCATGGCCATCTGGGGGTTTTGATATTAATGTTATCAAGTTTCACATTTTTATAGCTTTTAAAGGCAGAAATTATATAAACCTTATGAAAAATGGGACAACCCACCCCCATCCCATTCCTCAGAGCAGTGGCTTTCAAGATTTTGTTATTTCTGTCATTATTTATTTCCATATACATATTAACATGCTTCTATTACTACTTTATTTTCTTTTAAGTGTGAAACGTCTCTTGACTTTCTACTCTGGAAGATGACGATTTCACTGGTACACCTTGCAATAAATGCACACGCTTGTGCCCACTCAGACGCTCTCCATCCACAGAGCACCCGCACAGACAACACTCCGCACACACTCACACGTGCGCACACTGCACGCACACTCTCCTGTGGCCCCCGCCACACGCATTCCCCCACGCTCCCCAGCTCCCTGCACGCTCAGTCTTCTCCTTCCTCCATCTTCCAGTCTGATTCAATAATAGTTTGGGGTTTTATTAATATTCGGTGTTTTCATTATGCCAGCTCTATAAATATTAATCACAGCTGAGCCGTGTGGAGTTTTCTAATTTCATTTACCTTCTTGTACAACTTTTTGTTTTCCCTGTTTTTCTGGGCACCTCTGATTGATTCATGCCTAACCCTCCTCCGTAGTAGGTGACTCCTGATCCCTGAAGGCTCCACTGTACCAGTTGTGCTGGAGCTTCAGTTCCTCCTGGAGGCATCCCTTCTGGGCCCCTCCAGATCCCTCTGCCACCCAGTCCTGTCCCCATCAGCCTGCTCTCTCTTTGATCCCTTCTTCACGTGGGTAAGACTGGATTTCCCGAAGGACCAGCTGTACCCACATCTGAGCGTGTTTTCCTCCCCCTGGTGTAGCTGAGTTTTCATGTCACTGGAAAGGCCAGTCATCCTGAGTCAGTATGAGTCATTTTTTCAGGAAAGCTCTGTTCGATACCAGAGTAATTTTTGTCATCTCCAGATCACTGCAAGACCATCCTCTCCCATGTGTTTTTCAAATGCCTCTTTCAGTTAAAGCCTAGATGCCTTAACCCATGAGGTCTGCCTCATATCTGACCCCTTCTCTCTGTGTGTGGATGCTCCTAGGAGCAAGGAACGGGGCCTGGTACCCACGGACATGTCTGTGCCCGAAGACTAAGACCATTGTGCCATCTGGCTGTGGGGTCTCTACTGGGGTGCTTGGCCTGTGTTTGTTCCTGCCACGCCCCATTATTCCACTGTCCAGTCATTTCACGGGATTCTCCTTCCTCTACACTATACGCAGACCTATTTATTTCATGGTTTGTTTTTTTTTTTAATGTTTTTCTGACAGCTCCGCATACGTCATTGTTTTCATCTTCTGTTAAAAGCTTGCCCCTTCCCCCCCTCAGTTCTTTCTTTCACTCTGCTCAGAATTCCCGTTTTATTAATGAGGTGCCCCAAACTAAATAGTGTACAGCTGCCATTCCACCCAGGGTCCCTGAACTGGAACAAACAGTGCCCTGTTTCCTAATGGAACACTTCTATTTATGCAGTCCGCTCTGGAATTGCTGCCTGACACCATTGCCTTCTGGGGTTCTCTCGTGTAATGCTATTACGGTCCCCCCCCCCCCCGAAGTGTGTGAGCAACTTCAGTAGAGATGATAGACTTCCTCTCTGTATTTCAAAATCCTTTTGTATTGTCTTTCGCCTGGAGTCATGTTTTGCTCTCTGCCCACCTCCCTCTCATCCACGCCGGCTAAATTTGTACCCCTTACTAATGACAAAAGGGACAGGTTATTGGGTAATATTTATGCTGACATTAACCGGAATGTGGTGCTGGTTTGGAAACCCCTTTTAAGAAAACCCATCTTGAAATATATCCTCTCTGAGTGCCCCTTCCTCTAAGGGATTGGCTTGTAAAACCTGGAAAGAATGACTTCAAGAAAAGGAATATTATGGACTTGCTGGGTATCGAAGGTCATCAACTTCAGGTTTTGTCAACACAGACTTTATAAAATATCCCATTTTCTCCTCTCAAACATAGGATCAGAACCTTCATCTTCAGTGAGAAGAGTCATTGCTACAGCCTAAGGAAGTCTCAGGGGGCTTTGGGCACCTCTGGGAGCCCTGCCTGTTTGGGCTCTGAGCTTCCTACGCGGTGGGGCAAAAGTAGGTTTACAGTTGAGTGTGAGAAACACAGAGTTCATTCTTGTATTATTATTTATTAGTTGTTGTATTATTTTCCATACAAACAACTGTGAATCCACTTTTGCCCCACCCTGTATAAAAGGTTGTGCCATCTAGAGTCTTCGGTTCTGGTGTTCTGATGTCATCTAATTAAACGTTGGTGTTTTTTTCTCCTTCCTTTCCTTTCTGTCTCTGTTGTTCACGTCAGAAAGTTTTATGCAAAAGCCATCGGAAGAACTTCCTTCCCTTTTCTGAGCTCAGGGCCTTGTTGCACCTGGTCTCCTATCACCTTCTCTAGGCATGAGAACTCCCATGCGGGGGCTGGTGGAGTGAACTCTGGGATAGGTTCTTCCCTGTGATGAAAAAAATGTCATCTTTTCCAGTTTTGCTCATTAACATAAGCCAGCATGTTTTCCAATCAGGCAAGTTCATCATCTGGCCTGTTGTCAGCACGAACGTGTCAGTACGGAGAAGAAATTATGAAGGTCTCCTCTGCCCTTCAGAACTAACTGGTGGTGGCCCAGACGTACACCTGCCGCTGGCCACAGAACCCCTTGAGAGGCCTCGTGGCCAGACATACATCATCTTGGTCCTGCCCTGCACCAAAGGGCCAAGTCTTGATGATGGTGGCAACGTGCGAATAATTAGGCCACCCTCCCCTACGTGGTCCTGCTTGTGGGCAGGCCTCACCCTTACATCAGTGGGCATATTGTTTTGCATTGTTTTTACCTAGTGCAACGGTGTTTGCAGTTATACTTCACATACACGGACACACACGGTGGACCTTCTCATTTTAAAGGTGGCTTGGAAATACACATCTCAGAGAACAGAAAATAACCTGACCAGAGGAGGCGACCCCCCACTTTTTTTTTTTTTTTTTTTTTTGCATCTCGATCTTTTGATTATTGGCTTGCGCGTATTTTCTGCGAGACCACGTGGTCTCATGACTGGGTTGGGAGTTGGTGTCTTCTCTTCACCCTGTACCCAGGTGGAGGGGGCCGAAAGCCCATGGTTGTGGGCTGACACCCGGGGCGATCTCTCAGTTACTCACATCCACTGTTTACTGCCCCTTAGTTGGCCAGAGGCTCTTGAAAGATGGAAAGTTCTCATAGGTGGGTCACGTGCAGGATCAGCTTCCCTGTGTGCTTATTAAAAAGGCATTGCTGGCTCCAGGGTGAAACCGTAGTTGACTTCACTCTATCAGTGCCCTGGGCTTCGAGAGGACAAGAGGCCCTTTGTGCTCCTGCCCTCAGCCTTCCTTCTCTCCTCCTCCTCCTCCTCCTCCTCCTGTTTTCTCTCTCACCCTCGCCTTAACTCCTACTTCTTTCACGTCGGCATAGATTTCAGAACTTTGGACTGATGTAATTTAATGATTCTTTATTGAGCGCCTGCAGTGTATAAAACTTTGTGAGTTGAGGGGCACAGCTGACATCTCCTCTCAGCTCTTGGTGTAGATACACTGGTTCATAGCCCAGCTCAGGCGTTCAAGGCTCAGTTTATAGAAGGTGCGCTTGCTTATTCAGAGTTTAGGAGAATATTCTGCTTGGAGTGAAGACGGCATGCCCCTTATGGCACATCTTCGGTGTTCAAGGTGGTGAATTCCTGGGGTCAGGGAGGCAGATGTGATTTGGATGGCGTTCTGCGCTGACGCAGTCCCTGGCTTTGCGTAATGGACCCATTTTTTTGAACCGAGCTTCAGGGACTCCTGTTTAGCTCATATGGCCTAAGAGTGTAAGAAAATGTGCTGTTTTTAACTTTCTCATTTGCTTTTGCTTTTATTTTTCAAGATTGGCTTAAGGATGCTCTGTAAATATGAACCAGGTCCTTTTTTGTAAATAGCTAAATTATATGCAATTTCAGCGTAATTTTTCTCATAGTACCAAAACATGTTGTAGCCAGTTTTGTAATTCTGAAGCATTGTTTTTATAAAACCAAACAGCTATGTTCTTTTTTTTTTCCCCCTTTTTACTGTACATCTTGTTGAAGAGGCTTGGGGAAGGTGTAGGGAGAATGTATTTCAAACTAGGAAAGTTAAATGTAAAAGCACATCAGAACAAATTGGGGTTGACTGAAATTTTAAGCACTTGTGTAGGAATGAAAAAAATATGACTTTATCTGTTATAAATGTATTCCCCAATGAAAGACTGTTTAGACAAGGATTGTAAACATCAGGGTGCTTTTTAGAAAGATGCTTTACAATGCAAGAATAAAGAGATCATTATGTATCGAATGAAAAGGAATATATTGTTAAATGAAAAAGGGAATTTACAAAATAATGTGTAGTTTGATTCTATTTTCTTAAAGTATTTTCTCAAAGCTTTTAAAATGACCATTCTGCCCTGGCTGGTGTAACTCAGTGGATTGAGCACAGGCTTCGAACCAAGAGGTCGCCGGTTCGATTCCCAGTCAGAGCACATGCCTGGCTTGCAGGCCGGGTCCTCAGTGGGGGCACATGAGAGGCAACCATACATTGATGTTTCTCTCCCTCTCTTTCTCCCTCCCTTCCTTCTCTCTAAAAAAAATAAAAAAATAAAAATTAAAAAAAAAAATGACCATTCTAAGACTGTAATCGACATACCTGGCTGTTGCGTGGGTGGGATCTGTATATGGCTGTGGAATTGAGTAGCCTGCCAGGCACGTGGCAAGAGCTCAAACACTGGTGGACCTTAGAGGGAGAGATGTCAGCCCAAGCGCTGATGATAAGCCAAGGAGGAAATCCCGGTTGTCTTTTGTTCATGGAGATAGTTTTGTGTTCATCAGTGCATAGCATACATAGTTTGATTACGGTCTAATTCTCTCGCATTTTGCATCTACGTGAAGAGGACAGGAGTAGTTCTTAGGGTGTGCACTGTCTTGTTTTTCTGTTGGAATAGAGTTCCTGATTTGCCTTAATTAGTCCTCTAACAATCTACAAAGGTCAGTGCCAATTGTCTGCTCATTTACATTTGTAATTGTGATGGCTTCTGATTACATATTCCTTGTCTTTAGTCCTTCCTCTGAGTCTGTGTCCTCCTCTCCCCCTCCTCCCACGCCCCATACATGCACACGCAGCCATGCACCAGGCCTGCGGGGGAAGCCGAGGGCCTAACTCTCCCTGCAGGAAACCTTCGTAGCCATGGCCCAGCCTTCCCTGCAGCTTCAGCGCCTGTTATGGAAAGGCATCTTGGAGAGGCTGTTGCTTCTAAGTTAGGTGCATAATGAAGTCAGACTCAGGGAAATTACGTCAAGACCAGGCAAGAAATCTGAGCGCCATTATCTAGGAGCCTTCTTGGACTGGGTAATTAAGGGCAATTAAACTTCTCTGCTGGCTCTCTGTAAAATATGCTAATAATCTGGTCTGTTGGATGGTGGACATGTGCAGGGTGCTATCTCAGTGTTGTCCCTGCTCCTGGGCTAGAAGGGTCCCTCCAGAGAGGATGTGACATCACCAGGAAGGTTGCTTGGAAATGGGACTTGAGTCGACAACTAATCTACTTCCTGTCTGTCTAGTCAAGGGGACATGGGCATCAGCACCCCAACATTGCACCTTTTAGAAACTGTCTGAGCTCTGGCTGCAATAGCCTGAGTTGCCATGATTCTCATTTGCTCACCCTTCCATATTCCAGCTCTGCCCTTCACTAGTTGCTTTATTTTTATGGGATAATCAAAGCCACCAGGGTTTTCTGTTTTGCCCCCATATATAAAGCTGGAGCATACATTGCCCAGTATGTTGGGCCATATATATGGCTGTATATGCTGGGTCGGTTAGCCTTCTTCTTGGTGGAGGCTGTAGGTTGTCTTCCGCATTGTCCCCTTTGGTAGTTAGTACTGTGTGCCCTCCCAGCCACGCAGCACTGCCCACTCTGAGAGGCAGCAGCACCTACCTCCTAGGGAGGGTGATACCTAGTGGCAAAGCAAAAAGAGAGAGAGAGAGAGAGAGAGAGAGAGAGAGAGAGAGGAGAAAAAGATGCCTGCAGGTGGTACAGGTATTAGAGACACTGTGTGTGTGTGTGTGTGTGTGTGTGTTTTGAGGATGAGTGTCAGGGGTCCCCTGTTCTAGGAGGTGAGCATGCCGCAGAGCCCAGAAACACAGGAACCCCAAGGGAGGTGTAGAATGTGGCATCACACCCAGTGTTATTTTAGTGAAACCTTTGTGCCAAGTCACCTTAGAAAGGGGTCTCCAAGGAACCCGAAAGCTTGAAACTTGACCCTCAAGTGAACACAGACCGCTAGTCAGTGAGTGAGCATTCTTTGCTGGGTTGGAGCTTGGGGCTCTGTGCTTGGATTTCATTTGAGGGGAGGGGCTTTGTGGTGATGACAGCAGCAGGGCACAGTGGTCATCGCCTTCCGTCCTCTGTCTTGTGTGCAGACCCCTCATCCCCACCTCTGCATTTAACACCTCCTTTGTTGCCCAAATGTATTTCCAGAGAAATGACAACTTCCGGAAGGTGCAAAGAATCCTTCGGCTACTCACATCCTATATTAAACTTGTTCCTGACTTTGGTAGGGGGCCAGGGAGGAAAATAGAACTGCGTCTCTTTGCTCACAGAAATAGCTCAAAGGCTTCTTCTCAGCCCTACGGATGTGAAGGTACCCCCTTCAGACTGTGATCCCTTTATGAGAGCTATAGTCCCACGTGGTTTTCTCAAATATTGACTAGTGGTGGAAAGTTTCATGGCCTTGCAAATCATTATAAGCACTGTCCACCGTCTGTCCCCTGGTTCTCGGGCTTCTAGATCCCTTGAGAGCAGCAAGGAAGCTCCCCCCCAGACCCTCTGCCTGCCCGTCCAGTAGCATAGCCACAAGCCACTTGTGGCTATTTAAGTTTAATTAAAGTTAAATAAAAATGCAAACTGTTGTTTCTCTGCCATATGAACCAGATTTCAAGTGCTTAATGGTGACCCGTGGCTCATAGCTACCTCAGCAGACAGCACAGATGTCTAGAGTACTTCAGAAAGGTCTGCTGGACCGTGCTGGGTCCTCGCTGGGCCCTCGCTGGGCCCCTCAGGTTTCCGCTTGGCCAGGCTGGGTTCGGGCCACCTTCTGCATAAGGTTCTTTGGCTCCCATTTTAAAGAAACTGGTGCCCGCCCGCTGCCTGCTTTCTGCTGGTCTGGATCATGTGTATCCTTCATTGTCTTTCTGTTTCTTTTTCTCAATATGGGATGAATATGTTCTCAAACAGGTATTTTTTTGTTTTGTTTTGTCACTTAAGCCTGTCCCATTAGCATTTGGGAGGGGGTTTGAAAGGACTTTGTAAAGATGTTTCTTAGAGTGGATATTAAAGGGGGCTTTTTACAGTTTCATACCTCAAGACTATCTTGAGACCTTTTCTGTATATGTTAATAAAAGGAGCTCTTTATTGTTTTTAAAAGATCCTGACCTCTGCTCTAATTAGAATATTAAAAATTGGATGGTATATGATTTTTCTTGGAACAGGCCTGTCATTTTAACTTGAATATTTTTTCCAAAACTGTCATCATCTTATGAAGTCAAAAAGACTCTGTGTGCTTTTCTCGCGCCATTCTCGCTGGTTCGAGATTCCGCGCCTCGGACGGCCTTTTCCTTAGGGACCGCCTCAGCCTGCCAGCGCTGCCATAACAAATACGGCACAGACTGGGTGGCTCAAACAGCAGGAATTTATTTTTGTCACTGTTCCGTCGGCAGGTTCAGTTTCTCCTTGGCTTGCAGATGGCGCCTTCTCTAGTTCTCACTTGACCTTTTCTCTGTGTGTGAGCATCCCTGGTGGCTCCCTGTATGTCACACGCTCTTCTTCTTGTAAGGACACCAGTCATGTTGAATTAGGGCTCACCCTAAGGGCCTCATTTTAACGTAATCCCCCCTTCAAAGGTCCCGTCTCCAAATACAGCCACAGCTGAGGTATTGGGGGTTAGGACGTCAACATTTAGGTTTGGGGGACACGTTTCAGTCTGTCACATGGACTCTCTGAGACCTGAGGCCAGCGTCTTTTCTCTCCTGTGGTCTCATGGTCGTGAAGGAGGTTAGGATGTCTTGGACACAGAGGTGAAGGGAGGCGGGAGAGACCCTGGACCGAGCCCCTGGCAACATTGTCAGTGCCCCCCAGTCCCTCCTGAGCTCCTATGCACAGGCAGCTCTTGGCCTTGACGACAGTCTTGGCATGTGAAGGAAGAGCGCGAGCTCCTTGGAAGGGGCCTCCAGAGGAAGCCGAAGCACTCGAGGAAACTTGTTAGGACAGGAAAGGGGTCAGGGCACTGTGTCCGTCGAGCCTGTTGGACTGAGTCTTTTCTCGCCTGTTCAGACGCAGGCTCTATTCAGACCTCCTACTGGCAACCCCCCAGGGAACAGCCCGCCCGCCCATGTAGGGACGCTGTTGTGAGTGTGGAACTTGGCGGCCTTAGCATCGGTACCACCTGCCCTTGTTGAGGGTGCTCCCCCAGGCTGTCACGCGTTCGGGCTGGTGTGCAAGGGATTTAGAGAAGTAGTGGCTCCTCTTTGTGACCCACTGGTGCTTTTAAGGAAAGCAAAACTCACTGGATTTGTGGATGGTGTTTGGTAGCCCATTCCCCCCCACCCCCCACCCCCCGCTTGGGGTAAGTGCTCCCCAGAGCCATGACACATTCTGTGACCTGCCATGGTGTAGAATTCTATATGGTGTAAATTGGCTGGGCTTCCATCCAAAGAATTTTTGTTGCTGGAAGTTCTTGAAGGATTTATTTCTTGGTTTCCCTTATTCTGTGTCAAATACCCCAGGCTTGCCGCCATTGAAAGGTCCTAGTGCGTAAGTTTTCAGCCTTACCAACTTCCTGTAGGACCCATCCTCCCACATGTTCACAGGGCAGGGACATCCTCGGACCCAACCTGGGTCTTTCCTAGACACAAGCCTGGGATGCAGGCTTCATGGCCGACCTCCAGAAGGGCCTCCCTTCACCGCAGGAACAAAAAGGGCAAAGGTGTGTTCACCCTTCACAGCTCCTCATGGAGGCCTCATGTCCCTGGGGCCCCCTGTTCCAGACTGTGCTGAGTGCTACCTGCGGCCAGTGGCTGTCACGTTGGGCAGCACAGATGGAGGATGTTTCCCTCTCTATGGAAAATTCATGAGGCCAGTGCTGCTCTAGGCAGGGGCCAAGCTCGGACTCAGAGCAAAGACGTGGGGCTCAGGCAACACTGTTCCCACTGCATCTTGTCTCCTTGCCGTGGGCTCTTACCTCATGCAAGGGGCAAGCAGTGCTTTGCACCAGGATGCGTTCTTCATATCCAGAAAGGAAGGTGACCACTGCTGGATTCTCTCAGGACAGAGGTGAAGAACTCCGTGAGACGGAGGTGAGAAGAGGGGCAGCAGTGAGCTCTGACTCTGCTGCAGACGTCAGAGTGCAAGCCTTGGCCTTCTCCGAGAGCTAGAAATGGTTTGCACGCTTTTCCTAGCACTCAGAGCCCTGTGTGGTTTCCTTATGTGCTTCAGTTCCAGAAGCATTGAGAAACCCCACGGAGTGGAGCACACAGCCTACCCTGGTCAGCTTGGGCAGGCGTCTCTACAGCCTGTCACCAGCCCGGGAGTCTGTTAGCCACTGATGTGATGAGGATTTGGCCTGGCCGTAAACCATGCAGACTTGGGTTCACCCCAGGCATTTTTATAGTAATAACTGGGAATTTGCAGTAGAGTTAGCTGGTTGGTGGGTCTTGAATTATTAACACATCAGCTGAGGCTATGTAGGCAGTAAAAAATCCAAACAACATGAAAATTGGAATCAAGATTTTTGAAAAAGGGCAGGAGAGAGAAGTTACAAGGAGGTTGGGTAAGTGCTGAAGAGAGTTGGAAAGGAAGAGGTAGAGCCGAGGCATAAGTACGGAAAAGGCAACATTTGACCCTCCTTCTTTTAGAAAAGCACCGTGGCTGGGGAAAGTGTGACCGAGTTGAGTCCAGGGGCAGCTTCTTTGATTCTGCAAACATGGACGTGTCCTTAGTGGGGCCAGGCACCACTCTGGGCTCTAGGAAGACTGCCAGCAAGGGGAAGACACAAAGTCTGGACTTCTTCCCGCTAGTACCGGGGGACGGATACCAAATAAACAAATGTAGAATGTTAGGTGTGCAAGGTGCTACAAAAATAGAACCAGGTGGGACAGGGTGAGTGGGGGAGCTGTTTTATATAAGGCAATCTGAAAAAGGCTCCCTGAGGAGGTGACATTGGAGGTGAGTACGAGGACAGTAAGCTAGAGTGTCCATGGACGGGGGGCCCAGCCTGCCCGCCTCGGCTGGTCGGAGGTGCAGGACTGTGGGCATAGAGAGGCCTGGAGGGGAGGGAGCGTGTGGGAACATGTGGTCTGAGCTGGTCACCGGGAAGTTGGATTTTGCTCCCATCAGGAAGGGAAAGGTCTGAGCAGGGCAGGTGGCAGGGTGACTTCCGCTATTCAAGTTACTATGGAAACTTGACTTGCATGTCCACCTGCCCACTGTGGTTCAGATGTGAGTTATCTCTTTCCCCCTTCCTCCACCCCGCCACCTCCCTTCAGAGGAGCTCCCAACTCAGGCGAGGAGGAGAGGGGGTGCCACAGTGTGCAGCCTCCCTAGCAACCTTGCAGAGCTGCAACAACTGCGAGGAGAAAGGGCCTCGTTGACCCTGAATGGCATAGAAGCCACTCCCTGGGATCCGCATTCTCTGGAGTTCTTTGCTCCAGTCCAGCCAGGGGTCAGCAGCTTTTTTTTCCCCCACCAAAAAACAAAATCCTTTTCTGGTGACTCATCACCTAAGTGTGAAGCGCAGGAAAGACTTTTGTCCTTTTGACTTGAGGACGAGTTAGTTGTCTGTACTACAGTGTAAACACCAAACAAGAATGAGAAGCTGGCTCTGGTCAGGGTGCGTGTTAGCAGGACTAAAGCAAAGCCCCCTTCATCTCCTCCCGCCCTGCGCCCTCTGACGGGCGCTCACATTCCGTGGAACACCCTGGTCTGCCAGTCGTTCCAGGACAAGAACTGCATTTCATTACTTGCTATTGTAACCCAAAAGAGCTCGGTGCCCCAGCACCTTTTTTCTCTTGGTGTCCCTGGTGCTGCGTGTCCGGAGGTCATTATCCCATCCAGGAAGGCCCGATAGCCCAACTCTGACTTGCGTGCCTAGCCAGGCTTTGACCGACAGGCCTGATCTAATTCTGCAGCCATTTTGTTCCCCACAGACATGTGCCAGACCCCAGGCGGATCTGAAGGCTTCCTCAGAACACTTAAGACTGGGGAAATTTGTACCATACTGTACTATTTTCTCTGGGCTTCCCTTTAATCAGGAATGTGGGGTGTGTGTGTGTGTGTGTGTGTGTGTGTGTTTCTCCAGGAGATGGTATGCATGGCTGATGGGGAAATAGTGATTCTTTTTCAGTATCTGTTCGGGCACTGCTCCTCTCCCCCTTCAGGGTCCCTGTCCCCTCAGGATTGTCAGGCTTATGTTGAAAGACCCCTGGAGAGAGAGATGTTGGTATATATCATGGGTATTTGGAAAGAATGTTTCAGCCCCACCTGGCTGCCGTGTGTGAGGACAAATTTAATTTGTTTTAAAAATCTGGCCATCGGCAGTCTCTTCTGCTCGTTTCCTTAGGGGAGGAAAAAATTGAAGAGCAGCAAGCAGCAAGCTATGGTTCACATTTGTTTTCTTCCAGATAGACCAGCCAGCAGACGAGAGATCATCTCTAAAGGATATGAAAGGTTTAATAATTTTAATTTTGTTTTTATTAAAGTTTATCATAACTTCCCCCTCCCCCATCGTGCCCTGGTGGAACAGAAGGGAGGGAAGGGGAGCTAATGTAAATATACACAACCCCCAAGCAGCTGCTGAGTACAACTCCCTAATGCGCAGTGCCACGTGGGGAGGAAGTGGTTGGATGGCTGGAGACAGTGGCTGACCAGGGCACGTGATGACCACGCTGCACACCGCCAGCATCTCAGAGTCTTCCTGTCTACGTCCAGCAGACACTTGTTGTGGGATGCTCCTGGCCTTCATTAAACAGAAGGAGAGGAAGCGCCCACCGTCGACTTATTCTATCATGGTTCTCAAGTGGACTGCGTCCCACACTGGTTCCCACTAAAGAAGCCTAGGTTCACAGAGAACAACAGAATTTACTTCTGTTAGATGTTTTTACCCTTTATCATAACAATGAAATATTTCAACCTAGATAGTCTGAAGACTTGCTTTAGACCAAAACCTCTGAGGCTGTATGTATGTGTTTTATGAAACAGCCAAGTTGGGATAAAAATAGTCTTTTGTTTTGGACAGAAAGGTTGTCCTATAAATTATGGTGAAACAGGAGGTGGGATACTAGATTAACAGACTTTTGGCTCCTTTTCCTTTTAGGGAGTAAAACAAGCCTATCTCATGGTGAATTAAGTCTCAATCTCTTGGGTGTGGACTGGAGTGGCCTCCGGCCCAGCGCAGCCTCCCCTCTCCCTGCGGCTGTCAGACTCTGCAGAAGCTTGGCTGTTTGGAATTCCAGTTCCGAGACAAGGCAGGGTGTTGCACCACCTGAGGGTGATGAAATTGTGTGCACTCTCTGTTCTCAGGAAGGCTGGAAATTTGGCTTGTGCCCTTCAGCCATTTTTTTAGGCCATAGGAGTAAAGTATTGTCATCTCATTAAATCTGACTTAAGCAGGTAGTTCACTTAACCCTGCTGAATACCAGTCTTGAAGGTTTTGACTACTTTAGGACTTTATAGTACTTTGTCCATTGGTTTCATGGGGGAATGGTTTGTTAAACAGAGAAGCAGCTTTTCTAGTGGCAGGTGGGACTCCAGGTCCTTGAATCAAGTAGAAGCAGCAGTGAGGAGGCTTCGACCCAGCTGCTCATGTGAGTCAGTGGCCTGGCCCCTGGCAAGCTGTATGGACTGTCATGTGGTCTGTCAAGGTGCTCTTGGGATCTGGGGACCTTCCTGGGCTTCTGGGCTATGCCAGGTAGTGCTGGGGGCTTCCTTGAGGAGGTGTTGGGTAGAAGGCTTCCCTGCAGGGTTGGGTTTGAACCAGACCAGGTCTTTCTTCTGAGAAGACCCCAGAGACTACCCCAAGTTTGCAGGCATCAGCCAGCCCCTCGATGGCTGGGTTCCAGGTGGAAGAGTGTGCCGAGCTGCCCTGCAGCCTGTAATCTCGGAATTCTTTTATGGGAGTTACTTGAACCAGTAAGGGCAGCTTTCTTGACCACTCAGCTGGAGCCCTGTACGCAGGAGAGATGAACAAACGCAGCCGTGTCACTCCCTGCAGGCCGCTAGTCACAGTTTAGGCCACCCTGGATGAGCGGAAGGGATACCCCCCCCGCCCCGGATGCCAGACCCCTCTGGTTGGACTGGGTGACCACAGGTCTTGGTCCCATCTTTTCAAAGCTGTAGAGACTATGAAGTTCATAGAAGGTAGGGAAACAACAACAGAATTCTCTCAGCGCATCCAGCTGTGAGTTACAGAGCACCCCAGGAGCAGATGAACAGGTTGCAGGTGTGTCCAGCCTGTGGCCCGAGGGCCGCACGTGGCCCAGGATGACTGTGAATGCGGCCCGACACAAAATCGTAAATTTACTTAAAACATTACGAAATTTATTTTGTGATTATGTGTCACAATGTATTTCATGTGTGGCCCAGGACAACTCTTCTTCCAGTGTGGTGCAGAGACACCAAGAGGTTGGACACCCCTGGGAGGAGTTTCGTTTTTCCTCTCATAAGCACACGTGGGAGAAGGGCAGTCGAGTGCAGGTGCCAAGGCCCCACAGGGTCAGTGGGGACCCAGCTTCCTTCCATCCTTCAAGCAGGCTGCTCCATCCGCTCCGGGCAGGAAGCGGGAAGGCACAAGCAGTGCCACCCCTTTAAAGAATTTGCCCCAAAGCCTCACCCAGTTACTTCCTCTTGCATCTCATTGGCTGGAGCTCAGTCACGTGACTCTCCCTGGACCCAGTAGAGACTGGGAGTTGCAGTTTTTAACTGGGGGTATTGCCTCCCTGAATAAGAAGAGTGTTGTATTCACCAGGAAGAACAGTTATTAGGAAGGCAATTAGGAGTCTCTGCCACACATCTCTTGAAAGATAAGGAAATGATTACGTAAACTGTGTTATGATTATGTGGTGGAAATCTGGGTAGCCATTAGGAATAACATTCTTGATTAATATTTAAGGAAATGGAAGAAAGTTCAATAGACAGCAGAGGCAAGACACAAAGTCATGTAATTGTCCTAGTTTCTTTTAAATATATGTAAATATACTGCGATGTTATTACTGATTATGGATGATTTCTATTTTATTCCTACTGTCTTATATTTTCAAGATTTTCAACAACAGGCATTTATTGCTTTTATGATCAGGAAAAAAGGGCAGACTGTAAGTGTGAGGAGTGAAGAACTTGGTAATTACTACCTCGTATATGAATTATACTTGATGGAAAAAATAAAATGAGTAATAAAGGGGAAGTCTATAAGCATCTAGTGGTAATGGAATGATGATGAGTAACTGTAGTGCCAGGACTTCATCGAGAACAGATCCCATCATGCTAACGAGATAAAATGAAGCAACGCACATGGGTTCTCATTGGAAAAGGAGGTTGTGTTGTACTAATGCAAACTTACATTCTGGAGGCTCTAAATTCAGAAACACTCACCATTCTCTCCAAGCGTCTTTTCAGGGTTACTCAGTGGCAATTCTTTTCCACATTTTTGCATTGGAAACACTGGGGCATGTTGAGCTTTGCGATTGTTAAGCACCTGTTAGATGTTCTCTCTCTCTCTCTCTCTCTCTCACACACACACACACACACACACACAATTAATAGGATCCATGTGATTGATGGCTATCACCAGATAGTGAGCCAGGACAGTAATATCCTGGGTCCTCTGAAGTGTGAGGAATTCTTTGGTTGAATGACTGGGAAAGCTCCAGAATGGGCTAACCTGTCCCCAGAAGGATGGATGGGTAGAAGCAGGTAGAATAAGATGCTAGGGGTGTTGGGGCATTCATGAGTTTGGTAAGGGACCAGTGAACAGGCCATGCTAGCTAGAGAAAGGATCTTGGGCAAGGACCAACTGTTGTAATCCCATTTTTTCCCACCATTTGTCTCTCTCCGTCCCCCTCCCCATCCCCCTCCACCACACCAGTCTGCCCTTTTGAAAGACAAACAGGATTGCAAGTGTGAGCATCATAGAGGTATCAAAAACAAATACATAAAACTCCAGTCTTTCCAATATCCCCTAATCAAATTCAGAGCCTAAGAGAAATTTTTACATGTTGAACCCCAACTAAAAGAAGGACTAATACATAGAAATAATATGTTGATTTTTGGGCTGTTTGCGTTGAGGAGAACTGCAAGTGCTGGTGAGAGTTCTATTTCTATGTAACATTTACATTAGTAACTTGAAAATAATAAATAGTAAATGAAATTTGCATACAATCGGAAATATTTATGCCGTAATAGGTATAATTACAAAAACTTAATAGCAAAATTACACATTTGTACTACAGATGTTAGGAATCTTGCTGTATTTTATTTGTACTTCTTTAAAAATTTTTCAATTTTGATATAATTTCAGACTTAGAGAAAAGAGTAAAAAGAATTCTTTAGCCATATTCTCCAAATGTTAATTTATCACATTTGTTTTATCAAGTTCTCTCTTTCACACACACACACTTTGACTTTCTTTACATGCATGTGTAGTATGTGTATGTATGTATGTATACACACGTATACATACATACACACAGACAGACAGATATTTACTTTTTTTTTCCCCTGAATCACTTCCTAGTAAATTTCGGACATGGTGCCATTTGATCTCTAATCAGGTTAGTGTGTATTTCCTAAGAACAAGGGCATTATCTTATATAACTACCAAAAAAAATTATCAAAGCCAGAAAATTAACATTGATACAAAACTGCTAGATGATCTTACAGGTCTCATTTAAATTTTTCCAACAATACCATTTATACGAAAACTCCGGATCACAGGTTGTATTCGGATCTCCACCTCTTTCGAGCCCTTTGATCTAGAACAGTCCCTCAGCTCTCCTGCATCTTCTACAGCGTCGACGTGTTTGATGAGTACAAGTTAGTGGTTTTGTGTCCTTAGATTTGGGTTTGTGGTGTTTCCTTGTCATTAGAACCAGGCAGTGCATTTCGGTAGAAATTCCGAAAGGGTGATTTTGTTGTTCTCATGCATTGTACCAGGAGGTACTTGATATTGATTTGTCCCTTTATCGATGATGTTAACTTTGATCACTTAGTTATGGTGATGGTTGGTGATGAGTTAGTTAGCAATCATGGTGATTAGTGAATTGTAAAGTTACTATTTTCTCCTTTGTAATTAATGAGGATCTAATGGAGAGACGTGCACTGATTCTGTTTAATAAGGAATTGATTTTTAAATAGGATTATTTGAAAAAATATATGCTAATAAAAATCAATAGATAGAAGTATTTGGCAAGAAGAGGATAGTATGGTCACTAAAGCTGATTTCAAGCTTATATCTTATTTACCAGTTTCTAGATGATTAGGTAATTCGGCAGACCAAAATACTGAAAGAGTGGAGAGAATTTTACGAAATGCGCTGGCCACTGATGGTGGAAATGAGTGAGGAACAGGGAACTTTGAAAATAGCCTAAGGAATGATTATAGGATAAGAAGGAATAAGAAGTTCTTAGCTTGGCGAGAGCCTGAGTAGCAGGGTCTCAGAAATGTGAAAGTTGGTCCTATGACAAATCTTAATTAATTTCTAATTCTTTTAATTTAAGGAAACGAACACCCTTTGTTGTCGTCCATGTGCCCTGTTTGAATGGGCCTCTGGCTGACCAGCCCTGGGCCAGATGGGGCTGACGTCTGCGTGTGGGAAGGAAGCGTGAGGGGCTTGGAGTCCTGCTTGCTGTTCCGTGTTCTTAGTTCCCTCCAGACTTGCAGTAGTTTTTAATCCAAGCGCGTTTGATTAGCTTTCATTTTTCTCTGCTAAATCCAATAAAAAGTCCAGGTCCTTGTTCCCTTACTTTCCATCTGCGCCCTTTCTCCGAAGGGCACAGATTAGAGGCTGATCTTTGTCCCGGACGGCTCAGAAGGCACAGCCCTGTCTTCATCTTCCACTTTTTTCTCTTACTTGCTTTGGTGAAAATACAGTCTTCTGATTTTTCTTCTTCTTGCGTCAAATCATTGTCAGCTTTTTCTCCTGCCCATTCTTAGAATTCCTGCCAAGCCCCATTCTTACCTTTCTTCCTTTCTGGAGGTAATTATTCCTCTTTTCATCTTCAAGGCTGCCCACACAATAGGGCCCTCTCTCCTGCCTCCTTGGGGAACAGAGGTCCATTGTTCCCCAAAGGCAGGACATGCTCTGTGCCCTCGGGAGCTCACTGCCTGAGGGGAAAGGATTCCTGAAAAGACCGTTGACACGGACTTGGAAAACTGCTGATATGCTGATGTGTGAAGGGCGCAGGGTGTTCTCAGTGTCCAGTGTGTAGAATGTGAGTGGGGCGGAGAAGACGGAAGGTCGGAAGGTCGGAGGGAGAGGAGGGTGGAGCACGTTCTCCCTGAGAAGGGGAATGTGGGCTTTCCCATTGAGAACGGAAGCACGAGGTGCTCGCACTCAGCAGATTCTGTGACCTCACCCTGTTGCAGGCATGCAGTCCGGGCACCCTGGGGAAGATGGACGGAGTGGAAGGTGCAGGTCCTGGAGAGTGGAAGACGAGCGTGGGGGTGAGAGGGAGGTACTTAGTGCAGTTGGGTGGTTCCATCCGGGAGAAGTGGGGAGAAAGCAGCTCAGGAGGACTGTGAGTTGTCTGGCTGGGGTCCCTAGACGGGTGCTGGTGCTGTAAGTGGGAGACAGCCAGTCAAGGAGCAGATGTGAGTAGGAAAGTGTTGTGAAACCACACATTCCTCTCCCATCTCCCACTTTTCCAAATGAATATCATGCTTAACATTAGTACAGAGTCTTACATAGGATATGTACTGTTCCAAAAAGAGGTGCAGCCTTGTTTGAGTGATTATTTAATATCTTCTCACTGTTCATTCCTAAAACAGTAAAGCTCTGTGAAGCAAGGGCCATGTCACATGCTGCTGGGGTAGCCCGGGTCCAGCTGTGTCCCGCCAATAGGAGCTCAGGCACCGCCGCGCTTCCCTGGGTGCCAGCTGGCTGGTTCTGGCGAGGCTCACGGTGGGCTCCCAGCATGCCACGACACACACACTCCCTCCTGCATGTCCCCAGTGCTGCTCTTGTCTTTTTCCTGCCTCTCTAAATATTCCCTCCCTTTTTGAGGCTTGAGAACTAGCCGGAAAAAGCACCGTGACAGGTTAGTGTATTGTCCAGGAGTACAGTAAGTCCTCACTTCAATGTCATTGGCGGGTTCTGGAAGCAGAATGACATAAAAGGCAACCAATTCTACCAACAGCTAATTGATATAAATAAGAGTTGAGTTCCTATGGCATCTCATCAACATTATAACAAAACTATGTTGTCCAAGGACCTGCTGTATCATCATCAGGAGGAAACGGCTACCTGGAGAAAAAAGCACCTGGTCACCATACAGTCACTTCTCTTTTGTTTCTGCAGAAGATCATACTCTCCCTGGGTTCACTGCTTTTCACGTTAGCCAGAAATTTGACAGGAAATGACTACACGAGCAAAAACAGATGATCTAGCTAAAATAAATGAGGATTCCTGGTTTAAACTGGTATCATCAAGAAGTGGAGGAGAGTCGAACTCCTCACTGGCTCCAGAGGGCACTAGATCACAGGATCACAATATTGCCCCTCGTGGCCTTCAGATTGGGCACATCGTGTCTTCAGAAAGGCATTTTGTGTGTTCTTCCATCCCCTGGAACAGAGGGGGGCACTCGAAACAGTACCTGTCTTCCTACTCAGGGTGACCCCAGATGCCCCCTCCATGTGATCAAGTGCACATTGCCTGTGTTCTGTGACCTGAGTCATGCCATTCCAGACTTTGCCTGACTCTGCTTAAAAAGTGCTGGTTTTTCTAAATTTAGTGCAGTTACTCAGGGTTCTCACTAATCTGCTACCTGGCCATCCTTCGCTTTGTGGAGTAGAATTAAAGGTGTGCTTCTCTCAGCCAGTTTCTGACAGGTTTCTGGTGCACTTAGGGCTGGGGCTGCTGCCGACTGGACATCCAGTCTCATGCTGGGTTAGTGAGACTTGACACTGGGCCCTCCAGGCCATTTTTGCTCAGCCTGTAGCTGGAAAACATTCATGTTAATGAGATGCATTCTTAGTGCATAAGCAGCTCCCCTTCCAAAATAAGAAAAGCAACACATACTTATTTTTTTTTAATTGCAGTGTGTGTGCGGGTTGGGAAGTCCCACGGGCCATAGGATGAGGCTTTCCCCTCCCCAGAGATAATGACTGTTCATATTTTGCAAAACTTTCTTCCAGAAAGACTGTAATGTGGGGAATCTGAATCTTTACTGCCTATTCTCTTATTCCCAGGTCATTCAGGTGAAGCAGGGACAGCACATTGGTGGGTTGGTGCCCATGTCAGTAACGGGGAGAGGGAGTGGGGTTGGGTTCCACGAAAAGATGTCACTCTTGTACATTGAATGAGTTCAAAGAGGTGAAATGGCTTTGCAGAACCCCTGGGATAGGGTGGGAAGGCCTGCGAATGTCCTGCAGCATCCTGCAGTGACCCAGGGTCCGTGTCACTTCCTTCTGGGTCTCCACAGCTCTGAGGAGGCCCTCCTGAGCTTCCCTGCCCTTCTCCCACCTCAAGCATCAGGGACTTTCCGACCAGACCTGGTTATAAGATCTTTTCAAAGTTACATGCAAGTTTAGATCCTGACTTCGGCTGTGTTACATAATCCAGCAATGATTTTGTTTTTTGACCTTTTCAGGTAATTTGATGAACAAAATGGTGCCTCATCCCAGAAAAATGCATGTCTGCAAAAAATTCTGCATGTTTAACTCAGGGGTCCCAAACTGCACACTTCTAAGGGGTCAGTTCTTTTATCTGTAAAAGGGGACGCTTCGGCCCACTGTGCAGGTCAGTCTCTTTAATTCTCAGGACAAGTAAGTGAGAGAAAGTGCGTAAAATATCTTCCCTACCTGAAGTCGGGCGCAGAGCTGACATGGGTTCTTTCTGACCCTCATTCTCCCTTTTACTCTCCCCTCTTTCTTCCAAACACCTGTGCCTTGACCTACACATTCGCCAAGGGAGAAGAGTTAGTCTCATTTCATTTTTGGATCATTTGTTAGGCTAGATCCCTGCCAGATTTTCATTTTATCTGTCCACAGTGATTTCTTTGTTCCTTTTTTTCTCCTTCCACTCCGGGGCATCTCACGGCTGGAATCATCGCGTTATCTTCTTGGTCTGCAGCTTCACTGCACCCATTTCCTTTCTGTGGGAGGGGTCTCTTGAGCTCAGAGAGTCCTCAAGTCTGCCTCTCCTGATTGTGGCTGTCCTGGAGTTTCAGAGCATCTTCAAGGTGGTGTTTCCTTTGCCCTCCATGGCAGGGAAAGCCCTGCCCTAGAGTTAAGCTTGAGATAAGCACCAATGGCAGAAGTGTGTCTTGGCCCCTGGGGCACATGGCACCACCGTGGGACAGAGATACTAGGCAGAACCCGGGACCTTGGTCAGTGGTTGCAAGTGGAAAGAGCCGGCACTGAGCGTGGAAATGCTCATTTGTTCTGGGCTCGAGGTGACCCTAACCTCAGTGTGGCCTGCCTCCTTGGCCAGGTCCCCTTCATCTCAAAAGCAAAATTCTGGCCTCTCTTCATGTACCCTGCCCCATAGACTGGTCTTAACTCCTGCCCTTGCACTGGCACATTGGATAGGGGCAAGGTCCAGGTTCATGACTGGCATTCACTAGAGAGCAAGCCAAGCTCTAGCACTCACAACAGGCTGTCATGACCCAGGTGTCTGATGTGGCCGAGCAGAGGGCCACCTTCAAGAGGTGAGGCTGATCTGAAGCTCTCATGGCCTAACTTAGGACCGAGTGGACTTATTTGTAAAGTGAGAACTCACCTGGATTATGGGATGGGACTTGGACCACCACAAATGCCTTCTCCCATTGGTCTCTTCCACTTCCAGCCAGTCTCATCCTCGGGCTTGTTGTTCGATCCCAGTTCTGCCTGGGTATGTGGCAGTCACCTGCGAATACCTGGGAACCTTCAAGTCCCAGGTTCATTTCAAGAATGAAAAAACCCATTTAAATTGCTTCGCTGGCTGTCACTAGCCTGAGGGTGCTAAGGAATGTAGAATTCACTTTTAAACTCTTCCAGTGGTTGGACAAATGTTTGCCTCACCCAGCGCTGCTCAGGCTGCCCCAGCTGGACATGCACCAAGTCATGGCCTCGTTCACAGCCTCTGGGGTTCAGGCAGAGTCTGTCATTCTTCAGTCGGCATTGCCACAACTTACACGTTGAACACGACTTCCACCGGATCCCCGTGGGCTCCGTCTCCACACCTGGAACATCTGGATGTTTCCAAAGAGCTTGCCACATAGGTGATTGATGGCTTTCATTCTTGGTTCGGGTTCTGGAGAGGCCACAGTTGTTGGAACTGGAATTGGTAGTCCTAACATGCCCCACCCTGACTCGGCAGCTTTGGATGCTGCGTGGGGAGGCCTAGGAAAATGAGAGCCGTTTGAGAGGTCAGCTGCCTCTCTGCCGTGTGGTTTGGTGCTTCATTCACAGGTTTGTAGGAAGGTTTCAGAACTCATGTATGTCTTTTGATGCATGGCAGTCTGTTGCCAAGATACAACTTCAAGTGTTAGAGCGGCACAGGTCATCGTCTCAAGACATCAGGGGGAGCACCCCCTCACAACTGTAAGCAGGTACCTGGGAGCACAGCCCTTTGGGCTGCTAAGTGACGGATGCAGTCGTGTCTGTACCGGTGCCTCTGTGTTTTCTAACGTGTATTTGAATGAAGCTTCCTCTGTGCCAGGTATCCTCGTAGCCCTGCAGACATGCTGGTGAACATGGGGCGGCAAGCTGAGGGGCCAGCTGGTGCAAAGGCCCTGGGGCAGAGGGAAGGCCAGTGCAGCCTCTGTGTCCTGGGAGGGGAGAACCAGGTGTCACTAGACTTACCCTTGTAAGCAGGGTCCTGAGTTTGGGGTTTGAATGCTACCGGAGGAGGAGTCCAAAAGTGGCCTGACATGATGGGACTAACCTGTAGGTGTATAGCGTACAACTTGTCACATCCTCCCGTCCTCATGGAGCTTACCCTCTCAGGCAGTGGGAGACGGAAAACGGTTACATTTGTTCTTGTGTGAAATTTTAAAAGCAAATGAACTTTCACATTCTTGCACCTTTTGCATCTCAGGGGTTTGACTTTTCCTGATAGAGTTTTCCTGGGATGAGTTCTTCCAATCCTGGACTTGGGTTTGCAGGTGCGCATCTGGGGCTTCCTTTGAGGGTGTCTGCATCAGAGTTGCTGTCTGTCCTCCTCCCGGGGTCAGGTTCACTTTGCACTGCTACTGATGTGAGGTTTTTCACCAGATGCTTAGGGGAAAGATTTAGTGCCCTCTACCTTGGCTGATAGTCTTCATGGAGAGGTTTAAATGTGCAGATAGGGGACATGCTGTATGACCAAGGTGCTTCCAGAACAGAGGGGTAGACACAGCACAGAGGACACATGTGTCTGCCAGCTGGTGGCTTAGTGGCTCATCTGCATGGGAAAGGGAAGATGGAAGAGAAAGGCATAAACTGACATGTGGCTATTGACCAGGTGAGAGAAGATGAAAAAAGTGCTCAAAGCAGTGTTCGTAACTTGGGAAGACCCTGGGAGGCTGTGAAGTCCACTTTGTGGGCACACACCATCAGATTTTTAGCTGTTAGACAAGGGACGAGTTTTTGAGAGACGCCAGGGGAACAGCCAAGCTTGGGCAAAGACCTGGAAAGGACTGACGATTTAGACACATCCTGCCCTGCTTGTGAGGGGCGTCCACAGGGTGGCAGCTTCAAAGGTGACTTACACACTTGTAAATTACAAAGGAAGTGGAGAGGGACAAGTTTTGATGTTTGTTAAATGGTGAAAGGAATGGGGGAGTGAACTCGGGAAGTTTTTTATAGTTGTTAAATATGTGGCTCCGCCACCTCCCACGGGAAAGGGCAGGCCTCCAGAGTGAGGCGGGCGCAGCGGGACAGGAGCATCCGTGGCCCTCCCAGCCCCCTTCCAGCCACCAGCCAGACGGTGCTCCGTGTTTTCCTCCCTGCTCTGCACAGAAAGTAGATTTTCTGGCTGGGAATCGGAATCTATTAAAAATAATCAGCGACGAGACTGGTATTATTTATTTAAGTGTGGAACGCTGAGAGGGAGGACTGGGTGGGGAAAGAAGGCGAATGAAATGCTTCAGCTGCTGGAGAATGTTGTTCTTCCCAGCCATGCGAGGAGCCACAAACATCCATCACGTTGGAGAGGCGCGGAACAAGGCCTCGTCCCCCTTCAGAGGTGCCCAAGTCACCTCCTTTAAAATAAGCTTCTCCTGTCCTTGTGTTTTTGTTAGTTATCCCCTATTTCTGTAAACCGGCCTCTGGGTCTCTCTAGGCTCCAGAGTCCAGGGGCCCAGCCCCAGTCACCAGCACCACAGGAGGTGGGCCCACCCCAAATAAACTCCACTGACCAGGAATATGGACCAGGAGCAGCCAGAGAGCTGTGTTCCGCCCAGAACCAAGGCTGGCCCAACGCGCTGTGCATTTTGTCTAACCAGTGTCTCGCCGCGTTCTTGCATTTGCTACGCAGCTCACTGTAGGCTGAAAGATGGTGTCAGTAAAACTCCCTCCTACCCTGAACTTTGCTGGTTTCTGGTAAAGACAGTGAGCTTGAGCCTATGGCTTCTTCTGTTGTAATTCATATGCACTTAAAGCTCTGTTGAAAATTCCCTCTGTCTTTATTTCCCTCTCTGGAAGACAGAAAAAAGTGGAGTCTTATAGATGGACCAACAGATTTCCAGAGATTTTTTTTTTTTTTTTTAACCACAACTGTAAAAGGGAAGTTGGGGAGAGAAAGCTGAGGTGGCGATGGGATGGTGGGGGCAGATTTCCTCTTTTGCTCCCCTGTGGTCTCACTGAGGTGATAATGGTTGTCATAGAAATTCACACCCACAGACAGCCATTTGCCCCATTTCCACCCACAAAGAATGGAATCCAGGATCCCTCCTGCCTTCTGAGTGTGAAGAGAATGGCTGAGTTGGTGAGAGGGAACAATAAAGAGGATTGGCTCCAGTGTTGTTGATCGGAGCTGAGTGTTTCTGGAGATAGTAAGTCGTCATCTTTTTGGTAGAAATGCCCATCTGTGGATTGATTGCTTAAAAAAAGAACAGAGATGAAAGTTTGGTTCTCACTTTGGAAACAAGGAGGTTGTGTTGCCTCTTGGAGGGGTCCAGTCGGCATGGGGACAGCGTGCGGAGGTGCACAGAGAAGCCATCCAGGAAGGTGTGTGGTTGTGGCCTGCGGCTGCCCCTGCAGTGGCCAGCCCAGCCTGTCTGCCAGCCAGGTGGACTCTGGAGCTGAGTGGGAGAAGCAGGCAGAGGCCGACATTGATCTCGGCCTTGCTGTCTAGATTAGTTCCCTGCATCTGCTCTGTTTGGATAGGCCTGAGGCTGCACGGGAGACCCCGCTAGCTTTCCAGAAGGGAAGCCAGCCTTGGTGGTCTGGCAGGGGTCATGGCTGCCGCGGGCTCTGCCCTCTTCCTCGGCCAGGTTGCGGCAGCTGGTGCATAACTGGGGCAGCATGTCCACATCTCTCCTCCTCTCTGCACAAATTGGAAACGACTAACCTTGCCATATTTAGTGCAGCGCTAACGGCCACTCGCCTCTGAGGGGTAATCACGCAGGCATAAATTCGGAAAGTTGCTAAGCTATGAGCAGTCTTATGAGCATTAAAAGTGTCCTCTTTGCCAGAAAGGTCATTCATAACTTGGCTACCCTGCTGATGTACAGTCAGTGATATTGATTGATTAATGTATAAAAGCACCAGATCCATTTGCTTCTATGAAAGAGAATAAAGTGCAGTCGACTCTCTCTTTATTTTCACCTCATCCTTTTGTTTGAAGGACATTTTTTCCCCTTCTTTTTGTTTTGCCAGCTAGGTTTAAGGGGGTTACAAAAAGCCAGTTTCTGCCAAGTAATGTGTTCACAAAAGGAACATTGATTCACATCAGTGTCGCTTGAATTACTCTTAAAGGTTTGCCAAGGAGTTGCTCTTATATTAACCTTCTGTTTGCGAAGGAAGAAATAAATAAGTCATAAAGTCAAACTCATTGCTTTGCATTTAGTTTTGGACTTGATCTGAAATAATTTCTTCCACAGCTGATTGTGGTGAAAGGTTTTGTGCAAAAAGTCCCTCATTGGTTTTGGAGGTACCGGGTGGGGGCACCAAGGGAAGCGAGCCTACCCCCTGCCGCCGGAGGCCTCCTGGGTACCAGATCACGGAGCAGCGCTGAATTTACTTCCAGTGCAGAGATTAGTTCTGATTGGCTGCCTCGCATTCAGGCTGAGGAGCTTTGGTCCCCTTTCCTTGCTCTCTTAGACAGTTCACACAATCAGGTGATGGAAGGAGCTGGAATAAAAACCTTCCTTTGTGTCTGGAAGATGAATTCTGGTGGGAAGGGCAACATTGCTTTTTAGCTACAGTGGAATGAATTAGTTGTACCGTCTTTGGAGTTACCCTCCAATTTCCAAGTTCTTTACAGACCTGGCAGGGTAGTAGAATGAAGTTGGGGGAAAAAAGAACTACTCTGCTTTTTTTTTTGTAAACCTCAGTGTGTTTACTGCTTGTTTTAATTTTTCCATTATCCAGTTAGTCTGAAGAATTTCCTAATCTTGAAAAACCAAAATGGTGTCAGTTATCTATAAACTTAAAGTGTATTGATTACCCTGAAATTTGGTGAGCCTTAAGTCATGTATGGGATAGAGTATTTTGCCAACCAGTGAGCTTTGTTACTAAGCTTTCTTTCAGTGTCTTGATTAGAAATGCCTAGGAAGATAGCCTTGTGTTAGGCAGGTTTGAGCTGTCAGTCATTACTGCCTGGCTTGCCATCTTGGATTCTTTAGCATTTGACATGGCCACTTCGAGTTGGAAGCACTTCAAAACAGTGTTTCAAGCAGGTGGAGAAGCCAGGGGAATGTGGGATTGTGGAGCCTGGGATTGTGGAGCCTAGGGCGGCACCCTCGTCCTGGGAAGGTGCAGTGTGAAGCATGGCCTGCAGGTGTCAGTGTGGAGTTCTCCATGTTTGCTGGCCTTGAAGTGAAAACCGGCCTGTTCTTTTAAGGCCCCCATTCACTTGGCGAATCAACAGGGTCCAGCAAAAGGTGGCCACCTTCTTTTGCTCAAGGCTAATGCAGATGCTGGAAGAACCCCTTTGACATAGTTTGCAGCTCTTGGACACCGTGACTGTTGATGGCTTCCAGCCACAGAGGCGTGTTCTCTGTGCTTAGGAAGCTTCAATACCTAGGTCCTCCCTGGGAATGTGGGCCTTTGGACCCATGTACACTGACCATCTCTCTGGGCAACCACCACCTAGGTGGTATTAAAAAAAAAGCAGCAGGTGGGAAAAAGTAGATTTTTTCCCCCTCTCCCAGAGGTGGTTTGGGAGTTTGAAGGAATCTAAGCTCCTGTGAATCCCTCCTAGTTCAAAGGGGCCTCGCAGGGGGCTGGCTGCACCTGTCCTGTGCTCTGATAGAGAAGCAGCAGTTCTTCACTTGGGGGCATTGGAAGTCCCCCCACTGTCATCCCCACCCCTGCCAGGTTTTACCCGACACCTGGAATAATCTCTGTTCGGCCACGAGGACAACAGCGTTCCCAAGTCTGACCAAGTCTGACCAAGTGCAGGTGCTCGTGTCGCTGCCCCGGGTTTCCCTTCACTCTGCAGCCCGGTGCGGGAACCACAGACCGACAGGTCCGGTGTCTGACTTCACAGTCGTATGTGCGCTGTGTCATCAGTTCCTTTCCCTTCCGAACATCCCGGATGCTGCATGCTCACTGCCAAGCTAGCCCCAAGACGCTGGTGAAGTGCTGGCCCAGATGGGGAGCCAGACTAACTTCATGTAATTGTTTAATTAAAACCTTGGTTTTCTAATTGCAATCTAAACACAGCGCCTTTTGTTAATGAAAGGCGACCCCTGTGCTTGTGTTCTCGTGCACAGCGCCTCTTCTTTATTTTTTCCAACGTGAAAATCGACATTTAAGTTCCCACTGTGGGGAAGGTGGCAGGTGACGTTTCTTGCTGTTAGAGGTGTTCCACGGCTCCTTTTGTCGGTCCCTTGTCAGCCTCTTACTGGGGCTGTGGTCGCCTTTCTGATTTCGTGTTGCAAGGAATCACATGTGTAAGCCCTTCACCTGCCGGAGCAATCAGAAAGCCAGAGGAAAAAACCCCAAGTTTCTCTGGCGTAAGCATTATCTTCCATATTTCTGGTGCTGGAGTTTAAAGAGATACATTTTAATGTTTGCTTTTTAAAAGCAAAACCTTCCCTTGATTTCAGATGAATCCTGGCACCTTTTCTCCCCCCTCCTCCCTCTGCCGAGGTGATAGGAGCTGGCTCAGAGGATACACTGAGAGTAAATCCATTTTCTTGCCTCTCTCTCTCTGTAGAATAAATTAGAATTTGCCTGATTTAATAAAATGGCTTCATCTCCCTGCCATCTTTCCCATCTCCAGAGTATTCCTTCCGTAGTGGCCCACTCTTCTATAATGGATCTCAGCGCCGTATCTCCATGTTACAGGCTGGTGGTTTCACATGTAACTCGCTCACTCACGCTCTCACACACACGCTGTTTCACACACGTGCATCCACGCCAGCTTTGGGGGATCCTGAGGGCTGAAGGTGCGGAAATTTGTCACCAGATCTCATTTTCCCCATTGTCAGGCGTGATGGTTATAATTAATGTAGAGGTCGGCGCAATTTGCTGGCCTTCTGCCATTAACCCAAGCCTCCTGGAGTTGATGTGGCCACAATGTAGAATATATTTTGGGGGCCGGGGGGAGAGGTTGAAGACAGAGGATTACAGCATAAATCTCACTCTGCCCCAGCCCTTTCTCTATTTAATTGGAACGTGTTTATCTCTGGGTATGGCGGAGGAGCTGGCTATCTCCCCGTTGCTCTCAGATGGACTGATGGGAGCTCAATGTTTGAATTTGGAATGGTTTTTCCACTTGAAACCCCCCTTCCTTAAATTTGTGTTTTAATTTCTATTTCCTAGGTTGATTTTTTTTTTCCTTTCCATTCTGACACTAATTATGCCAGCCGCATTGGGAGCCCTCACTGCTGGGAGGTACCCAGCTAAGTGTTAAGAAGGGTTTTAAAAACAGGCTGAACTCTTTCTTAATGAGGCTCAATCGGGCTCTCCTCCGGGTGGTTTTGTTTTGCTGATCTGTCAGTTTTTCAAGGATTTAATTGCACTTTTTTCGTATTAGTCTTTGAAATTGGCCTATACGATCCTGCTATAAAATAACATTTAAAAGAAGGCAAAAAGTTAGTAGCTTTTGTCCCCCCGCCCCACCCCTTTTATTGTTTGGGAGTTTTATTTCTCTCCGTCATTGCTCCAGAGCCATCTTTTGCCAGTCACTCTTGGGAGCTAGAAGTAGTGGAAAACTCAGAAGGGGGTGACCAGAGGGAGCCATGGAGAGCCCGGATCTCCAGGTCTCAACAGGCAGTCCCCCATTCCTTAAGTCTTTGGGGCCTCAGTCATGCAGCTTGGCTTGTGTCTCCTGTTCCGTGTGTGCTGCTGGCCAGGGCTAAGGGGAGGCTTTGATGCCCAACCATGTTTCCTTAGGTGTGGACATGACCTAGTCCATTGAATGGTGCCAGGTCAGCCACCCAGCATCTTGAGTCTGCAACTGCGAGAGGTGAAGAAAAGAAAGTCCAAAAGACAGAAGGCAGAAGTTGCCAGGCAGGGGCGGGGGAGGAGGCAAGGCCATATCCTCGATGCTATTATCTTTATGGCATAGGAAAACATGCTTGGAGCAATCAGCATGAAATTCTTAATTGCTTCGCTTACTTCTGCTCTCCTCGTGGGACAGATTGTGCAAATGCTGGAGCTGCCAGGACCCTCATGTTAGCGCACTGTCCCTGCTGCACACACTATTTTTAACTAGTGCTTTGTTTTGCAAAGATGCACAAAGCTTTTTCTTTCCTCCCCCCCACCCCTTCCCAAGGATGCTGATAAACAGCAGAGGCAGTAAGGACACCCCGAGCAGCTACACCCTACACCTCATCAGCGCCTCCCCCCGCCCCCCCTCTCCCTAGCCACCCTGCCTTCTGCTTCCTCTCTTTGGATTTCTTCATTCCTTCCCCATGAGTTTTGGCTTATAAAGGTTTTTTGTCGTTGTTTTGTTTTGTTTTACTTTTGCCTCTGATTTTTATCATGTGTGCAAACCAACTTCCCTTTCCCCCTTCCCCATTCTTTTGAATCTGATTTGCATCCCTCTAGCCCTCTCTCTTCTGATGTGTATCTTCCTCTTTGAGATTCCCAGTCCCCTCTCATGAGGGTGTAAAATCCAAGAACCAGATCTCGGATATTTCAAAATAAAATAAAAGTAAACTCTGCTTAAAAAACACTTTAGCAGGAAAGCCAGGCTAATTGTAAATCAATGGGTCTTAAAATGCAGCATCGATCTCCAGTTAGAAGTTTGAAGGGGAAGGCGGTAATTACTGCACCAGAAGGTAGCTTTTCCTCTTAGTAAGTTCTGGGCAGAAAGAAGGCTCATTAGGGCAGCACTTCGGAATCTGAGTAATTAGTTTAAAAAGTACTTTTGTGGTGTTATTCCCTTAGCTAGAAATTATTGGAGTCTTCACAGATTTATAGCTCAATTCTGATAAGATGTGATTTATTATTATGTTTGGTGTGGAAGAACCTTGATGCGTAATCACCCAGGTGAAGCATGGATCAGTTTTGGGAATGAAGAGTCTTTTTGGAGTGGATGGGGCTTGATTTCTGAAGGATCCCTGCTGTTCACTGACAGTGGTGACCGAAGCCATCTTAGAACCTTTGCATGGCCAGCCTTGTCACCCCTCAGGTGGGCACGCACACCCCTAGAATTAAAGAGGTGGTTTTCTTGTCCAAACACATGCCGATAGGATGGTTCGGTGACAGGGTTGAATGTAATACCGTCATCCTGTGCCACCCAAGGTGGGTGTGCTGGAGGGCGAGCCCCTTCCACGAGGGCAGGAGTGTGTCCTTCTTGTCCAGTGAGACTCACAGTGCCTGGAGCCTGGTGGGTGCAAATTCCTGGATTTGTTCCATGATGTGGTGAATGAATAAATGAACAAATGGGCAAGTCCTCTTTTCCGTCTCAGAGGGAGCTCTGAGCTCCGGTCTTTTGGAAGAAAACTGCCGCGGGAGCCTTCTGTCTGGCGAGGTTGTCGGAGCAAGGACGGGGCCGTTCTGAGCATTCTCCTTTGCAGACAAAGCAAGGAGCCCATCTTAACGGGACTGGTTTTTGCTTCCATAGAAAATCATCAGGAGACCATTCTCCTCCATTTCTACTTGTAAAGAAAATCCGCATACATAAACCAAGACTTTAAGTCAACTAGAATCTTACCACCGTAGCACAGCTCTCTCATGTACCAGGGAGTGTTACCTTTAAATGTATGCAAGAGCGCTTTGTTAACTGAGGGCTGTGAGTTTTTAAATTCTTGCCGGAGACTTTCAGCTATCCGTGCTGTTTCTGAGAGAAACTCTTTGGAGGGCACAGGCCACTGTAATCTACAACCAGACATCATATGGAACAGTGGTTTGTAAACTTACTAGTGGGGCTCTGTTTTCTGAAAAATGAAGTTGAATCTGAACCCAAGATATAAATAATTACAAAGTTTTGTAACTATAGGTCTATTAAAAGTTCATTTTGGTAACATTTACGTATCAGAAATGAGAATAAAGCAGAGCTGATCAGCCTTTTGATCAAATATGAGAGTTATGGCAGCTACTTAAATAGTATAGACTGAGTTTGTGCTTTGTTTATATACTTTGGCTTGGTTCTACGATTCTACAAATCCTCACTCGTGGAAGCAGTTCAAAATGGCAGGGGTTAGCAGGATGCCTTGAAATCTCAGAAAAGTCTTCAGGGAAGCAGAGATGGCAGAAGTTGTTTTACACTGAGGTCTACACAAAAACCAGGGAACTTGGCCATTCACATTAATGCCCCCGCCGTTGGTGTATGGAATTTTGGCATAGATCATATTTGAGTGTGCTTGATTATTACAGCATTTAATAATTACCAGTAATTCAATAGTGAGTTTAAAGTGAAATTGGAATGAAAATTTGCGGTGCCCCTGCAGCGCAACGGGGCTCCCAGAGAACAGTCAGACACCGCAGTTCTACAGGAACTGCCGCCCCCCTCCCCCCGGAAGTGCACTGGGACTCTGGCCACTGGCTGCTCCCACTGGACAGCTCAACACGGTGTTGAGTGGCTGACGAAGGCCCCTTGTCTGGGTATCTCCTTGTCACCCATGTCGGGTGACCACTGTGAAGGACGTGCAGCCCTTCTTGTTCCATCTGAAGAGTGATTTTACAACTTGCGGGGGTCCTTGCCTCCCCTCTGAGACCCCTTGCCCCTTCTCTCTGCTGTCTGTGCGTCTCCACGCTGAGAGGGTGTCGCCTGGCCTGAGTAGCTCACTCCGGCCCCTGCCTTGGTCTGTTTAGGACTCACCTCTATCCTGTGAATGTGAAGTGCCAAAGGCCCACGTGGAAAAACGTCACTTTCTGTATATAAACGAGAGGAAACATTTCTACTGTTTATGCTAGAAGGCCCGGGTGGTGATTTTAAACAGTGAGAATTACATCCATGAGTCACAGCCTCACCAGCCTCCTGGCTCTGTCCCTGCTCAACCTAAAGCTACTTTCGTCCCCACCGCCATCTGCTTTTCACCTGTTCTTGTTGCCTGTACCCTCTCTCCTTGACTTAAATGTTCGTGCTTGCAAAGTTTATTAATAGCACTAGCACCACAGAGTGGAGTAGCGATTTTCTTCCTTTTTTAAATTTATTTTTGGCTTTTAGAAACAAACCTGGAATAATATTTCAAGCTGCTTCCTTTTGGGGCAAACTCCAGCTAATGCTTTTAAAAGCGTGTCTTAGGGGTCAGGCATTCCCCACATACCCTCCCGAAGCCGCAGGCATGGCAGCTCACCCCCTTTGTGGTGCCGTGAATGCCGTGGTCTCACCAGTCACCTGTAGGGTCCAGCTCTAAAGCCCATGTTCTGTGGACCCGCCCCACAGCCCCGGTCCGTGAGCCTTTTCTAAAACAACCTAGCTCAAGGCACATTGCTGTCCAGAGAAAAATTTTCCCAGCACCAACTTGATAATTTGTTGTAAGCATTTCAGCAAACATTCAAATGCCACTTGTGTGCGTAAGTTTGCATGTACCGATAGTGGGGTGGTTCCTCTCCCATCCTGGAGCTTAGGGTTTACGACAGGCTGGCAGCATCTTCACACGGGCCGCCAGTTGGAGGCAGTGAGGTGGATGCCTTGGTGTGGTCTGCTGGTGTGACTGTGCATCGGGAGGCTTCCCGGCTGGGCGGAAGGCTGAGGACTGGGGTTTGTGTTCTGTGGAGTGCCATCCATCCAGGGTCCAGGCCAGAGACCATAGCATTTCTGTCAGCCCCTAATCTAGCAACATCTGATTCCTCTGGTCCCCCATTTGCTGTGACAGCCCCCAGGCCCCTCGCACCTTTTCTTCTGGTTTACATAACCTGGCAGTGTAGCACTTCTGTCACCACCGGAACACAGAAAGGGGGTTTTCAAATGGAAGGGTGGGTGCACCTTTTTCAGTTGTTGTTGGGTATCTGGGCCCCAAGTAGCAGAGAGACCACCTGGAAGCCAGTGGAGAACCAGGGACTCTAAGTACAGGCGTGCTTGCCATGGCTCTGTCTCCCAACCCTGAACAACTAGGGGAGCGAATGGCAGCCGCTGGCCAGGAATTGATTGCATTAATTGATATGCCAATAAGAGAGCTTGTTACATCCGCCATTGGTTAGGAGGCCAGCTAACAAGTTTGCTGATCAATGGCACCAATAAAGATTTCATCCATTAATGAGCAACATGGTAATTAATGTTATCCATAAACCAATTAGCCTGGGTAGCTAATGCGCCTGTTTGCAGTACCGAAAGTGGACAGGCAACCGCCACATTGGTGTGGAGTTGAGTCTTCAAGCAGCATCATGGGATGTGGGAGAGCCCGAGGCTCCGCAGGGCTTATTCCAAATGGGACAGGAAAGGAAACATGGGCATTCAAGGCCCTGGCAGAGAGAGAAGGCAAGCACGGTGCTTGCCGGGCCCCAAGCTGGAGCGCAGCCACGCCCTGCTTGTCCCCATACCTGCTGGGAGGAGAGCAGGACACGCTTTTCTCTTCCAACTCCTTTGGCTACATAGCTTTCCCACGCGAGTCTCTCAGGGGCTGTTAGGGGCCGTAATGGAATGACTGCATTCCCGGGTCACTCTGGTCCCAGCTGGGCACGCTCTCCCCAGGGACGGCCCCACCAGCGGCTCACACGCACTGCCCTGCTCTCCTGGAGGGCGGGCCCTGGCTTCTTCTGGGAACCATGGATGAGTGGTAAAGTCATTAACATCCCCCTGGTCCCCCACCCTTGTATTTCATTAGGAAGAAAAATTTTGCTAGGAGAAAAAAGGAGAAACAGATGATTTGAAGCTGTGCCTTTTTCCTTCCCCCCTGGTTTTGTGAAATGACATCAGTGGGTTGTTTGCCAAGCATAACCTGGCAGCCGGCGGCTCTGCCTGACTGCCTGAGATTTCTGGGGACCGTGCAGCTCGCCAGCTCCAGCCGTGGCAGCGTGCCAAGGTGACGTTCTGTGACTAAGCAGAAACGAGGGAGAGGGAGAGAGGGAGGAGAAAGGTATGTGTGGTTGGGGAGCTGGGGAGAGAGTGGTCCCGGGTCTGGGTGTGGCACGGGGAGACATGTCCTGGGGCACTGACGGAGAGGGTGGGGGTCAGGAGAACGCACTGGCAGGCCCGGAGTGTCCCTGTGGCACCGGCTGTGGGGGTGGGTGGAGGGCGAGTTCCACGGCAACAGCCACAGATCCAGCCTGGGGGGTGGCTGCAGGGGTCTGGTTTAGGAGGGAACCAAGTGAGCCAAAGTGGAGGTGACAGCCCTGAGGGCCTGGAACTATTGAGAAGGAGGCTTTTATCAGCATCAGGCCCATGCTCCTCAGCCCAGTTTCCTTCGCATTGTTAGGTATTGACCCTCAGAGACCCCTTGTGGATTCCCTAATTGAAAATTAATACTAGATCAATGCCATGGGCAATTTGCATATTGATCATAAACAACTTTGAAGGCACCGAGTGTGCGGCAGATCAATAGGGCTCCTGAATAGGCTGCAGAGGGAGCACCTCCCAGTACAATGCACTCAGAGAAAGGTTAATGATTTGGGAAGTTCCTAACTGCTCAGTGCAGGGCCTGGCCCCCACACCGCACAGCATCCGCAGGAGCAATTAGTGGGGCCTGAGCAGCCTCCCGCCCACCGGTGCAGGGGAGGCCGAGGGTGTGGGTGTGAGGGAAGGGGCTGGTCATGAGGGTTTTTACAGTTGCCTTTTTTGGTGATGGATGAAGTCTTGGGGCAGTTTATTCTGGGAAGTGTACTGTAAAAGGCAGCAGCCAAGTTCTGGCTCTGATGACGGTTCTGGCTCTGATGACGGTTCTGGCCCCTTCCCCCAAACACGGTCCTCCTGAAGGATGGAGGAGAGGAAGTGCAGAGGGACAGAGGGCCGCCCCCTGCCTGCTTCCCCTCAGGCCTCCCCTCGCTGTGGACATCCACAGTGATGTTCACGTGAAGCTGCAATGGGTACGGCCCATTTCCTGTCCTGTTCCCTTCGCCTCCTGATTTCTGGCTTTTTGCCTCCTTGCCCATCACCTACACTCCCCTGCTTTGTACCTTCTCATTTTGGCTCTGCCTTTAGGTCCTGCCTTTCTGGGCTAGTCCTGGGTGCCCCCTCAGGTCCCCCACAAGCCTGGAAGGGGTTCCTCCAGTGCCCTATTATCTGCTCCTCTTCTGTGGTTTTCTTCAGGGCTCCTCTCTTTCTCCCTTGGGGCCCAGGTCTTGTCCCCTGGCCAGAGATACAGCGTATGGACCGGATGCCCTGTAGGTGCTCCGGGTTCATCCACTAACATTTAACAACAAAACCCAGAACACTTGAGGGCTTTCTTGGAGCTCTCAGGGTACTTTGGGATGGCTGGTCCGAGGATCGGGGCCAAGTGCGTGTGAAGAGATCTGTGATGCCCCAGGACAGTGGTGGAGGCTGGTGGTTGGTGCCGGCGCAGGGAGGTGTGTGTGTCACTAGGGGGAGACACTTCTTACAAAGTGGTGAGCAGAGCAGATTTCTTTCCACAATAGCCCATTTAAGAAAAATGAAGCCCTCCACCTCCAAATTCCTCTCCTACTAGGAAAAGTGAGCATTACAATAGCAGCCCTGCCGAGGCCATGAGGCTGTGCGTGGTCACTGCGTTTGCAGAGTGCAGTGGAACGCGCTGCCGTGGGCAGGCGGTGCGGTTGCACGGAGGGGACACGCCACAGGCGGTGACACGTTTCCGGGTCGGAGGTGCAGCCCCTCAGAGTCCTGAGTCCTTCGCCCAGTCCTCGTGCCAGCTCTCCAGCTTCTCGGGGTGGTGCTCTGGCCACAATGGTCAGATGGGCACTTTTGGTTTATGGCTGTCAAGAGTGTCCTCGTGCGGCCACATGGCCTGTGGCAAAGGATGGTCAGCGTTCCCCTTCCCCTCTTTGCTTTTCTTCATCTCAGGATCAGCTCCCCACCCCCCAGGAAAGGCAGAGGCCCAGGGAGATACGATCTGTCTCCGCATTTACATGTTACCCGTGCACCTATTTAGAGAGGTGTGGTAGCCTTCTACTGGAAAGCCCTACCAGGCAACTGAGCAAAGCTGTGCAGGTTGCTCCTCACACACACCTCTCTGGGCTAAGGAGACGAGCGAGGACCCCAATCTCTCCCAGATTATATTTGCCAAGTCGGTGGGGCGCCCAGGGCCATGTGTGCCTGGAGGAAAGGGTGCCGAAGAGGAAAGCCAATGTTCTACTTGTCACTGGAGCCCCTTACGTGTGGCGCTGCCTCTGGCTTGACAGTGGCCTTTAAGGGACTTGCTCCCTGAGACCTGTCTGTGTGCATCTCCGGGCCCTTCCCTTCTCTCTCCACACCCTCTCCCTCCAGCCAACCCTCCGCCAGCCTGGGCTGTTGTACTTGCAGCTCCTCTGCCTGGGAGACCTCTGTGCTCCTGCCTCATCTTTCAGATCTGCGTTCAAATGTCACTTTCCCCGGTTTCTCATGTGAAATAACTTCTAGGTTCCTTTTGTCGCCTGTTCCTGCTTACTGTCCTCCCTTATCACTATCTGGCTTACACTGTGTTCATTTGTTTCACTGCTTTTTTGTCTGCCTTACACTCCCATTTTCCTTCCTATCCCTGCCCCTTGTCCACAACTACATTGTCCATGCCTAGAAGGTGTTGCATGCATACATGGGGGATGGGTGGATGGATGGATGATGGATGGGGTACCTGTTAAGAGCATTGGCCTGACAGAAAGCTCTCTGACCTTTGCCAGTAATTTAACCTCTCCGAGACTCGGTGTTCTCATCTGTGAAATGGGAGTAATGATGGTATTTACTTCAGTTACGTGAAATTGCATATGACCGTTTTTATTATTTTTTATTATTATTATGAGATACTAATGACTCAAGCAGATGGAGGCTTTCTAGTTGCATGGTATTGGATGGTGTTGTTTTCAAGGTCAGCATCTTTGCAGTGAAGGGTTACCCAGGCAGGAGAAAAGGAAAGCAGCCAGCGTTCCGTACTGAGCAGGCCCTGCTTTGCCAGTAGCCCTTCCTTCTTCTTTTTTGCAATCAGGGCATTTGTGATTAAGTCAGAGGCAGTAAGGCCCAGACCATAGGCCTCTGGGGCAGGTTGGGGTGACTGCCATGGAGCACGGGTGGGGGTGAAAGGTGGGGGAAGGTTGGAAACACATCAGTGTGGTTCGGGGCTAGGTGTGGCTGTGGCCCTGGCAGCCCAGCGGGCAGGTGCCGGGTGTCCCCGTGCATGGGACTGCTTCATTACGGAGTCTTTCATTGACTTGGCTGCACTGTGCTGATGAACTGAGACTGGGGACAAGAGCACATAATTGAGGGAAATAAATTCTCATCACAGGCCTGGCTACAGCCCAGAGTAAGCACCCACCTCCTCCTGGCATGTGTGATGGGGTGGGGCTTGTGTGTAGGACAAGGGGTGCATCTCCCCGTCTCTCCTTTCATTCCAGAACCTCACAGGCATTGGCTGCAGGCTCAGCAAGTGGCATCTCTCCCACCCTGCCTCTGTTTCCCCTGCTTGGAGCTGCTCTTCCTGCAGCAGGCCTCTTACATTTGTATGCACCCTTCTTTTCGCCCCACTCTGAGGGCTGGGAACCTGCCGAGACCTCCCTTGTTCCCCTCACACACCTGTCCTTTCTCTCATTCAGCCCATCTCCCTTTGTCTGCTGGTTTGTCCACCTTCACTCCTGCCTGCGCTCTCTGCTTAGATCTCCGTGAAGAGGGAGAAGGGCAAGTCCTGGTGCTGCCCTTCTTAATTGAAATTACATTTCATTCATCTGGGAAATGAGGCAGGGAAGGGTGGGGCCGGGTTTTCCAAGCAGTCCACTGCAGCTGATCCCACACGAGACCAGGCTCAAAGACACCAGTGCAGTGAAGACGTAGCAAGATCTTAAGGAAAGAATTTAGGAACCAAAGTCATTTGCATAAAACTAGACTGAAAACCACACAAGCAGCCACATGGTTTAACCGCCATACCACCCCCTTCAAAATGTCTTATGCGATGCATTTTCTCAGAACAAGGAAATGAGTGGCTCAGGTCACCAGAGCATCTGAAACTGGTCATTACTAATCAGTTGTTTATAGTAAAGAGATTTTTTTCACCACCACCCCCCGCCCCCCAGTGTTTTTTGGGCCTTAGAAAACATTTCCTGGAATCCCAACTGAAGTCACTGTGCACCGCGGGCCAGCTGGGCTGGGGAGGCAGGTTGCCTCAGTTACAAAGAAGCATGGGTGGTGTGAAGGCAGAGTAGAAAAGAAATGGAGAGCCCTCACTTGACACCCTCTGACCTCAGCCGGTGGAGCTGAATGCTGGAGAGCTAGGACTGAAATTGCAGTCACTTTAGATTATTTGGAGCGAAGAGAGGCAGGGAAAAAAAGGGTCTGTTGACTACAGGAAGCTGAATTCTTCCTCTGCTGAAAAGCTTATTAGTGGAAGGGGAAAAAGCAATTACTTGCTTCTGCTAGTTCTCTGTGGCAAGGATTTCGGGGCCGAGACAGCCCCGTGGACCTCACCCTGGATCCAGAGTGTCAGTGACAGGCACTGCCCCAAGCCATTTGGGAGCGGTACTTCTGGGGTTTCCCCTTCCAGAAAGAGCGTGTGTGTGTGTGTGTGTGTGTGTGTGTGTGTGTGTGTACGCGCGCGCGTGTGTGTGAGAGAGAGAATATGTGTGAGAGGGCAGGAGCTAGTGAGCTGTGGCCTGCCCTGCCCTTGTCTTAGACATGACAGCATTTGGGGGAGCGCCGTGTTGGCACCGGCAGGGAAGTTGGCAGGGTGCGCTTTGTCTGGGTGCATGGATATCTGGGTTCTTAGGGACCAGTGTTTGGTTGGGGTCGGTTTTGGTTTTGGTGAGTGCCTTTTTGTCCCTGCTAAAATGTAAAGAAAAAGTAGATACTGCTTTGAACAGCCATGGTACGCTGGTTTTTGCCTCAACATTGCAGCCCTCATTGAGGAAGGTTCCAGAGGAGCCAGAATCTGGGGACCAGGGGGCCCGGCTTCAGACGGCCCAGTGCTTCTTTCTGTGCTTGTCTGACTGTGTGTCAGTCACCACGGCTGCTTGTTCGCTCCCCAGCCAGTGCTGCTCACCCTCCTGTGGGTCACCTCACCGTGCAGTCTTAGAGCTGCCGCCCAGCTCCAAGCCCTGGTCTCCTAGTCTGTGAAACTGAGGTGCCCGTCATCAGCTGCCCCCAGCCCCTCAGAGCAGAGGCAGATCCCCCTGCTGGCCAGGTCTCTGCAAACAGTGTTGCTTCTCCTTCTTGAATCTATTTCACTCTGGTTTATGCACTTACATCTTAAGCTTGTTTGGACTACCCTGTTTTATATTTACATGTTTGTAAATATCCTTTCTATTTTTTCTAAAATGCAGAAATTTCTGATTTTGCCACCGTAATCATATCTAGCTAAATTTTACACAGCTGGATTTGCAGTACATCAACCCATTCATCTTTTCTTGCTTACATCTACATTCTCAAATGATTTCTCTTTAAGGCTCAGTTTTCTGTCACTTGCTTTCCCTTGGAACATCTCCTGTTGTTTCCGACCTGTCACCAGAGTTTTTAGTAGGTGAGTCAATTCACAGACTCTTTCAGACAGAAATTGATCTGCTTGCTTTTAACCTGTATTTTCTCTGCTATAATATATATTTAATTTTAAGATGCATTCTTACCTAGGTATTTTTTGTTTCAAAGTTTCTTATTGGTTACTGTCCAAATCCTTTCTCCTTCTCCTCCTCTTCACCTTTAAAGGTGCTGCTTGGCACCTGAGGAATCATTCATTTTTTTTTCCTCTGTAATCCCTGGGGAGGGCTTGGCTTCCTGGCTGCACTGCTGTCTGGCTTCCTCTCACTCTCACTCAGACCTTCGGCTCGTTTTACCCCCTTCCTCACTACAAATCTTGGCTTTACAAAGTGAAGCAAAATGTTTTACTTGTTGCAGTTTTCCTTTCCTTACTCTCTCTCTGCTTGGGGTCCATATTCACTTAGAGAGAGTTGTCCACTTTTGGAAGTCTGGAGAGGATTCTGACTTAAAGGTTTCCCTGTCTGAGGTTTCTAGTACTTTCTTCAATTGCAACATGCACACAGAAGGATTTTAACATCCAGAATTATTTTCATAATGGAACCGTGTGCTACAGATTTCTGTGGATCCCTTACTCCTGCTGTTTCAAGTACCAGTTCTTTGTCACTGAATTGCCCTTTCTGTTCAGATCCTCAATGGCTTTCTCATACGGTAGCAACAGTTTCATTCTCCTTGGTTTTACACATCAGTTCTCTTCAGATGTTCCCACCATTACAGAGAGTGTGGGTGTGAATCTAGAATTTAAGTTTGTTTATTGAGTTGCTTGCCTTGATGATCACAACCGTGTGTTTTTCTACCTTGAGATGTGCCTCTGTAGCTACAATCACTGTGAAGGAGCAGGTCGTGGTGGTGGTGGTGGTGGTGGTGGTGGTGGTGGCGGCGGCGGCAGCAGAGGTATTTTGTTAAACCCCAGAAAAAGAACATTTCACTGGGCAGGATCCAACTTTTACAAATACTGATGCTTTGTATTCAAACACTGGCATAGCTTTGGAAGTTCTAAAAAGGAGGAGGAAGATCCAGGAATTTTCTTTCTCCCTTTGGGTGCGGAGCAGCTGCACAAGGTGCCTGCGAAAAGTCACAGCAGTTCAGCAGTTCCATCCGCTTCGCCTCCCATTCATGCAGCGAAGCTCTTCAACATAAACCTTTGGATTTTCGATGCACTTCAGCTTCCTGCTTCACTTTCTTTGCAATTTCCTAGGAAATGTCAGCTGAAACATGTTACTTCTGCTGCCTGGTTGTTTCAGACTGGAGTGCATTTGGGGACTTGAGGGTTTTGGAGAATGGCCCAGTTTTTGACTTTGCACAAATAGGCACACCCTGAAATGCCTCAGGTGTGACCATAAGTTTTCCGGCAAAGGGAGGCTCTTCACCAGGCTGTCTGCATGGCTGGCACCTGAGGGCTTCCCAGCGTGCTTGGAGGTGTAAGACTCTGTCCTGGGCCGCCTCCGGAGCAGAGAGCATTTCCGGCCTTGCATTCTGCAGCGTGCAGTGCTGTTCCCTGTGCAGTGGCCATTTGCACGCTTGGGTCTGGGCAACGGAGAGCAGTTTAGACAGTGCTTTTCTGGGTGCATGTTGCCTGAAGTTGGCCTGATGTCGGTTTCCCAGATTTGGTTTGGAAAGCGTAGGGCTTTGTGTGTGCTTTGTTTTTATGAATCAGCTTGTCGTGCCAGCTGTGCATGTAAGTGGCTTACGGTCATGCAAAGCGCAGCTCATCTACAGTCAGCGCCTCACTCCGCTGTCCACTGGTGGGAGGAGACTAACATTCTGCATGCGCCCCGTGCTGCAAGGGGTCAGGCTATTTTCTTAACCCTTCAGACACTGTGGGCATGAGAGTGAGGCAACCGACAGGCTGGGAACTCAGGTCCCTCGCTGAGGTGGCCACGTGACTCAGACCCCTGGCGTCATGGTTTTATTTTTCTCTGTTGGGTGCTATTTGTTTTGATGGCTAGAAACAAAATGTTCAGCTTTTTTTCTCTCAATTTGCTTTTTGGCATATCTGAGCTCCAAATATCCCGTCATTCCCTTTGACATTGTCAAATGGTGTCACGTTGGGTTTGCCCAGCTGCTCTCCACGTTGCCTTCCCTTGCTCTCATTCCCGTATAGATTGCATCCATCAACCTGACATTCCTGGTACAAGAACCAGCCCACAAGGTTTCACTTATACCCATTAGGTTCTAATCACCATAATCTAATATCATTTCTGATACATCCTGTTCATTTCCCACACACCTTCATTTGTGTACAGATGCTTAAGTACACTTACAGGCCTGCCTTTGCTTTTTTTATCCATATGTTTCCAACATTTTCTAATTAAAAATAAATAAATTAGGAAACATATCATAGATTTTTTTTTTTTTTTTGCATTAAGCCTTTCTTTCTGACAAGCCAAGTCAGTTTTGACTGAGAAGGTGATACCAGTCTTCTTTAATGGAAACTGTTCATTTTTTTCCTTACAGTCTTTCTGTCACTCATGGGTGTTTATCTGTCTTGTCTCCTCCCCCCTGACTGTGGAAGTCTGGCAGTGTTTATTCCAAGCAGGGTGTTACTGAAAGGCAGATGTTTGTAGGGACTGCCTGAGCCTCACACCTGGAATGTTAAAAAGCTTCCAGGCAGATCTGTTTGATTGAAAAATGCCCTTTTCCTAGGGAGGAAGGGGATGAGGAGGGAAACGGTTCCCCATCCGAGAGACTTCCCTTCTCCGCTGCCCACCTGGTCACGAACCCTCAGTTCCAAGAGCACGTCCAGGCTCTTCAGAGGATGCTCCCAGCTCCACAAAATGGTTTATTCTGATGAGTGAGCTTGTGAGGGCCTCCACCGAGACCCTCCTCCTACTAACCTTGGCGTGTCCACCTTGGCCTATCAGACATTCCGTGGTTAAGACACTACCATTTACTCCGTCCCCTCCTCTCCGTTCCTTTCCCAGTAGCACACTGAGTTAGTCATTATTTTCCTCCACTACTTTGTTTTCAATGGGGAGGGGGGTGAAGGGAGAAACCACCTTCTTGGTTTCAAGGACCTTCTATTTTACATGCCTCTTCTTTCCAGAACATTCCAGTTTGGTGTGAGGTTAAACTGTGCAAAATACTGTTTGAAAGAAAGGAGAAAAAGAGAAAGGGACTTGTCAAAATGCATTTGTTAGATCACATTTTAAATGAAGTACAATTGAAGGTAGTTTTTGTCCAAAGAAAGGAAAAACCCCTGCAAATCCGCTGAGCTCCCCGAGAGCGCGCCTCCTTTGTCGTCGCCCTGACATTGAAGTGTAATTTTTCATGGTTATTTGGACTGGAAAATGGGGGGGAAGGGGAGAGATGGGCCTGCGATTATTTCCCATAAATGACAACACAATCACATCACGCTCCGCTACAAACATGCTTGGGGAATTTGCCTTTTTTTACATTTCATGTGTGAAAGTAACAGCAACAATCACGGCTCTGTGGAAATGCAAGGGGACTAATCCCCGCTGAATTCAGTTTACCTCGGAGTCCTGGGATAGAGCTGGGTTTCTTGTTCAGCGTGGATTCCGAAACCATTTCAGGGCCGGGTTTGTATTTTACAAACTGGAACTCACATCTTTCAGTTATTAAAAAAAAATCTTCCTGTGAATAGCCACCAGGCGAGTCAGTGACATATTTAGTTCCCTTGTGCTTTGTCACCTCAGGTTTGCTTTTATCCTTTCTGCATTTCTGCAGGGGGCAACCCAGGTGCTTTTGCTAAGAACACAGATAAATGGAACTTGTTGCAATACTGGCTCGAGGCATTTCCTCCCTTTTTTCCCCTCCCTTGACCCCCACCCACCCCCTTAATTCTAGCTCCGTTTTGACAAACTGTTCAAATGACCAAATGGCCTTGCCCGGGAGAGGAAAAATGGCAGGACCCGTCCCTCGCCACACAAGGGCAGCATTTTTCATTTTGTGCTCTGGCGTCTGTGCCGTTCGCCCAGGAGCACAGCTCAAACAGGGCACTTCTCTCCCAGAGGCCTCCACAGGCTGCCTGGCCACTTTGGACCCATCAAACGCGCTCTCCTGTCATCGCTCAAGTTAGAGGTGAAGTTAAGCCACAAGCAAATGGAGAGGCTCCCCCAGGAGTACATTTTTGTCCAGGCGACCTGGCTTTACCCAGCAGGGGCAGAGCACGCCGGCTGCAGCCCTCTCAGCCTTCCCAGGCTCCCTTTTGCTGCACAGTCCCCATTTTTCTTGTTTCTATAAACAGTGGCAAGATCTTCAAATATACAAAAGCATAAATGGTCTCTATTCTCCAATTAGTCATTTTAATAATACCCGGAGTTGCCTTCAGAGTGTTGATTCCTTGAGCCCAGTGCCAAAGCCAGGGTCAGTGGGGCGGGGGTGGGGCCGCCGGGGGGCCAAATTCCTTCATTGTCTGGTTTGCCTGCAGAGCCTGGCCCGGCAGCCCCTGTGGGAAGTTGGCAAGCTTCCACTGCCTTTCAGGCCCTGTCCAGAAACTCCAGGCGCCGCTTCCCCAGGTGTATTTGGTAAATGAACACCTAGTGGTAAAAGGAATTCATGGTGGTAAAATGATCACTTAAAGGATCCAGGTGAAAAGAACTCATCATTGGAGGAAGGGAGTGTCTGATCTCTTACGCATCCTCCACTTCCTGTCCTGCTTACCCCCCTTACCTTCAGAGGACTGACATCCATTTTTATAAACGTCATCTTTGAGAAGGCAGTTTTGTTTAAAACAAGGGTTGAGTGGCTTGGCCACTTTTTTTTTTTTTTTTTTTTTTTTTACACAAAGAGCTGCTGGGATGGGAAAATTTGCTATCACCCAGTGGACCCCTGACTGGTCAGGCCGGCTGGTAGGGGAGGGTCCTCTGCAGGATGGCCCCACCTGGCAGGACACTTAGATGGGTGAGAAAATGGAAAATACCAAAGAGGAGGGGGGCACCTACCTCTGCCTTTCCTGTAGTCTGTCCCTTAGACCCAGGGCTTGGGGTCCCAGCGGAACGAGGGATTTGAGAGAGGCCTGGGCAAGCGGGAGGGCAGGGGGCCAGTCCTCCCATCTTCCACAGGAGAGCCTACTTCTCCCCAAATGCCTTGGGCTCTGCTAGTGCACCAGCCTTCCGGTGTCCCCACTGGAGAGGAGGTGGCATCTTACCCTGAGAAGATGATGAATAAGTGAGGGCTCCAGGCTTGGAGCCCCTGCCTATTCCACTGCCACCCCCCCACCCCATCCTTTACCCCTTGATGGTTTCCCGCCTGGACTATGATAGTTGTATCTCAGAATGTCTGCTACCAGCATGGATTTGGATCCCGGCTCTTCATCTTGTGATTTGGCATTGCCTTCAATTATTCTATAACTTAATAAGATGTAGAAAACAGAATGGACAGAGTTTGCCAGCAATTAAAAATAATATTGAGATGATTACCCACAGAGAACTTCCAGATATATTTGTAAGTCCTTTATACCATGTACATGCATGCGAACACGCAGTCACCTTTTCCAACATGCTAAGTGTAAAGTGTGTTAGGAGAACAATTTGCATTTGAGGTAAGCGGAACTGTCTTGACTTGAGGGAAAATTTCTGAGGCTGGGTGTTGCCCACCTGGAAAACCTAATCATCTGAAGCTACCTCTCAGGGAGTTTCCAGCCACATTGTCAGGGATGAAAAGACCCCATGGAATAAAACCATGGTGTAATCATTTGAGGAACCATGCAGAGTAGATTGTTGCACCTCGAATCTGGGTGTCACTGTGCCCAGGGCACATGGAGGAAGAGTGGCATAGTGGCCCACCCCTGTGGGGACAGCCACAAGCACCACCACCATTCAGCCCTTCCTCCCTGGCTTGGGGAGCAAAGACAAGACTGGGGGTGGGGAACTGGGAGCAACAAGGCTGTCTGTCAGCATTGCAGATCGCATCCTGTTACAAGTTTCCATTATCGCAGAATTTTAATGCCACGACCTTACTCGAAATAAGTGGTCTAGACCTCAGCCGCCATCTTTTATATTGTGGGTTTGATTTGGCCTGTACTTATGAAGTGAAGCATGTATATTCCGTAGAATACGTACAGCCATTAGAGGTTTCCTAAGGATAACAAAAGGGCGTCCAGGAGGACTGGGCATGCTGGCGTTTTCGCCCCCGTGTTCCGTTTGTGCCAGCCTGCACTACAAGAAGACAGCTGGTTGGCCACGGTGTCGTTCCGCAGCTGCGCAGGAGTTACAGGCACGAGAGGGGAAAGACCCAGTCGTGGCGTCCGTCCTGCTACCCACCGCAGAGACCCCCACAAAGTGGCCGCTACCCTCTGTGTCACTCCTGCTGGTCAGCCCGGGCAAGTCTCTCCCGCCTGCTTCGCTGGTTGTCCTTGGTTAATTAGGTTGAAAATGGAGAAGGGAAAAGCTGTAACCCTGTCTTCAAAGTAAGCAGATTGGTTATTTTGTTTTTCAAAGAAGAGGTCCTATATACAATTAAAACTTGTTTCTGGTAAACCTCATTCCAGGAAAGATGAGCTTTTAACAAAAGGCTTTTGACAGCTGCAGGCTATTGCATTTTTTTAATGCGGAATGAAAAATCAATACATTTTTCTGGGTTATACATATTCAGAACAGGCCTGATATTTCCATTATAATGGAAAGTGGGTGTCTGCGCACATCTCGCCTGTCAGAGCTGCACCACCGCATTTTCCAAGCCACTGCTAAATATTTCAAACCTGATTTGATTGTGGTTCATGACAGCTAATGTTTCTCAGCTCTTGAGCCTGCCGACAGGCAAACGCACTTTATTTCAACCCCACCCTCAAACATTGTTCCCCCCAAAGAAAAAGGAAAGAACAATTTCATTCTTCAGGGATCCAGATTGGTATATTATTTAAGTAATGCGATTGCCTGAGAGCTTTGGGTACAGACACCCTGATAGAAGAATTTCCAAATTTCTTTCACATCCAGGCATTAAGGGGGCTTTGTCAGGTTTGGGGGAAGGTTTGAATTAATCTACATTATCCTGTTAAGAGTTAGGAACAGAGGGACTAGTCATTGATTCATCATTGATTGACTCCCCTTCCTTCAAGTCTGTAAGCAATTTGTAAATACCCCCAAAGGACATGGCACTCGGCCCCAGTTATCTGACGAACGACATCGTTTTTTAGCAACTGGCAAGTGTTCTTGGGTAGCACGTTCAGGGAGTGTGCGCGGTGGTGGGAGTGCTGACTTACCGATGATGCCACCTCTGCCTGGTGCTGCTTCCGCAAACCAATTTCCAGGTTGCTCAAAGAATTGCTGCAACTCCCCATGGGGTCACCAGTTGGCACACCCTTCTGCTTTGGGAGCACACTTCACCGCAGATCTGGAAATCTTGCAGGCACCCTCACCAACACGCATGGAGTTGTGAGCAGAACAGACTGCACTTGTGATAAGCGAAATCACCTTGAGTGAAGGGATATTTTCTGGACCTGTGGTATCATCACCCCAAAAACCTTAGCTGCCCTAGCGCAACCCTTCCCTTTTAGAATGTATTTATCTGCTGAAATTCTTACATCCGAGGGCTCTGCCCTTAACCAGGAGACGAGGGTGACGTGAGCAGGCTGGGTTTGGCACGAGCACTGTCTGGGAGAAGCGGTTGTGAAAAGGAGGTGGTGATGGAAACAGATTTTTTTTTTAAAAAAGCCTTCAGCCAGTTTTACATGTAAGTTAAAGGCAGAAAGAAGGGACACTGGCAGACCTCACAGTTATTCAAGATTTGTTTCTATTTGTCCAGCCCTTCAACATAAAAATACACCCAAACAGGAGAGGTGCCCTAGTTTAAGGGCTCCTGCAGGGTGTATCCTATCGAAGTAGGCCTCTGGTTAGGGGGAGGGAGTTAAAGGAATCTCCCCTGTGTCTTTGAAACAACAGACCTTCTGTCTGGAATACACCGGGCTTGCTACCTCCTGCCAAGCGCAGTCAGGACAGAGGGAGCAGAGATGACCTTCTCACCCAGGTCCTGGCTGGGCCCTTGAGAAAGCATTCCTGGTGCGTTCTGGTTGTGTTCAGAAATATCATCAAACTCTTTAGGGAGAAGATGGTTTTGACTTGTCTATTTCGGCATAAAAATGACATGGTGACTGTTGTATGTCTTGGTGAAGGAAAGCAACTGTCTTCTGAGGGAAAGACAGGATTTTCCAGATGAAACCAGATTGTCGGTGCATCAAGTCTTTACTTGTTCCCACCATCTGTCAGTAGCTGATATTATAGGAAAAAAATTGACTTCTGTCATGACCCTGGCCAGTTGCCATTGACTTCATGGGGGGCGGGGGAAATGCAGTCTGTGATCTATGGGGGGAATCTCACAGACATTCGTTTCTGTGTCTTACCAGCACATGGGTATCAAATATGCATTCCTAACAGGAACGAGGTCTGGGTAGCCAGCTCTAGGAGCTGAGCACGGCCGCAGCTCTGTGTCAGAGCTAGACGGCATGGCATTCCCAGTTCCCACGTGTCTCCAGTGCAGGGAGATCAGGCCCCTCCCATGGGTGCCCAAGGCCTGGGTCTTCGTGAGTGGGGTTGCTTTAGGCTTTTGGGACCAATAAAACGTACACTGCCTGCAAAGCATTGTGGGCCTGAGCTGTCCAGATGAATTCATAGTTTGCATCTCTGTTTTTTAATCATTTCTCTCCCTTTATTGGTATTCAGAGCTCACAGTTTTCTGGTTACTGACAGCCTGGGCTTTCATCCATTTTAAAAAGCTATTTTTCTTCTTGCTGTTGATGATGATGGTATAAAGACAGATGGTGTAACTTCTTATGAATGTCCTATTTTATTTCCCCAGGACCAGACAGTTCACTTGAAGACATATATTACTTCCACATGCTCAGGTTAGGCAGCCCAGACAGTGTGCCTCCTGGAGCTAGCTGCCCTTCTAGGGCTGGCCATGCAGAGGGCGACACCTGTAGGTCACACATGGAACTGCAGGCAAGCTCCTGCTTGGTTGAATGAGACCTGACTTTTTAGCTGGGGTTGGGACTGGGCTCCCTTGTAAAGGGCTGGATTGTTCAGGAGTTTCTTAATCATATCTTCTTCTATCAAGCATGTAACAGTCTTTTAGTTGAGTGAGTCACAAATGTTAATATTAAACTTAGGAACTCAAAAAGACTTGATTCTAAAATTTAAGAGGAGGGGAGAAAAAGAAAAGTAAGTTCCTAAATTAACCTCTACTGTCTGTTCTCTCATTGAAACTCAGCTGCCTTCCCTTTTCTGCTTACAGTAGGGCAGGAGGAAAGAAGAGAAGTAGGTTCTCAGAACGAGGGCTCCAGGAACACTCACGAAGCCCCACGTGGCTTCCTGGCCCACTGCATCAGGGGTACGCTTCTTCTCCAGAGTCTCTGTCTCCCGAATCGATGTGGTCACTCTGCCGCCGAACCCAGTCCTTGGGCCTTTCCAAACAAGAGTTCTGAACTCTGCTCAGTGGCTGTGGCCCACATGCTGCGCGGGAGCGGTGTCACCATGTCAGGGTGCTCTGCATTTTGTTGGTGTCAGCCTCTGTGTCCGTCCCTGTGATTGTGTGTGTGGGGGGGGAGGGGGATGTGTGTACTGGAGAGGAGAGGCCATTGGGCCATCTCTTTGCAAATCAAACTTGATTAATGTGCCAGTGCCACAGATATTTTGTATACAGCAAGTATTGGGGCAAATGAGTATATTTTAAAAGACCTATGTATTTTGGATAGACCCAATGTAACACTATCAATTGAATGCTGGTATCACTGTTCAAAGATAGATTTTATAATTATAGTGTTGAGCAATTTTATCAAATGCCTAAAAATATGCATTGAAATCATGCCTGAAGATAATTAAGAGGGTAAATATATCATACTGTGTAACTTGCTTGTTATTGCTATATGTATATATTTTTCTCTACTAAATGAAATATAGTGTTACCCCAGCTCTGTATATCTGATTAGCTTCAAAACATGGTTGCCTTATTTTTCTCTGTTGGAACTAAAGGTGGGTGGGGCAGACAATGTTAACTTTACCATACAGTGAGGCGAAAAGGAGATGTTGAAATTATGTGCGGAGTCCCCTTGGTTGGAGGTGGAAACAAGCAGCATCTTCATTTGTGTCGCCCGTGACCGCCTCATAAATCCCCTGCTGGTGATAATGAAGGAAGAATGCTCCCTGATCCTTAGTTCAATTTTTAGTCCTTGGACGTCCATTGTCCTTTCAGGAAGAATTAGGAAAATCTGACTCTAAATAGATACTTTTTTCCTCAAGTGTTTGTATAACCCCTCTGAGCTCAGGATACTCTGAACTCCTCTTACTTCTGTTGTGAGGTAAAATACAGAAGTTCTTTCTGGAGGGCATCACACCTTAAAATACTGAAAAGTAGAGTTGAAGTTGGGGGGACCCCGGGAGGTGCTGGGAAGAACCCTGACTCCACGATCCTGGATTGGGCCCCAACATCTGGGTCATCCTCTTCTTCCTCACTTGGGCAAGTGGCATTTTATTTCATGGTTGGAAATGACCATTCTTCCACCTTCACTAAAGCATTATGTGTTGAGCTGGAGAAAATTTTCTTGGTTAGCATTAAACCAGTGGTGGGTGAAGAATGGAGTGACTTCAAAAGAAAAGTATATGATTTTACTACAGTTTCTTCTCCTCCTCACCACTGATACCTGGTGTGCTCACGGATGAGGTTTTCTAGAACTCCTCACATTGATGAAATCATATCACTGATATTTTATGACTCTTCAGCATATTAAAAAAATGACTTAAAAAAAAAAAAAACCCTCCCACCACAGTCTGGCACACGCACAGGCACGTCGAGGCCTATGAGGGGTCCATGTCTGAGTCTAGTCGAGTTTAATGCCAGGATGTACTGGGTTGGAGCTAGGCAAGAAGCTCCTTTTTTGTACTTTCAAGTGTGAAATTTTCCTTTTTCAAGTGTGAAAGACTTGCATGCAACTTCAGGAATTTGGATGGAGTTACTTCTTCAGCAGGGTTGGCTTTTCAGTAAGAAAAGCTCAAATGAAGCATTCAGAATCCATCTGGAATATACCTAAATATCCACATGTCTAGAGTGAGTGAGTCTTGTTCCGATGAGCGGGGGTGGGGGACAGTCCCCACTGCTTACACCCAGACCTCGGTGTGGCCGTAGTGCAGGCAGCCTTGCAGGGGCCCCTGGGAAGAGAAGAGGGACAGTCACTGGTGTGTGTGTTCTGTGGTTGGTAATTCTTTGGTGTAGGAGCCCAGAGTTCTTCATCTTCTGTCTACTCTTAATCATTGGTATTTTGTTTTTCTATTTCAGAGGAAGCCATTGAAGATGTTGAAGGGCCCAGTGAAGCAGCTGCTGACCCAGAGGAGCTTGCTAAAGACCAAGAGGGTGGAGGCGAGAAGGACCAGGGCAAGTGGACAGGTAGTGTGTGTGGCTGCCCTGGAGCCCCTGATGTCCCTGCCCTGGAGCAGCGAGGCTGACAGGCCGGGGAGCAGAGACACTGTAGGCCTGCCTGGAGAACCGTTGGCTCTGTGCATGTTGGAGAAGTTTGTTTTTGATTTTTTGAGTGGTCATCTTCATTCTCCTACTATTCTGTTAAAGAATTTTTAAAGTTTTTTTTTTTTTTTAATTGCCCCCGAACCACCTTGTTTACTAAGCATGCAGGTGTCTAGCTCTGTTAGGAGCTTCCATGTTTTTGAGGTCGTATTTCTTCAGCAGCTCCTCTCCGTCATTTGCCCTGGATGTGGTTCTTCCTTCGTTTAAGGTCCAGGCCCCTGTCGCACCTTCCCCCCGGGCCCAACAGACAGTTTTGCCACATGGAACTTGATCAGGGTCACTCCTGTGTCTCTTAAGGAATCTGTGGTGAAGGGTGGGCTTTGTCCTGCATTTGGGGGCCTGGGCAGGCTCTGCATATTCTGTATGCCTTACACCATCCCCGCGGTGAGCACCCGTACCCTGAAACGTTCCCAAAGGGGAGGCAGACAGTGCAGCCAGGCAAGAGGCTGTCTTACCAAAAGCAGGAGAAATTGAAGAAGTCAGGAAAGGAAGTGCTATTTCTGGAAAAGCTTGTGTTGGGAGAGGAGGACTGGCCATCTCTCATGATGATCAGATTTCTGTATTGAGGGAAAGAAGAAATGAGACTAAGAAAGAAAGCTTAGGTTTGTTTTTTTTTTTTCCTTCTTTTTTTGAGGAGGAGCAAAATCGTTTCTGAGAAGACTTATCAGGACAGATAAGTCTCCCAGAAACCACAATAACTAGAGGAAATGATATGACAAGCAGCAGAAATTATTGTATTTGGTCAACCTAATTCTTACTGCCTTCCATTATTAATATTGTAATACTCTGATTTTTTTTTTTGAGAAAATATTTACCTTCTGGAATCTGTATTGGTTGGGCCTTTGTTACTTTTCCAGGCATGACTGTTCTTAAATCATGTTCAGTGTTGGCCTTCACTATTTAAACAAGATACAGAATCTTGGAGAGAGGCCAGAGGAGAGCAATGAAAATGACTGAAGGCTGAGAAATATTGCCTCTGAGAAGAGGCTGAAGAATTGGGGCTATTCAGCCTGGAAAAGAGAAATTCGAGAGGCAGATAACAGCTCCCAAATATTGGGAGGGACAGGCAGCAGGTGACGCGCCGCTGTCCGAGTCTCCTGGGAGGTGGAGACGGGAGTCACTGCAGCTGGGTGAATGGGTGGTGCGCCAGGTGGCTTTCACTGCCCCTGCTGCTTGTTGTCCCCTGGGAACTGGGCTCCAGGGTGTCCAGGGCCTGAGCTCAAGATAACGCTGAGGGGTGGGGCCAAGCACCAGCACGCTGGGAAGATGCGCCAGGTAGGACCAGAAAGTAGGGTGTGGACATCTGTGCTCAGAGGCCTTGAGTGTGGGGGAGGGATCGTCCTGTCGTCCTGGGTTGTTTTTCAAGGACCAAGACCCCAGTTTCTGCTCTGCTATTAAGGTGCCATCTAAATAAACTTTGCCAACAAACAGCAGTTCAACTCTCTGCCCAGAGGAGAAGAGGATTCCACAAACACAGTTTAAAGACAGAGTGACCTTTCAGACTATCCTTTGTTTCCATGATTTGGGCGCCCAGTTTCTGATCCTGCCTCTGCCACCTACTCGCCATGTGAGCTTGCTCAGGGTACCCCACCCTCTCCATGCCTCGGTTTCCTCAGAGGAGACGGGGGTTGGAAATGGTACCTGCTTCCATGGGATGGCTGTGTGGATTATTTGAATATGGGAATCTTAGAGCAGTGCCTGGCATATAGTAAGGTCTAGTTGGGAAGGTTTTGTTGTTGTTGTTTTTGATGGTTAAGTAAGATTAGGAAAACTACAACAGTAGCAGTTCCTCCTCAGCTTCTCCCATAGGAATGAATGTAAGAGTTGCCAGGCCGTATGTGGCTTCTGGGAATTTTGAGAAGCTGAGAGGGAACAATATATAAGGATTTAGTGGGATCACTCAAATACTTGGTGCGTATGTTTCCTGCATTCTGCATGCTAAGGACACTAAGGAAACAACAAAAAGGAACTGCCATTCGCAAAGCCCCCACTGGGTGCCAGACCCTCTGCCGGGCACTTTGTGTCCGTTTCTCTAACCCTTACACCAGTCCAGGGGCAAGCTTTACCCAGGGTGGTTCAGGTGAGTTGCGTTCGAGGTGTTTGTAACTCGGAGGGAAGGTGCCTTCGCAGTGCTATGGACATGCCGCATGCTGGCCATTCCTGAGCCTCGTGGACAACCTCAAATGAGCACCGTAAAGACGAACATCTTTAATAAGACTCCATTTTCTCCTTCATTCATACTGACAACAGGCCATACTGAATCTTTATCTCCAAGAGACAGGCGAGGCAGACAGAGAGAGAATGAATAAATACCTCAGAGGTGCACCTCACCCGTTGCGCTGTAGTAAAGAGAGAAGGGAAAATTCCTTCCCACCTCCCGCAAATGATCCTCTTTTGACCTGAGGCATAATTTTGTCTATACTACCTGAGTGTGTAATGACAGGCTTTCTTAAGGAACTTGGTCGATTTGATCTGGGAATCAATGTGGATGCCAGCAACTCTTCTGAGCTTTCTTTGGGATGTTCAGTATTTTATAAAAAATGTCTGCGTTTGTTCCATTTACTCCCTAAATTGAGCTGTTCCTATCTGATTAACTGTGATGGGGAGTGCTTCCTCCTGGCAAATAAATAAATAGTGATTTCACAATTTGTGCTGTTGATTAGTGGCCGCTCATGATGCAGATTAATAATATTTCAAACGGGCCTGGATAATTGGCATTTTCTCGGCTATTGATTATGTAGTTTGGGGGTTTGTGCAGGAATGGATATTCTTTACTAAAAATTTTTAGCTAGTTATTTCCACATTGGAATGGAACTCCTCATTTCTTGTGCAGCTTCTCTTGGTAACCCTTTTGGGGCTTCTTTTATTGAGATGGCACCTTGAGTGGCAGCCAGGCAAGCCAGATGGTGATCTGAATCACAGCAGCCTCAGTGCCAAGGTCAGTGGCTGGGTGTCTACCCACGTGCAGGGCGCTGGGCAGAGTTACGCTGATCCCAGGTTCCATGAGCTTGTGGGCCCCGCCTCCCGGGGATGTAAGGCTCTGGCAGGGATTCGGGACCACCCACGGTGAGGAGAACACTGTTCCCAGAGACCTGCGAGGTCCCGTGGAGCTTTCCGTGCTGACGGAAATGTCCTGCAACTGCACAGTAACCTGTAACAGAGCAACCGCCAGCCACGTGTGGCTGTTGTACATTTGCAGTGTGGCTAGTACCAACGAGAAACTGAACTGTAAAATTTTATTTAATTTATTCAAATTTAAATAGCCGCGTGTGGCTAGTGGCTGCCATACCAGGGAGCACAGCTATAGGTGTTCAAAGGTAACCCTGAAAGAATGCCGTGCAGGTACAGCATCCCAGTTGTTAGTGAGGCCACGTTACGCTCTGACTGCCGGGCGCCGTCCTAGCATGCCGCGCCTGCCTTCTCAGCAGGCCGGCCCTGAGTGGTCACAGGCGCGCGGGTGTGCTGAGCCCCACTGCCCTCGGGTTGGCCGGGTGGGCTGGGGGCTGCTGAAGCAGGGCCAGTTGCAACTTCATCTGTTTTACCAATTTGCCATCATTCTCTCTGTGTGGCATAATGTGAAAAAGAGTTAGGAAGCATTACTTTCTATAAATTATATGCATTATTTCATTGGATTCTCACCCCCCACTCCATGAAACACATTCTGGAAGTAACCAGAAGGAAGTCCCCCTCTAGAAGGGGGAAGTCCCCAGTAACCAGGGAAGTCCCCTCTCCCCGCCATTTTGCGGATAAGTAAACCGAGCGCCAGGGATCAAGCGAGTGCCAGGGATCAAGCAAGTGCCAAAAGGCACGCAGACAGGTCCAGGTTTGCACGCTGGACCCGCTCTGACCTGGGCGGAGCCCGCACGCTCACAGCGTGCCGAGCCACCTCCTGAGGCTGGCGTTTGTCAGTCTCATTGTCGATCTGGTTGTCACCCGCCTGCTGAGCATGGGCAGCAGCATGCTCCTGGCGCTGCACAGTGCAACAGCAACACCACCGCCCCCCAACGCTCAGGAGGAACGTGCCTTGCGGTTAGTCAGCGGTGTGCTCATTGGGAACGCAGGCCGGTGAAGTGGAAAGAACTCTCTAGATTTGGAGTCGTGAAGGGAACAACCTTAGTCAAGAGGCTTGGCTTCCTGGAGCCTTGGGGGGTCCTCATTTGTAAAGTGTGTCCAAGGGACACCCACCAGCCAGCCTTGGTTCCGTGGTGGCACGTGCGCAAGCCCTGGGTGAACGCTTCGGGGCCACGTCCGCTCAAGGCAAGCGCAGCGTGCTCTTGTGGGCCAACAGAGGGTGCAGGAAGGTCCTTGGAAGCAAAGCCTCCTCCCTAATGCACGGACATTTCCACCAACTCTGTGGTTTTCTGTTTTGAGATGTGGAAGTGGTCCCTCGTTCTCTTTCAGCAGTGTGGATTTGAAAGGGTGTATTCTAGATCGAAGAGCCCCCAGTGTCAGCAACTGAACAATAATTAATGCAGCGATTGTTCAGTCAATCATTAATTGCTATAAATTAAGTGATATACAATTAATGTGATGCTTTATCACCAATAATTAAGGGAAAAATTGAACTCTTGGCAAAGAATCACAGCAAGATGGTTATTTAAATCCTGAGCCACCATGGATTCCAGCTATAGAGCACTAGGCTGGGTCTAGTTATGCTAATTTGAGACAAAATTAGGGGGTATTGGTGCTTTAAAAACAAACAAAAAAATGGAATTGTGCAACTTAAACCAACACTGTGATAATGCTTCAGAAACCCGTAAATGATGCCCATGTTTCTATTTTTGTAAAATTTTGAGTTAGGATTATAGTTTGAGTGCTGTTTTTCTAGGAGAATGGCCTGAAGGGATTTTATTTTAATATATATTTTTTTAAATCCACGATGCTCACCTTACACAGAGCAATCAGTGCAGCGGAGCGTCCCTGATTGGAATCTATGGGAGAGTCCCATTAGAGGAGGTATGGACGGCCTGGCGAGGTCTGGTTGGAGAAAAGTGTGTTTACGGACTGTGGTGCTAGCAGGCATGATTTCAATCGGCTTTGACATGTTTAACATAAATGTATAGTGCACCACTCTTGCTGCATCTGAATAATTCCTACAGACCCGCTGCCTTTCTAATTACTGAGGTTGAAAAAAAGCAGGTCGGGCGCATCCTGGTGGAAACCTATTACCAGCCCTCTCCCTCTTCTCCCTGTTGTTCGCAGCTTTGTATAAACAGGGATGCCATTGTATGAGGAACTTAGTGCCTGAAAGGTAATCTGTGACAGAGAGTGGAAGGGACTAAGGAAATACTTTTTTAAAAAAAATTGCATCCATAAAGATAAAAGGAGGTACATGCTGAGAGGAAGGGTTATGTGTTAGGAAAAGCACTGGGCTGCTGGTCAGAAGCCCAGGGCTGGAGGCATGGACTCTGCTGCTAAAATTAGCCACATGACCTTAGGTCTCTGGACCTCAGTTTCCAAATCCGTAAAATAGTAGGTTGGACTCAGTGGTTTCTTGCAGTTACAGAACTCCTTAACATTTAATTAGAGACAGTGGACAGTACTGCAACATCTTGGAGAATATTAATTTCTCAAGTTGGAAGGCTGGTTGGTAGGATTTCCCCAGTCTGTGGCTGGCTGAGATAGCGTGGACCAGGAGCCTTTGCAGAGTCCAGATAGGCCCCAAGGTTCTTTCCGTGAAGGTCAGACAGTACCAAGCCCACCTTTCCTGGTGGGACATCAGAGCACTGTGCGCTCTCGCCTCCTCCTGTTCCTGAGACCTTCACTCTGTTGTCAGAGCTCTGTGTGGTGAGGATTTCAATGGAGAAGTCCTTGGAGACTGGCGGGTGCCTTTGCGTGGCTACCCATATCCAGCCCTGCTGTTGGCTGGAAACCAGGCCATTCACCGTGACCACGCCTCTACAGACATCATTCTGGCCTAATTCTCTGTCCTTCCAGCACTTGGTTCCAGTTTTCCTCCTCACCCAAAAGCAAATTAGCCTTTGCAGAAGGGTGTGTGTGAGGGAATGCTGGGCGCCTGGCTTGCACAGCCCCTTTGTGGTTCACGTTCTTGCCAACGGAAACTGGTTTTGGTTTTACATTTTTGCACACAGATGGGAATTGTGTGGCTATGTCAGCTTTTCCAGAGTCCACTTGTTTCCCTCCCCCACTCAACCCCCATCATCTTTTTTTTTCAAGGGCACTTTCAGTATAACTTGGCTGCTTAAAGTCACTGCAGGCAGAATTCTGTCTCACAGTTGAAAACAAACCATTTGAACTATTTTTACGTTGGGAAGCAGAAATAGACATAGGGTGTGGCGCGTATCTGGACTTGCCTGAATTCCAGTAATTCAGAGGTCTTGGCTTTGAGAATTTATATGGTAAGTCATACGAGAGATAAGGAACCACAGCAACTGAGCAAATGTTTCCTGTGCAGATATCTAAGGCAGATACAGGATGCGCAGAAAAGTGAGGAAGGGGCATTGCGTGTAATTTCGTAACTCTGCTACAGTGTCACGAGAATTATCATCACGGCTTAGGTGGAAGGCTGTGAACACGTAGATTAAGGAGCACATCATTTTTCATCACTGTGGAAAATACCTTATAGATTTGCATATTATTCTTGCAAAGGGGCCCTATTAATCCTTACTTTTGTTTCAGCTTTAGCTTTTGTGCTGAAGGGAGAAGCACCTCTATTATTAGAATCATGGTCATGATTTTTTAAAAACACCGGGATGCCTTTCCCATGGGCGAGCAAAGCACTTTTTCTCCAGGCGCTCACATTCTTCCTGGGCCCAGCATTATCTTTATGTTGAAGGCTAGAGGACTTGGACTAGAAGGCTGCAGGATGGGAACTCCCAGATGTCAGATCTTTGATCAAACCCCAATTTACCTTCTGCATCAGGGATACAGTCCCCAGATTATAAACTGAAGAGCACACAACAGTGTTTTCTCTTATCGTAAGAAGACTGGAGGGGAAAACGTGAGCATCCTGTTTCTCTAGTTGTCAGACAGAGTTGTCAGCTGTTTATGGTCAGGGCTGTGTGGCATTCATTCATTCATTCACTTTTTTTTTTTTTTTTTAAGTAAGACTTTATTTTGCCTTTTTTTTTTTTTAGAGCAGTTTTAGGTTTATGGTGACGCTGAGAGGGAGATAGGATTTCCCGTGGCCCTCTGCCCCCACACATGTGTAGTCTTCCCCAGGCTCAACTTCACTCACCAGAACATACATTTTTTGCCAACAGTGAACCTACACTGATGCATCGTTACCCCCCGAAGTCCTTGGTTTACACTCATGCTCACTCAGGGTGTTGCACATTCTATGGGTTTGGACAAATGGATAATGACAGGTGTCCATCTTTATAGTGTCATACAAGGTATTTCCACTACCCTAAAAATCTTCTGTGCTTTGCTGTTCATCTCTCCCCAACCCTGGATTCATTCATTTTTGTGGTCTCCAGCACCTAGAAAGTGCTTAATGCTGTTTGAGTGTTTCATTAACAGTCACTTAGTAAAACAGCATAACCGCAAACACTTTCAAGTCCAACTTACTCCAGTTTCTGCTTTTTAGACCTAAAACCCATGGGTTAGTAGGATCACTCCATGTTGATGTAGAGGAAAGGCAGACCTAGGGTGTCTGCACTTGTCTTTAAAACCAGGCCTCTCCCCTCGCCCTACGGTTATATGGCCACACGTGGGTCCATATTATTTCCCAGAAACAGTTCTAAAAATGAAACCTAGCAACAAATGTTTGGGCTCTCACCATGCGCTCGGCTCTGTGGTAGGCTTCATCTGCCTGATCTCTCTTGCTAGCCTCACAGAAACCTAGTGAGTAGACTGTTTTCCCGTTGACAGGTGAGGGAAGGGAGAGCTCAGTGTAGTCAAGTAAAATGCTTGAGGTCACACAGCCGGGATCTGAACCAAGTTGTGTCCACACTGCAAACCTCTGTGCTTCGTGGGTTAGCCAGGGGCACTGATGCCTTTGTATGGAGAGAACTTGGCCATGGGAGAACCACGTGTGAAAACATCAGTTCTTGAGGAGTCCCTGAAGGTGCACTAGCGCACAGCCACCCCCTCACACAGATCGCTTGTCCTAGGCCTCTGGGGCCTTCCGAGCAAACTGCGCATGGACTCAGTGGAGCCTGAGAGAAACATCGATGCAAACATGGCTCACTGTGGGGTTTCTCGCTCTCTGTACTGCACACAATTCCAAGAGGAGATATTTACTGTCTTCTTGGTAGCAGTAAGCCTACAGAAGAGTGGAGAGGCACTCCCGTTTTCCAGCCTTACGGAGGCCTGGGAGATGTCTTTCCTCCCCAGATACAGTCCCACACTCCGTACTAGAAAAGAGAGGTCCTGGGTGGACCATCGGGAAAGTGGGTTTTAAGGGAACTGTAAATAAGTTCAGAGCTCTGTGTGTCTTTTCACCATGCTGGACCGGATTTTACGTTTGTTTTCATAAGTTCAGTTTTTCACTCTTAAAATCTAGTAAGTTTCTTAGGTAGTTTTAGAATGGAGAAAAGACTAGAAGAGTACTGTTACATTCCAATCTCTGGGAACCTGCCCTGTGTTAAGGCTCAGAGATCCTAACTAACCTAATTAATGTTTGATTCGATGGGGACTGGACGAGCTTCTGTTGATTAACTTTGGCCTGGTCCCAGAATGACCTGCCTTGTTTTGATCTACATTTGGCACCTTTGGACTTTTTCTTCTGTCGGTTCAAGTGTCTCCAAGGTCCTTCCCATTCTGGTGTTCTCCAGGTCTACAACTGTCACAAAGCCGTCTTGTAACTAAGCCAAAGGGTGGAGAGAGAATGCAGGCCCTGATGCACTCCCCCCACCCAACCGCACAGGGCCGTGCACGTTTGCAGCGCACTGTGAACACAGCCGCAGACGGTCACACAGCTCAGCAGGCTCTGCCCAGGGAAGAGTGGATGCGTGGGGGGAACTGACAAGAGGCCCAAGGCAGGCAGGCTGACTCGATACCTCAAAGTGAGAAGTCAGGCCTTGGCCCCTTTTGGCACCCAGCTCCTGGCACAAGCTGGGCTTGTGGTGGCAGCCCCATGTCTAGAAGTTATTCAAGAGACCATCAGCTGATGCTGGTCTCAGTGAGGTGGTGGCTGGTGGCCCTGTTTTGACTGGTGGCTCATTCAGAAACCTGACACAGAGGGAGCAAGATATCTTGAAATTGAATTGTGGGATGGCCTTTTGGGAGCTCAAATCAGTGTAGTTAAGCAGCCTTATGCATATTTCAACAAGGAATTAGTGCAACAGATTGATGCCTCTGATGTAGGGCTTAGCACTCTTTTCTCCCCAAAGATGCAGAGCAGGCAGCTGGAGCCACCAGTCGGCATGGCCCCACCACTCCACCTTGAGGCTGCTGCCTGGAGAGCAGAGGCCCCAAGCATGGCATGATCCCCCACTCCCAAGTGGCTGCTGAGTGCCCACTGGGGCTACTGTGCGTCTCTGCATCCTTCCCAGGGCTAAAGCAAAGGCTGCAAAAGCAAATGGCCTGCAGGTGCCAAGACATGGGAAGACAGCACGGAAAAGGTACTTCCTCCTTCTGCAAAGTGGAAAGAGTTTTTAGGTATTTGCCCTCTTTTCACAGAGGTCCCCTTGGACATGTGGAGAAACCAAGAATTCCGTAAGTGAGGCAGCCTGTCATTATTCTGGATTGCACTGCTAAGAGAACAGGTGGGGGTTATTCCTTCTGGATTTCTTTGAACCGTGTCTGTGTTTGTTTTAGATTGGGCAGGTTCCCTAAGGGACATTTGGCCTGAGAGAGAAACATCTACCTTTGAGACCAGGTCTGGCTTTTGTCCCTGAGTGTACGTGGGAAGAATGTCGTGTTGGCAAGAATCATTTGAAAGTGGACGGGCAGATCTGCCCACACCTGCCAGCCCTCCTTATTTAATTCTAGTCCAACCACTAAGTGATTTGGTTCCTACCAGTTACAGAAAGCTTTGGCTCTTGCAGAGGTTCTCAGAGTACAGTTCCCGGACCAGGACACCACCTAGGCACTCACTAGAAATGCAGGTTCTCCTAATCAGACCTATTCTAGGGAGTGGCCCGTGATCTGTGTTTTAACAAGCCCTGCAGAGGATTTCTGACTGCACTTGAGTTTGAGAATCTTAGGGGTGGGATCTCTGTGACATGCAGGAGGTCTGGAGACCTATTTCTCCTTTAACTAGAGTCCTCAGCCCCTGCTGGGTACCAGAGGTTGAGCTTTACTAAAAGACAGGAAAAGTGCCTAGGAGCACAAGGCCTGAGTCTTGGCAGTTGTAATCCCGGAGAGCAGGACTGGGAGTGGAAGAGAGTTTGGTCAGAGAAGCAGAGTCACAATGAAAACTGATCGAAGGTCTAGAAGTCTTTGTCCAAACACTGCTTAAAAAGTTAACACCTGGCTGAAGGGGATACAGGACCTCTATGTACTGTTTTTACAACTTCCTTTGACTCTATAAATATTTCCAAATAAAAAGCAGAAAAACAATAACACCACCACCTCAGAGCTTCTGAATTTTTGAAGTGCTGGCCTGTGCGGTCACCTTTGCCTTGGGGGAGAAGAACAGGGAGGCGCTGCCCTGGGAGCCAGTCTGCAGTAGAACTTGGTTTTCTTTGAAATCAAAACAGGCAGACATGTCTGAAAAGCTGGTGAGAACCGTATGTCTTGCTCCACCTAGCTAGGCATATTCTTCTGCTTTTTGAGTAGGTGGTTGTACTTTAAAATGCTTTCTAGAGATACACAGGCGCAGCCCAGCCTGCAGGTGCTGCGAACGGGACTCTGTTCTTCACAGACAGTTCCTCACCTCACTGGGCTGGACTGTGAGGCAGACCGCACACCGTGCTGGGAAGGGGGAGCCCAGCCACTTTCGTCCAGGGCGTGAAGACCACCCGCCTGGCGGACAGTGCATGCCTCCCTCTGCTTCCCAGGAGTTCCCGGATTCCTCTTTGAAACATCTTGAAGTGCCTGATTGGAGGCAGAATGACACCCTGCATGTTTAAAGACCAAGTTGGCAGCAAAGCTAGCCTCTGTATTGGGGGAAGAAGAGAATTTAGCCAGCACTGTGGCTGCTGGAAGATACAGGAGGAAATCCTAGCCTCGCCTCTGGGGAGGGCACTGCAACAAATGCCAAGAGCAGCTCCACTTTCAACGACAGTACGAAGGTCACCGAGTCCAGCCACAGATGACCCTCTGAGAACAAGGCATCTCTGCGGTCCGGAAGGAGTCTGAGGCCCCCGAGAAGCCGAGGGAGACAGGTTATGGAAGGAGCACACTGCACCTTTCATTTCATTATTATTGAGTTGAAGGACCATTTTCAGACCCACTGAAGCTTCGTGTCTAGTGTGCTGGGGCAGTTATCCCAACTCAGATATCGAGTATGGAGCTGTATGAATTTCTTCCTCCTTAGCCAATGGAGATAGATCAAAGATTGCTGTAAATTTCTGGGGCAGGTGGCAAGCTGGTTTACGGACACAAGGCGATGAGAACCTCTGGCTTACGGAAAGTAGCATGAATTAATAATCATTTAATTGGCTCCTCCATTATGTTGCTGGTTTGGGAGATGGAAGTTTAGATGGAGGGGCTGTCAGTGGTGCTTTAGCTAAGAGTCTGATGGTTGAAAAGCAGGGGGCGGTGGCTGCCCTTGGCCTCTCCACAAGGATTAAATGTCAGGCACCATCCCAGGCCCTCAGCGGGCTCACCTTGGGGCCCCCAAAAGGAAGAGGGTCAGCACTTCAGTGAATACCTGCTCCAAGTGCCACTCCACCATGAAGAGAGGAAACGCAGAAGAAATTTCCTACTAAGCTTGGACAGCTCAACCCATGCCCAGGATCTCCCCAGGGGAGGTCTCTGCCCGAAGGGAGGCTGGCGCAGGAGGCCCGCCGTGCCCACAGCGCGCCATTCGTGTGCTGAGTCATGAGAATACCTGCCCGTGAAACCCAAGCTAATTCTACCAGTACTTGTGGTGTTCTTGGAGGGCAAGTCAATGTCTTGGCTAATGATTAGAGAAAGCTAAAAACTGGGCACCTAAAGCTTCCACTTCTCCTTTGTTTCCATTTTCAGGTTTCTTTTTCATGAAGCAGCAGCCCTTAGAGTCTTCAGCTCTGCCTTCAGAGTCGTACAGACTCTGTCAACAGATGAGAAATGAGGCCTGTGTTGGCATTAAGTCCACTGGCCGTCTGTGGTATTACGAAGACAACTCGGAAGTTTTCCGTTGCCAAAATTTCAGTGACGCAGATGTTAATTTTTTAGTGAAAATCCACATTGGATAAGAATTCATTCTAGGAAGAGGGGTTTTATCAGGTGAAGTTACAGAGCTGTGAATCTACCATACTTGGCCACTTTATGAGACCCCTAAATTACTCTCTTCTTCCTTATTCTTTAAAGTAGGCTTGTTTTAATTATTCTAAGTGCTTAGAGCACAATGAAACGATTTCTTGAAAACTGAAAATAGAATTTGCGTGAATTCAGATTGGCCCTCTTCCCTTCCCTACTCCCTCTAATTAGTATGTGAGGAGAGGTAACATTTTAAATAAATATTTTTAGAGGTTAAACACTTCCCAAACAGATATGTTCAAAACAAAGGGTATCTGGAACTGGATATTTCTGTGCAGAAATGATTTTTTCGCCCCCGAGGAAGCCATGTATTGACTACTGTGTTTCCCTTTGAAATGAAGTTCTTCCTCCTAGAATGTGGGGCAACCTAAGAGAGTAAGATGGAGAGTCATGAAGCAGGTCTGCCTCTGTCAGCTGTAGTGGCTGACCCATCTCGGTTTCAGGGCAGACGGGGGCTCCCGGCCCAGAAAGCCAACCTGGAGTTTTCTGTACTGCATGGCAAGGACGGGCCAGTCCCTTCTGTGCCCATCAGTGCGTTGGGTAAGGCAACCCTAACTCCTAACAAGTTGAGCAAGTGTCTTTTCCTTCCTCATAAAGTGTGAGTGGCAAGGAGTCCACAGCTCACATCCTGTCGGGTTTCGGTAGGGGTTTGACCCAGCATGCCATTGTCACGAATATCGCACTTGCCTGGCTTTGTGGAGTATGTAATCTACAGTACATGCACTCACGCGATTCCTCGCCACATTTTTATCTCCTTTGAAGCGCCAGGCACCCAGCATGTTGTCTGTGGAAGATTCATTGGGATTTCACACATACTCTCGAATGACATAGCTGCCAAAATGAGAAAAACTGCTTCAACCAGCAAAGTAAAAAAATACCACCTGATGTTTTACATAGTATGCATCCAAATATCGGGCACAGTTGAATTTAAATGTTAAACTTTAATTCAGGGGTGTCCAGCCCACGGGCTGCATGCAACCCAGGATGGCTATGAATGTAGCCCAATGTAAAATCGTAAATTTGCTTAAAACATTATAAGATCATTTTGTGATTATGTGTCACAATGTATTTAATGTGTGGCCTAAGACAACTCTCCTTCCAGTGTGGTCCAGAGACGCCAAAAGGGTGGATGCCCCTGAAATTTTAATCATAATATAAAAAATAATAGTCCTGGCTAGTGTGGCTCAGTGGGTCAGTCATTGTCCTGAGATATAAAGGTCGCCGTTTGATTCCCGGTCAGGGCACATGCCTGCGTCGTGGGCCAGGTGCTCGGATGGGGGCATGCAAGCGGAATCGATTGATGATGTTTTTCTCACTCATCAGTGTTTCTCACCCTTTCATTCTCTCTCCCTTCCCCTCTCTCTTTTAAAAAATAACTAAGTAAACAGAATCTTTTAAAAAACAGAACTATGTAACAAACTTAGAAAACAGGAAAGTAGTCCCTGATGCTATCATCCACATCCATCTTCTAGTCTTACGTTTTTTATACAACTGTATCCAGCGTAACGCATATTTTATCTTTTCTTTCTGATTTACATTCTCAGAGACTTCCATATTGCTTCATAGCTTTCATTTTTAATGTCTTCTACCACCCAGTGGAGTGGCTATGGCATTATTTACTTAACTGTGTAAGAGATCTACAACGTTTCCAGTTCATTTCGTCATTATTGGGAAAACCAGCACAGGTCGTCATCCTTCAAGTCATTTCCATTTTGATGCCAGTAGAAACCCAAATTTCCAGGCACTGTTTATACTGTGGCTTGCCTCTGGAGGGCATCTACTTGCATTTCACTAATGTGATGTCATGGTGGCTTACAGTGACCAGTAATTGATTTTTTAAATAATGTTTTCAAGACCATGACATCTCTCCTAGCATTTAAGTCAAAGTTTAGTAAAGTCTTCAAAGCAGAAAACCACAGTGCTTTCTCTTGCTTGGTATCCGAACCACCTCATTTACTCATGGCTACAATATGTGCTGGTGACGGAACTGAAGTAAAACTTGATTTTGAGACTCTGGCCCTTTTGAAGTTGTTCAGAGAGAAAAAGCTTGGGAAAACCTGACTGCCTGGCCTTGAGTCAACCCTCACCCAGCAGGCCGATGGAGAACTTGCACAACCGTTTGTCTATAGAAACTGTATGAAGACTTAAGTACCATGTCTTGATGTGGATTGACACTTTAATGTCTGGGGTCCAGCTAGGAGGGGGTCTGTCGGCCTGGGCAGGTCACAGGAGCAGCGCCCACATCACCAGGGAAATGGAGGGTAAGTGGGTGTTAACAGAATCTGTTCTAAGAGTGGCATGGCTTTATCTTAGAGAAGGAGCCAGTGAGCTGCAGGTGGCTAGTGTCCACGTCCAGACAGATCTGATCTACTGCGAATGCCGGTCATCTGGGTGGAAAGGAGATGAACCCCAAAAGTTTCTACGTCACTTGATGCACTAGATGTAGCATTTCATACTACAGCAGGGCTGTTGTGTTACTAGGGAGAAAGAGGAATGAGTGAGCGGTTTTATTTTTTAAAATACTTTACAAGGACTCCTTAGCTTGAGCTCACAAAGGAAGCTTTAGAATTCCAGAGCAGTTTGAGAGTTTGAAAAAAAAAAAAAAGGTAATAAAAGTTCCCCTCTCCATGCCGGGGGAAAGAATAGTGGATTCTGAAACCAGAATTCTCACCTCTGCAACCTCATGCCAATTCATCTTATGTTCAGCACTGAAGGAAGAGGATGGACTCTTTGGTCCTATGAGGAAGCGAACGCCGCACTGGGTTACACTGAGTTTGCTTTTCAGCTCCGAGGGAGTGAGATGAGTGGGGTGGTGTCAGCCTCCATACCCATTCATTCACGCTGCCGAGCAGCTGCACAGCTGACAATCAATCTAAAGCCGGGCAGCAGGCAGATCGAGGGCATTTACAAGGCAGCGTCTCGGTCCTGTAAAAACAAGTGTTGTTTCGGGTCAGGCAGACTCACAAAAAGATGGGGGTGGGTGTTGGGAACAGAATCTGCATCTTGGTTTGCATCTGTTGGAAACAGGAGCAGATCGTGGCTCTTTCCTAACCACACGCCCTGGCCCTAGCCCAATGCCTCCAGGTCACAGGTGGAAATAGCGAAGGTGAACAGATGACCATAACAAATAAGCATCTAAAGTACCACCTAAAGAATGGCTCCACCCACCCCATCTTTAAGATGCGTTTGAATAATAAGTATATAGAAGATAACCAGTAAGAAAAATGAAGAATGATGGACGATAAGCCACCTTCTGGAGGCAGGGGAGCCTAAGTCCCTGGGACGTTCATTAAAGAGCCCTGCTGCGGGAGTGTTCAGGCAGGGGCCCAGAACCCTATGAGGTCTAAACCCTGAAACACGGGGTTCCGCAGGACCAGGTCTGTGGGGGCCAGGAGATGGGAAGTGGGCCATGGGGGAACCGGTCTAGAATGTTACAGCACCTAGTTAATCAGCAGCCAGTCCATCACATTAAATACCCAGCCGTCATGTATTACCTTTCAAGTGAAAATGAATAACTCCCATTAAGAGCAAAATGGGTTTGAAGTCGATTCGAGACAGATTAAAGTACTGTTATGAATGTGTGTGTTGGGAGGAGGAGAGGTCTGTGTGTAATATGCTTGTCCTTGTACTTTTTAAATAATAGATGTCCTACAAACTTATGTAGACCAGGTTACCAAGATACTGGGGTTAAAGGTCACAAGATGTGATTCACGGAAGAGTATCAACTTCCTGGAATATTTCCTGCATTTAGCAATTTTTTTTCAAAATTATTTTGTGGCCTTACGATTTTAATGAATAAAATTGATTTTCTAAAATTGTTTATTAAAGCACACATCTGTAAATGACAGCATCTTGATATCTACATCAGAAAAAATTTCAAAGCTGAGCAGAAAGTGGAAACACGTGTCGGGTACCTGGACTGGGTGAAAAAGAAAGCAGTAAAAATTAGGCTTTCCAAACCGGTGAGTCCAGTTATTTTCCAATGAGGTCACACATTTTCTCACTACCATTCTTCAGGATTTTTTTTCTTGTCGCTTTTTGCAGAATTCTAAAAAATGGAGTTCCGCATCCAAAACCAGTGAGAGAGCCAGCCCTCAGACGCAGGCCAGGTTTCAGAGTGACCAAATCCAGCCACGGGGGGACTTGCGTTAACACCGGGGGAGCCCTGCTTCCTCCTGGTGAAAGCCGGAGCCCGGCTGTTTTCTCGTCAGAGTGTCCCACCTGCCATCCCTTCCCAGGCTTCAGAGAGCAACTCCCACCGACACATTCATCCCCACTGTTTGCTACCAAAGTCTCACGTGCCTCTCCTCATTAATTGCTGTTGTGGGGTTTTTGGTGGAGTGAGGTGTGCAGGACATGATTTAGGCAAGCAGATGGGAAATGTTCCACCTCTTACCACTCACTTTGAACAAACTTTTGTGTCTGGAGCATGGGCTACTTCAATAGTTTTCAACTGGTGTGGTACAAGTCTTTTTAAAACATGCAGCACCTGACTATTTAGTCAGCGGCACTGACCTCCTTTCCCTTAGGTTGTCAAATTAAAAAATGACAACAGCAAACACAACAATAGCCATCCAATGCGAATGAATCAGAATTATACCTATTTTTTTGTTGGATCAGCAAAAAATATAATGTACCTTTTGGTGTGCCACAGAATTTTAGTAATTTAGTTTATGTGCGCCATGGGATGAAGAAGGTTGAAAATTGCTGAGCTAGATTATAAGTTAGATTCACGCCCTGCCTTGTTCTACCTTCATTTACTTCTTCCCCAAAAGCAACTTGCTGAACTCAAATTTGATTTTTCTCCCCACAGGTAGGATGGGGCAAAAGTAGGTTTACAGTTGTGAGCATGTGAAATAAATACTATTATTTATGAATTATTGTATTGTTTTCCACCTGAACAACAGTAAACCTACTTTTGCCGCACCCTGTATTTGCACGCAGACATCTGCGTACACTGTTCTCGGGTCACATTTATCAGTGTCTGCTGTGCTATGCTGTGCTGTGCTGTGGCTCTACAGGCTGGGGCGGTAAAGTTGGGAGCACAGAGCCTGCTACCTCTGGAAAGACAGACTGTGTCTGGTGCTCAGGTTGACGAGTGGTTCTGGCGGAGCAGTTGGCGAGACCCTCCCACCTACCCTGTGCCTACGAGACAGCAGGTTGTGTCTTGACTGGAAGAGGTCGGAAAAGACTGAATGAACTGAGCTTGATCCAACTCAGCCTTGCTGTCTATTTCTTTACCTTTTTTCCCTTAGTGTTCAGTTGTTAAAGTAATGACAGAAAATTCTTGGGGGAAGAAAGAAACACTTGCATCTTTTCCAACGTGCTGGATAAGTCAGTCTAGATGTTCATCCTGCTTGAATTTTGATGTTTCAAGAAAATTCTGTGCTATAAATGAATGTTGATTTTCACCCAACACAAAGCCTTTGGGAGCTGGCCTGGTCTGGCTGCTGTATTGCATCTTCTGCTTTTTCTTCCAGCATCGTCCAGCCAAGCAGAAAAGGAGCTGACAGATTCTCCTGCAACCTCCAAGCGCATCTCCTTCCCAGGTAGCTCGGAGTCTCCTCTCTCTTCGAAGCGACCAAAAACATCAGAGGAGACTAAAGCAGAGCAGGTGAGTCAGGAAGGGGCTCTGCTGGTGGGGGGAGTGTTTCAGACCCAGGTAGGGAATGGACTCTTGGGTTGGTGGGCTTGGGGCTGGCACGGTTGTCGGTGGGAACTGAAGATTAAGCCAGAAGGATGGGTGTGTTCCCCACAGATGTACCAGTGTCCCTACTGCAAGTACAGCAATGCCGACGTCAACCGGCTCCGGGTGCATGCCATGACGCAGCACTCGGTGCAGCCCATGCTTCGCTGCCCCCTGTGCCAGGACATGCTCAACAACAAGATCCACCTCCAGCTGCACCTCACCCACCTCCACAGCGTGGCACCTGACTGCGTGGAGAAGCTCATTATGACGGTAAGGCACAGGAGCAGGACCCTGTGGCGCTTCTTTCCCCAAGGGTCAAAGGTGATGCAATAGCAAGGACAAGGTAACGTGTTGTTGGATGAGAAAGCCAGTATAGAACTGGAAATGTCAGAAATGGTCCTAGTTCTGTGACCTTTGTTCTACTGTGCCTGACTTAGACTTGGCATGACTGTGACATGGCTGTGGCCCAAAGGGCTGAGTATGTATATGTTTCTCAGCCTTCTTTATTATCTATCATCTTCTGTCTGAGGGATATAGAGGCCTAGCAAACTAGTCATTTATATGAAGAAATTGGTATAGATTCTCCAAAGCTTTATTGAGTAGGTCATGCTCTATATTGCTTTTATATTCATTTTGTCTCATTTCATCCTCACAAAAGACTGACACATTTACATGAATAGCTGGGGAAACTGAGGCTCAGAGAAGTTAACTGAATTGATGTCCCTTGTAAGTGGCAGACTTGAGAGTTGAACTCACATTTTCTGACTCTAGGAGCGTAGCCCTGTAACATGGGCATTTCCCCAGGGGACACTGTTATTCTCAAAGCAAAATGGTCATTTGGACAGCACATGTTGATTCATTAATGAGGGCTTTGCATTTTGAACATGACGTTGCTACCTCTGCAGGTTGTGAAAGTATGGCTCTAAGTGGCCTCTCTAAACTTGGCCCAAAAAGTTAGTATAAAGGTTTAACTCTAACCGTGATGTGAAAACTTCTCAAAATTCTGTGAGTGACACTAATGTCCTACTTTTTGTATGTGCTGGGACTGCTGTGAAAGCCCTTTTCTAATCACTAGAGGAAAACCACCAAGGGGAATTAGTCTTACCTCTCACTGATTTCAACAGTGGAGTAACAAGAAGTTAATTTGGTTGCCTTTTTGTGTGAAGATTCCCAGAGACGTAGTCTCTTCAGAATTCCACGATGTGACACGCAAGTCACAGACATGTAACCTCTAGGCATTTCCCATTCTATTTGGTTTTGTGAAATTAATGAATAATGTTGTAGGTGATGTTAATCGTGAGGACTGCATAATCGGTGATGCATTAAGAGAATGTTAACAGCCAATAGGAAACTCAAAGGTGAGTTTCCTAGCATGAGTTTCATCTCAGAGTTCTTTCAAGTGTAAATTCACCTTCCATGGGTATTTTCACATGGACGGTTGAACACTGTTGAAAGTTCCTCTGTAAGTGGAAACCTCCTCGTGTGGATGGGTGGGCTCTGTAGATGTAACAGGTTTCCTTGGCTTTCTTACCAGTCTTGGAAACAGCTCAACAAGGGGGATTTCCTCAGGCCTATTACACTTCCCACTGATGGCCTGCAACCATGGGAGCCTGAAGGAATAGAAAGGTGGGGGTGGGGGGGAGGGAGGAGAGCATTTTCAATATGTAATTACATTTTCTTTTTACTTGGGTGGTGGTTTTTTATTTCATATAAATCTGGTCTAGCATTTGTGGGCCTATAGTGATCTGTATGATAGTAAGTTCTTTTATAACAGCAATAGTAAGGTACATTTCAAGCAATGAGTATGATGGTCATTATGAACCTTCTTAATTTGCCAACAGCCTTCAAAAGCAGGGTGTTACTGCTGTTTGCTTGGGTACCAATCCCTAAAATATTTCTGAGTGTTACCCAATAACTAGCACCTTCTCAAAGAGTGGTTGTCAAGCTTTCTGGAGACTGATGGAAATGATTCAATAGCCTTCCTGGGTCATTCTATGCACACTAAAGTTTAACAACCACCCTTAAGACCCCCATCAAGTATTATGCATACACAAAATCGTCTGTACAATGCCAGGAAGCATAAGGATACCCTAAAATTCACCCATGAAACCAAGCTAATAAGCCTTGTTCAGGAAGCATCTCTGATAACATAATTATATAGGAGAAACATGGTCCCTAAAGGGGCTGTACTTGGCATCTTGTACCGAAATCCCTGTGCATTTCATCTTCCCACAGCAGACAATGGAAATGTTTTCTAGACATTTCTGGAAAGTGTGGAAATTGTAGGAAATGTGATTATAGAAGTCGATTTGCTAGGTGCAAGAGGAAGTTAATGGATTCAGAAATAAAGTTGAAAGTTGTGGGAAATATAATCCTGTAAGGGTTTTACTCTGTACCAAGAGGTGTAAGGATGGTTTGATACTCTCTCTGCGTGAGAAGATGGAGTTACTGCAGGCCTGTCAGTACTGAATTGGTTTTTCAAGTTATGAGGCTGGTTTGCATTGGACTGTACGAAGCATTTCCACCTTGATCCTTTAGTTCAGTAGGAAAAGATGAGCAAGCAGGGCTAGACGTGCATTTGTGGGCACACCTCACGGTTAGCCCCCAGAATCCTGCTTGAGCACTGGATCTTTGTCTCTGCTCTGCTGAGTCAAAGCAAATGCCATTGTTCTTCCTCTGGAAACTTTGGTGTTAAAATGGAATTTGCATTTGTTACAACTAAACTATTATAGTGAACTTGTGGTTAAAATTCTGCCCCTGGAGGGTATTTTACTGTAATTGTATTAGAAAATTGGCCGTGGGGAACTATACTATTGGTTAAGCTTTGTGACTATCTATCTGTTTGTTCCTGGCAAAATGGAAAAGGAAACTCTGAAAACAGCATGGTGAGAAATGCCCCTTAAATCAGAGCTCCCTTTTCTAAACCATATCATTAAGGAATGAACAATGCATGGTCGTTCACCCTCCAAGAAAGTTGTATCTGCTTTGTTGCTGAAGTAAGAGGAGTGAATCTTCCTCACTGAACGGTCTGACTGCGTTAGCTGCCTTTGGCTGCAGAGTAGGAAGAGCTGGCAAAATCCACTAAATAGACAGTTCCTGGCAGACACGGGTGTGTCCAGGGTATCTAAAGCTATAAATTCTGGTAAATATTTTTTGCTGTCTGGATCCAAGGTCTCAGGATATGGTTTGAATTGGGTTTCAGTCCCTCTAAAAGTAAATTCCACCCTGATAAATGGAAATAGATTACTTTCCACACAATGTCTTTCCGTTCAGTTGTAAATGGAGAGTGTTTTGAGGAGGCTTCATTTAATAATACCTTATCAGACAGCTTTCAGGAACCTGCAGTGTCTAATATGTCTGTTGCTATGGTAACAGCTGCTTGCTTATGCTCTGCATCTCATATCTGTGTCTTCCATGGGCCCCCTTCTTTTTACTGATGAAGGGGCTGGAAAAATATTCTCCACTGGGAACAATTGAAGCTCTGGCCCTCCACTATGGAAACTGCACCCACAGCACTTCATTCTGCTTGGCCTATTGGAAACCAAGCTCCAAAGGGTGTCTTTACACACGTCATGTGAAAGAAGGAAATCTATAAAGCTTAAAGGCGATGAGACAAGTGTCCCTCCAGACCTGACTGAGCAGCCCGCCCCCAGTGTCAGTTCCACAGAACTCTCACCTATTTACGGAGACCTTAGAGATTTCAAAACCGTGATGGAGACGTAGGAGCTGCTGCTCTCTGCCCTCATTTCCCCACTCATTTGGGGAAGGAGGATTGAGGACATGGGAGACATGTTTCTAGCCCTAAATGAGAATGGAAAAGACCACCTACCATGCATTTCAATACTCTTAAATTATTCTAATTGATCACTATCACTCTAAGTGACAGGCCACACAACTGGGATCCTGAAGCATTAATACAGGGAAATTGTCTTTGTTCCGTGATCACTTAACAAAATATGACCTCACAGTGGAGATGGGGATTGACTCCTGAGCAACCCAGGAACACCTTTTTCTCTAGCCCTTTGTCTTTTCTCCCTTTGGTAGTTCTTAATTATTCTGTTGTTTTTTTGTTTTGTTTTTTGTTGTTTTTTTTGTATGTGCATGGATTTCTCTTCTCTGCTCCTGGCCCTTCACTTTACTGCCTGGACTTGTCTCTTTCTCTCTTGTGAGAGTAGTTTTTCTCCTGTGATCTTTTTTTGCAGTCAGTGTTGATGTTTCTCTGGGCTTGATGTGTGCCTGTGTCTCTCTGAGTCTCTGGGGCAGGCTGGCCGCCTGCCCTACCCGCTCCCACGCACTGGGGCTATCGGGTGGCCACTGGCCCTGGGGCTGTTACACCCGCCTGGGTCCCAGTTCTCTCACTTTGTCTCCATCTCAGAGGAAGGTAATGAAAATAATCGGGCTTCATTAATTCCAAGCCCTGTGAGATGATAGCCATTTGGAGCCTGTTTGCCAATTAGATGGTCTAAATTAGAAGTGACCTTGGTGTACTGCCATTGCTTGCCTTTCTGAGTCTAATGAAGCTCTTCTCTCCAATTCATTCTCCTTCTCAGCTCTCTTTTCTCTCTCTCTGTTAACTGTTCATGTGTTTCCTGTTTCCCCATTCACCTTCTTTTTCAGTCTTTCTCATTCTTAGTTTTTAAAACCTGGTTTAAGGCTATGTTTGTTTCTGATCCACATCAAATCTAACGTGTGCCGGCAGTTTTTCTTCCTGGGTTTTATGTTTTTTTGTTTTTTAAAGGGAACAACAACCTCATAGAAGACATTTTAGAAAGGAAACAAGACAAAGAGAGAAACTAGGCTCTCTAGATTCCATGGTCCAATGTCCAGCCTGGCACATCTGGAAGGTACTGAAGGAAGGGGAAAAACCCTCTGAAGCTCTGCTGCCAACAGGTGCCTTGGTTTGCTGGCTGCGTTAGTGCAGAGGCCGCCTAGCAGGCCCCGGAGGCCATCTAGGGGTGGGAGAGGAAGTGAGCAGCTGGCCTCTCACTGGAGCTTCAGACAAACCACTGGCTAGAATGCCCAGCTCCGGAAGCAGGCGGGTTTTAACTTCATGCTCCGATTTTTCAAACAGAACCAGTACTTCCTTCATAGAGACTGGCCAGGTCTGTGCCAGGAAGGCCTGGGTCCAAGACTTCCCCCCACCCTACCTCTGTCTGAAGTTCTTCATTCTATTGATTGGACAGAAAGGTGAAGAATTTGACAATTCTTTGGGGATCTAGGTTTTGGCAAGTCTATACTTGGAAGAGCAAACCTTTCATAAATGAAGCCCTACTTAGGTGAGGAATGCCAAGGCTGTAGGGATGAGAGTCTCAGAGAAACCAGGTTCCATACTTTTTCTAAGAAAATCTCTTTGCTGTCCAGCAGGTGGGACTTGTTGGTTGCACTGAGCTAACTAACCTCAGACAATGGCTTTGAGAGGTGAATTTGCATGAACAGCTCTCTAAGAACTCAGCAAAGTATATACCCTATGGCTTCTCAGGGTGTTGTATTTCGCTGCTCGGCATCCATGACCTGGAGAAAGCAAGGAGAGTAGAGAGCCCCTTATGATTACAGCTTGTTCTACCAAGGAAGAAGAAACACTGGTGGCCTCTACCAACGGTCACAGTGGGGACTGGACCCATATCTAGACCTCTGGGTCTTATAAGGTGTGTTCTTGGGGCTTTAGGGTCCACTGACCTCATAGAAATTTAAAAGGCATTAAGTGAAAATCATAAATAGTGAACTAAATAGGAAGTAGAAACTAGGTATTTATGAACCCATGTCACCTCTCCTAGTATTCAAGAGCAATTAACTTGAGTCCCTGGATTTCCCTCTAGGGAGCCTATGATTTCCTGAAATTATCTACTATAGTCTGTGTGTGAAGGTATTTTTCTAGGAGTCTACAACTTTGACCAGATTTTCTAAAGATTGTGTGATCTCTAAAAGGTTAATTGTTCTAGACTGCGAGCTTCTTGGGCACAGGGACCTGTGCAGTGTTTAGTGAATGATGGTCAAATGAGTAGATGAGGAGAGAGTCACACGAGGCCCTTCCTTTTCACAACTGAGTTGTTCCAGAGTTGCTTAAGCTTGAAGACTTCTAGTGTCAATGTGGAACGCTTCTGTTTCCATGGTTATATATGAGAATTTCAGCATCAGAACAGATCTCCACATTTCTCTTATTATACATGAGACCTGTTTACTTGTCAGGAAGATTAGAGTCGCTGTTTGTTTTCAAACTTTCTGCACCCCAGCTCAGTTGATGGTTCCATCCTCCATTCCCATCAACTTTGCACACTCTGGAAGGAATGAAGTTGACTCACAAGGGAGGGAGGAACACATGTGGTATCTGGGGCTCCAGACCTGTAAGTCCTGCCCCGTATAGGTTTAAGTAATTACTTTTATCTACCTCCATCTTTAGGGATATTAGCATAATGTCAGATCACCTGTCCTAATAGGCTAATAAGATCACTATAGAACTGCCCATTGTGTGGTCAAGGCCAATCTTGAGAAATCCAAATTCTGAGGAATTAATGGGTCAAATTAATTGGATTTTCTTAACAGGAAAAACTTTATTTTACTTTTGGTTAAAAATCTGTTTTAATAGTCTCGGGTCCCCCCTATACATTAATGGGTAGAATATCAGGACATAATTGGACATATTCAATGTTTATTGGTATACAGATTATTAGAAAAATCAATCTATATGAATGGTGGAGTCAATGTAAAAAGTGTAGGTGTTTGGTCTTACTGTGTACTGTTATCTGGCCAAACCCAAAATTTTTTGTTTGGCTTTGAGTCTGTGGGTAGAGTAGGAGAGCAGGCAGAGGGAGATGTGTGCATGCGTGTGTTATCTGTCCTGATGGCAGGATTCAGTTAGTGGAAGGCCTCTGAGGTTTGGACACATTTGGGATGGCTTTGGTTATGCTGTAGCCAGGTTCTGTCCTCTCAGAAACCCCCATGCTCCAGTGGTCCCAGTGAAAGAAGGTCTTTACACAACTGTGCTCAGCAGTTAAATGATTGCCTTTCCAACTAACTTCCAGTTCTCCATCAGAGACTGTGGCTGGGATAGTCTGAACCTTACACACAATTGGAAAGTGAGGGGGTGTGCCATGGTAGGTAAGTGTTGAAGAGACTTTGCATTTGGCCAACTCTCCTCTTCTTCAGTGAACAGAACTCAGTGAGCTGTTGGCAGGACTAAACTTACGGCCTTACGAAAAATCATGCAAACTTTGGGGAAAGCTTTGGAAGCTGATAGGAGAGGGAAGAATGGACATGGGGCCCTCCATAGCATGTGCAGCCGGGAGGCTTCCATTCTCAACCTCGCTGTTCAGACACATGCACAGAGAGACCCTACCAGCATTTCTAGATCCTTAGGATTCCCTTTAGGGGGAGATTCCTTTTTGCCTTCTGAGAATTTCTTGCTCATTAAAATTTTATGTACCAAGGCTTTTTTTCCTTCTCAGGGAGGGGTTGAGTATACTCTAGATGAGAAATGCAGGTAGATAAGAGTAATTACTTAAACACATATGGGGCAAGACTTACAGGTTTGGAGGCCCAGATTAAGATGCAGAGGAGCATGTGAGGTTGATGATTATATTTCAGGGAGAGTTAATTGATGGAAGGTGAAGGCAGACAAAGAACCGCTGCTTACTGCCTTCTTGAATCCCAATCAGGAATTATGATTAAAGTCGCAGGGAGACAACAGAGGGCTGATGAATTGGTGTCTTTTTTTTTCTTTTTTGCCGTCATTCACACTTGATTGACTTCAACCTTTCAAGTGCAAAAGTCTCTCTTTTCCATTATTATTCATAGCCATCTGAGTTTTTCTAATTAAAGTGTATGAAAACAATTACTGATCCGTCGTACTGAGTCTGTTAGAGGGGATGTCTGCCTTACTGTAATGTGTATAAAAAGCCCACAGTTTTCTATAATGATGTGCAGCTGAGGTGTTAGATAATTTTATTCTTTTTTACTCTGTAGGGCTTTTTTTTTAATTTCTCATGATTCATTTTTTATAATTCCGAAAGATCCCAGAAAAGAACTGATCCTGCAGCTACACTGAGAAAGAAGGTGGGAGGGAGTCTTTTTTCCCTTTCCCTTTCTCCTCCTCTTGCCCCCAACCTTATGCTTCCCCTCAGCTGAGAACTATAAATTAATCCGTGACCTTTCACTTCTTGGACTCCCGCTGGACTCCCCAACCACACTGGTCAGAAATGCTTTCCATTAAAAAGAAAATAGATGGAATGAGTTTGGCAATCTCCACTCCATTCCTAACGATTCATCAACAGCTAGCCTTAGCCAGCTGTCGACGAGCTTTGTGTGAAGGTGCAGATGTCTGTGAGAGCAGGAATTCTGGCACGCGTGTTCACGTGCCCTGCACCTGCTCTTTGTAAGCATGGGCTTTCTCAGAACTCCCCTGCGTAGTGCCTGTTGCTTAATTTTTGCACCTCCTAGCATCTGGGTTGCCAAAATTATTCTAACACCCTTAAGTGGGTTGGTGTATAACCTTTTTGGTGTCAATGTGGACAGTTGTCTGGGTTTCCTCAAGCAGTTGAGCACATCACTGATGATACTAATATTGCATCAGCTATTTTGAGCAAGGCCAAGATCTTAAAACTATTAAAAAGTTATTTAAAATATTTAATTTTGAACAGTAATCTAGAGGCTCCAGTCACTGCAACAAGTGAAGATATTATCATGATACCTATGTTGTTGATGGAAAAACAATGCCTCCGAGTGGGGCTGGGCACCGTGCAGAAGTGTTAGTGGTGACTGTAGTAGTGTCTGTTACTGTAACCTCAAGGTCAGTTCATTTCCCAGGCTGTCATCAAACAGGAGACGCTTTCTAGTTCATTTAGGAGTATCATCACCAAGCACCTTCCCACCCTATAGCTGGCAAAGGGATATTACTAATTTTAAAGCAAAGAACCTTTTCTCTTTACATTGGACATTGAGGGATGTTTATCACATTAATGTGAAGCAAATGGTAAGCTGTTTGGACAGGCTTCTGACCAGATGGCAGGGTAGCCTAGAGAAACGTTTGAGGATCCGACCTAAAGTTAGCGCATTTGTCCCGGGCTGGTTCTGGAACTGCTCTGTTAGGAAACAGCAGTCACGCTCCAAGTGGGGCCGCGCTGTGGCAAAGTGCTGGGGGGGGGGGGGGGGCGCCCTCTGCAGTGGAGACACTGGCCCAAGGCTCCCTCTGATGCTGTGTGCATTGAGCAAAGATTCCAGAAGAAATCCTGGTTTAAGTGAGTCCTAAGAAATGATCATTTGCACTTGATCTCAGCTTGCAAAGGGTTACAAAATGTTGTTTCCTGGAAAATCTGCCAATGTGTCTGCGTGTCCTTAGCCTTCCTTTGTTCTCTTCTCTTCTTCTTACCCTTTCCTTTGCTCTTATTCTCCTCCTCTTCTTGCCTGAATACATTTTGAAAACAGTACTACAATGCTCCCTCTGCTTCAAGATTACAGTGTACTTTACTAGGTATGATTTAATTAGGGCCCTTATTATGTTTTCAGCAGCTTAAGGTGGGCCTTTCAACTTATCTACCTAATTGGTTGCACAAGAAGTTTCACAGCCCATGACAAAACATTGTCAGTGATCAAAGTCAAAATTCTGCATAAAGGAAAAATATTAATAATAAGATTATTCTTCAAGTGTGCACTGCTAATTATGTCCAGAATGTAACCGTAGAAACACTTTTGACTGATGTTAGCTTTGTCTAATAAACATGAATCTTCAGTGAGCTATGAAAAGTGACACCTCCAGCTTTACTCTGGTGAAGGCTAATTTTACTTATTAAATAATTTTACACATTTCCCTATTTTGTGTCTTTTTCCTCTCCATTTGACTCTCCTCGTTTCTCTGCCTCTCATTCCTCAGGTGACCACCCCTGAGATGGTGATGCCCAGCAGCATGTTTCTCCCAGCAGCTGTTCCAGACCGAGACGGGAGCTCCAATGTGGAGGAGGCAGGGAAGCAGCCTGGTCAGTGCCATTATTCTGGACCCCTGCAAATGGAAACAAAATGAAATGCGGGGCCAAAATTTTCACAGAGCAAGGATGCTAGGAATCCTTTACAGGACTCCTAAGATGACTGTAACATTGAAAGATGAGGGGCACTGTTGTTGGCCACTTTAAACTCTGGTTCTTGGCAGGTATTTGTATACTGTTCATGTGGTTTAAAGTGAAAGAAAATCAGGTGAGAACCAGTGGGATTTTAGTGGCCGCATGTCTCCTTAGGGCGTGAATACCAGAGACTCAATCAATAGGCCCATAACTCACCGTCCTAAGCTGTTAAACACTCCATCTCTGAGGACTTAATTATTAGGTGCTTGTGTGATTTCAGGGCATTGGGTTGGTTGTCTTTCTGGGACCTGCCTCTGCACTAAGTTCTCTGAGGCGGCTGGGATTGCCTTAGGACACAGCACAGTGGTGCGTTTGGAACAAGCGTTGTCATAGAAAGGGACGGTGGTGCTGCTCCACAGCACTTCCTCCCTCGATGGAGCCTTAGACCTTCATTTATGAGGTTCTCCTCCATTTTTCACCTACTGTCAGCAGCTAAGATTTAAGTTGGGATCCTTCGTGATTTTCCCATATTAGGCTGTGGACAGCTGATCTGAGAAGGGGTCAGAATATTTATGGGTGTGATGATCTCATGTAGGAAAAATTTACTGCATTTTAATAATTTGCTACTTGAATGTTCATTGCTTATTGAAATATATTCCAAAATTTCTTAAATAGGTCTTCTAAATTCCCCATAACTCAGGACAGCATTAATTCACAAATTCTACAATATTGATCCATGTAAAAGGTGAACCCATTCTAAAATTAGTAACCTTCAAACCAGTTCTTGAGAAGTTGAGGCTTCCGAGTCAGCAATTAAATATTGTTTAAAAGGCAGACCTATGATATGATACAGGCCTATCAGGAGTCAAAACTTTCTGTATTTCCTTTTAGTCCTCTCTGCTCATGTGTACCTGTGCTTAATATGTACTCTTTGGGAGGGGGAAATAAAGCAGGAGGCTGTGTGGGGAGATTTAGGTTGGACATTTCCTTCATGGTCAGCTGCTGTGTTTGTGAGGCCTTGCTAGGTAGACAGTTCTAGATGCCATCATCCTTGAAACAAAGCCCTCTTTATTACTGGGCTTGATTTTTTTTCCCCACAGAAACCTCAGAGGATTCTGGAAAGAACATCTTGCCTTCCGTGAGCACAGAGCACAGTGGAGATCTGAAACCCTCTGCTGCTGATCCAGGCTCTGTAAGGGAAGACTCGGGCTTCTTGTGCTGGAAGAAGGGGTGCAACCAGGTTTTCAAAACTTCTGCGGCTCTTCAGACTCACTTCAATGAGGTTCACACCAAGAGGCCTCAGCTACCTGTGTCGGATCGCCACGTGTACAAGTACCGCTGTAATCAGTGCAGCCTGGCTTTCAAGACCGTTGAAAAGCTGCAGCTGCATTCTCAATACCACGTGATCAGAGCTGCCACCATGTGCTGTCTTTGTCAGCGCAGTTTCCGAACTTTCCAGGCTCTGAAGAAACACCTTGAGACGAGCCACCTGGAGTTGAGTGAGGCCGACATTCAGCAGCTTTATGGTGGCCTTCTAGCCAACGGGGACCTCCTGGCAATGGGAGACCCTACCCTGGCTGAGGACCACACTATAATTGTTGAGGAAGACAAGGAGGAAGAGAGTGACTTGGAAGAGAAACAGAGCCCAACGGGCAGTGACTCTGGATCGGTACAAGAAGATTCAGGCTCAGAACCGAAGAGAGCGCTGCCTTTCAGAAAAGGCCCCAACTTCACCATGGAGAAATTCCTAGACCCTTCTCGTCCTTACAAGTGTACTGTCTGCAAGGAATCTTTCACTCAAAAGAACATCCTGTTAGTGCACTATAACTCTGTGTCCCACCTACATAAGTTAAAGAGAGCCCTTCAAGAATCAGCAAGTGGTCAGCCAGAACCTACCAGCAGCCCAGACAACAAACCTTTTAAGTGTAACACTTGTAATGTGGCCTACAGCCAGAGTTCCACTTTGGAGATCCACATGAGGTCTGTGTTGCACCAAACCAAGGCTCGGGCAGCCAAGCTGGAGGCTGCAAGTGGCAGTAGCAATGGCCCTGGGAATAGCAGCAGTGTCTCCTTGAGCTCCTCCACTCCAAGTCCTGTGAGTACTAGTGGCAGTAACACCTTTACCACAACCAACCCAAGTAGTGCTGGCATTGCTCCAAGCTCCAGCTTACTTAGCCAAGTGTCTGCTGAAAGTGTAGGGATGCAGCCCCTGGGGAATCCTATCAGTGCCAACATCACTTCCCCTTCAGAGCCCAAGGAGACCAATCGGAAGAAACTGGCAGATATGATTGCATCAAGGCAACAACAGCAGCAGCAGCAGCAGCAAGCACAGACACTGGCCCAGGCCCAAGCTCAAGTTCAAGCTCATTTGCAACAGGAGCTGCAACAGCAGGCTGCCCTGATCCAGTCTCAGCTGTTTAACCCCACCCTCCTCCCTCACTTCCCCATGACCACTGAGACTCTGCTACAGCTGCAGCAGCAGCAGCATCTCCTCTTCCCCTTCTACATCCCCAGCGCTGAGTTCCAGCTCAACCCTGAGGTGAGCTTGCCGGTGACCAGCGGGGCGCTCACACTGACTGGGACAGGCCCGGGCCTGCTGGAAGATCTGAAGGCTCAGGTTCAGATCCCACAGCAGAGCCACCAGCAGATCCTGCAGCAGCAAAGCCAGCTTTCTCTGTCCCAGAGTCACTCTGCCCTCCTACAGCCAAGCCAGCACCCTGAAAAGAAAAACAAATTGGTCATCAAAGAAAAGGAAAAAGAAAGTCAGAGAGAGAGGGATGGTGCTGAAGGGGGAGAAGGTAATGCAGGACCAAAGGAGTCTGTGCCAGACACCTTGAAGGGCAAAGAGAAGAAAGAGTTGGCACCAGGGGGTAGTTCTGAGCCTTCCATGCTTCCTCCACGCATCGCCTCAGATGCCAGAGGGAACGCCACCAAGGCCTTGCTGGAGAACTTTGGCTTTGAGCTGGTCATTCAGTACAATGAGAACAAGCAGAAGGTGCAGAAGAAGAATGGGAAGACAGAGCAGGGAGAAAATCTGGAAAAGCTTGAGTGTGACTCCTGTGGCAAGTTATTTTCCAACATCCTGATTTTAAAGAGTCATCAAGAACATGTTCATCAAAATTACTTTCCTTTTAAACAGCTGGAGAGGTTTGCCAAACAGTACAGAGAACACTACGATAAACTGTACCCCCTGAGGCCCCAAACCCCAGAGCCGCCACCACCTCCCCCTCCCCCTCCTCCGCCCCCACTTCCTACAGCACCACCTCAGCCTGCGTCCACGCCAGCCATCCCTGCATCAGCACCACCCATCACTTCACCTACAATTGCACCAGCCCAGCCATCTGTTTCGCTCACTCAGCTCTCCATGCCCATGGAGCTGCCCATCTTCTCGCCACTGATGATGCAGACAATGCCACTGCAGACCTTGCCGGCCCAACTACCCCCTCAGCTCGGACCTGTGGAGCCTCTGCCTGCGGACCTGGCCCAGCTGTACCAGCATCAGCTCAATCCAAGCCTGCTCCAACAGCAGAACAAGAGGCCTCGCACCAGGATCACAGATGACCAGCTCCGAGTCTTGCGACAATATTTTGACATTAATAACTCCCCCAGTGAAGAGCAGATTAAAGAGATGGCCGACAAGTCTGGGTTGCCCCAGAAGGTGATCAAGCACTGGTTCAGGAACACTCTCTTTAAAGAGCGGCAGCGTAATAAGGACTCTCCTTACAACTTCAGCAATCCTCCTATCACCAGCCTGGAGGAGCTCAAGATTGACTCCCGGCCCCCTTCGCCGGAACCTCAGAAGCAGGAGTATTGGGGAAGCAAGAGGTCGTCAAGAACACGGTTTACTGACTACCAGCTGAGGGTTCTACAGGACTTCTTTGATGCCAATGCTTACCCAAAGGACGATGAATTTGAGCAACTCTCTAATTTATTGAACCTTCCAACCCGAGTCATAGTGGTGTGGTTTCAAAATGCCCGACAGAAGGCCAGGAAAAATTATGAGAATCAGGGAGAGGGCAAAGATGGAGAGCGGCGTGAGCTTACAAATGATAGGTATATTCGAACAAGCAACTTGAACTACCAGTGCAAAAAATGTAGCCTGGTGTTTCAGCGCATCTTTGATCTCATCAAGCACCAGAAGAAGCTGTGTTACAAAGATGAGGATGAAGAGGGGCAGGATGACAGCCAAAATGAGGATTCCATGGATGCCATGGAAATCCTGACACCCACCAGCTCTTCCTGCAGCACCCCGATGCCCTCACAGGCTTACAGTGCCCCGGCACCATCAGCCAATACAGCTTCCTCCGCTTTCCTGCAGCTTACAGCAGAGGCTGATGAATTGGCCACCTTCAGCTCCAAAACAGAGGTGAATGATGAGAAGCCAAAGCAGGCTGAACCTCCCAGTGCACAGCCAAACCAAACCCAAGACAAACAAGGACAACCAAAGGCAGAGCTGCAGCAGCAAGACCAGCCAGAGCAGAAGACAAATGCAGCCCAGCAAAAGCTCCCACTGCTGACTTCCCCCACTTCATTACCACAGCCTCCTCCACACGCACCTCCCCCTCAGTGCCCCTTACCCCAGTCGAGCCCCAGTCCTTCGCAGCTCTCTCACCTGCCGCTTAAGCCCCTCCACACATCAACTCCTCAACAGTTGGCAAACCTACCTCCTCAGCTAATTCCCTACCAGTGTGACCAGTGTAAGTTGGCATTTCCATCATTTGAGCACTGGCAGGAGCATCAGCAGCTTCACTTCCTGAGTGCACAGAACCAGTTCATCCACCCTCAGTTTTTAGACAGGTCACTGGATATGCCTTTCATGCTGTTTGACCCTAGTAACCCTCTCCTGGCGAGTCAGCTGCTCTCTGGGGCCATACCTCAGATTCCAGCAAGCTCGGCCACTTCTCCTTCAACTCCGACCTCCACAATGAACACCCTGAAGAGGAAGCTAGAGGAAAAGGCTGGTGCAAGCCCTGGTGAAAATGACAGCGGGACAGGAGGAGAAGAACCTCAGAGAGACAAGCGTTTAAGGACAACTATTACACCAGAACAGCTAGAAATTCTCTACCAAAAGTATCTCTTGGACTCCAATCCAACTCGGAAGATGTTGGACCACATTGCGCATGAGGTAGGCTTGAAGAAACGTGTGGTACAAGTCTGGTTTCAGAACACACGTGCCCGGGAAAGGAAAGGACAGTTCCGGGCTGTGGGTCCAGCCCAGGCTCATAGGAGATGCCCATTTTGCAGAGCCCTCTTCAAAGCCAAGACTGCCCTCGAGGCTCATATCCGGTCCCGTCATTGGCATGAGGCCAAGAGAGCTGGCTACAACCTAACTCTGTCTGCAATGCTCTTAGACTGCGATGGGGGACTCCAGATGAAAGGAGATATTTTTGATGGAAGTAGCTTTTCCCACCTCCCCCCAAGCAGTAGTGATGGCCAAGGTGTTCCCCTCTCACCTGTGAGTAAAACCATGGAGTTGTCTCCCAGAACTCTTCTTAGCCCTTCTTCCATCAAGGTAGAAGGGATTGAAGATTTTGAAAGCCCCTCCATGTCCGCAGTTAATCTAAACTTTGACCAAACTAAGCTGGACAACGACGACTGTTCCTCTGTGAACACGGCAATCACAGATACCACTACAGGAGACGAGGGCAACGCAGATAATGACAGTGCGACAGGAATAGCAACTGAAACCAAATCCTCTTCTGCGCCCAATGATGGGTTGACCAAAGCAGCCATGATGGCAATGTCCGAGTATGAAGATCGGTTGTCATCAGGTCTGGTCAGCCCAGCCCCGAGCTTTTACAGCAAGGAATATGACAATGAAGGTACAGTGGACTACAGTGAAACCTCAAGCCTTGCAGACCCCTGCTCCCCAAGTCCTGGTGCAAGTGGGTCAGCAGGCAAATCCGGAGACAGCGGGGATCGGCCCGGGCAGAAACGTTTTCGCACTCAAATGACCAATCTGCAGCTGAAGGTCCTCAAGTCATGCTTTAATGACTACAGGACACCCACCATGCTAGAGTGTGAGGTCCTAGGCAATGACATTGGACTGCCAAAGAGAGTTGTTCAGGTCTGGTTCCAGAATGCCCGGGCAAAAGAAAAGAAGTCTAAGTTAAGCATGGCCAAGCATTTTGGTATAAACCAAACAAGTTACGAGGGACCCAAAACAGAGTGCACTTTGTGTGGCATCAAGTACAGCGCTCGGCTGTCTGTACGTGACCATATCTTTTCCCAACAGCATATCTCCAAAGTTAAAGACACCATTGGAAGCCAGTTGGACAAGGAGAAAGAATACTTTGACCCAGCCACTGTACGTCAGTTGATGGCTCAGCAAGAGTTGGACCGGATTAAAAAGGCCAATGAGGTCCTTGGACTGGCAGCTCAGCAGCAAGGGATGTTTGACAACGCCCCTCTTCAGGCTCTTAACCTTCCGACAGCGTATCCGGCACTCCAGGGCATTCCTCCTGTGTTGCTCCCTGGCCTCAACAGCCCCTCCTTGCCGGGCTTTACTCCATCCAACACAGGTGGGTTCTGCTCTGGGTGATTCTGTCAGCATTAAATAGCTGCCTCAATTAGCACTTTATTCTGGGGCTACTGCCCATACCCTCTGACTATTGAGGCAAAACTTCAGGGCCTTCCATTGAGTCTCCCTATCACGGGTATATGGTACGGCTTCATAGTTCAGGGCACCTCTGGTTGAATTGGTCTCCTCTGAAACCGTCCTTGTGCCCTGTGTTCAACAGCACAAGCAGGGTGTGAGCTATAGGGAAGAACTTTCGAGAGTCCTGCCATATTAGATCCTGGGGTATTTTTTCAAGGAAGAAGCTTCTATCATAAACCCTTCCATTCAGTGCTTTTGGAAATCCTGATCTCTTCTAGATATTTGTTGAAAACATAAAACAGTTGAATATCTAGCTACTTCTGGATTGTGCCCTATGGAAACTGGTCCAAGAGAATTTAAACTGTTTGCCCTTACCTGTGGTCCCTGCCCCCCTTTTAGCGCACTGCTATGGCAGAAGAACTGCTCTCAGGTGTCTCCTTGTTACTGGGATTCTCTTCTAGCCAGACCAATAGTGGCTGTGTTCATATGTCAGTACTCAAATGTACTGACCAGGAGGTCTTATATTGAGCAATGTGGTTTTGAATTTTAACATATTTGTGTTAGTACCCCCAGACAAAAAATGTTAATGGTAATTTTTTAGGGGTATTTGATCACTGCATCATTTCCTTTTGCCTGTTCATCTTTCTTCCCTCCCCTCTATTCAGAGTCATATACTTGGTACTTACTATTTTTCACTTACTGAGGAGTTTCACAGTTCTTCCTGTGTACCTCTCTTGTTTCTCTGTCCTCACTCAATCTTCTCTGGATCCACTTCTTTCTTAAATTGGACCTTCACCTCCACAACCCTATGAGACTTAGGCTCAAGTCAGCAAGTTCACCCCAGGCCTACATTGACCAGTGCATATTCACTAAAGGAGAGCCCTCCAAAGTGCCTCCTTGCCTGAAAAACATGTCCCTGTTTCCGGGGATGAAGCACTCCTACTACTTCACAGAGCAGTCCTGGTTGAATTAAATGCAAGTTTTACAGTTTTGGCAGTGTATTACAGAACATGAGGCCACCTTTTTCCTGGTCCCAGTTTCTTAGCCAAAGAAAGGAACAAGAAAGGGAAGCATTAAGATGTAGAAGTTGTTGCTTATATGTGTTGGCAAGTTAACGTCACAGAATGATGCTCAAGCCAGCTAGACATAAGCCAAGAAACAAGCTACGGAGAGTGGTGAGACACTGAATTACCCTCGCAACCCAGGACCTAGGCAGAGGGGCTTGGGAAGGCCCAACATTTTATAACAATGTCGAAAAAAAAAACCCCAAAAAACCTAGAATCAGAATGTCTGATCTATTCCCCTTGTTTTACAGATGAGAAAACTGAGGCCCAGAGAGGTCAAGACCATTCAGCAAGCTAGAGTAGGAGCCAGAGCTCCCGCCCAGGCCTCCAGGCTCCCAGTGCTATGTGCTCCTTCCACAACACCCAGTATGAGCCAGTCAGTCAACAGGTATCTGTTTAGTGCTACTCAGGTTCAGGCCACTTAGAGTGGACTCAAAATAGAAAGATATGCTCTTAATAATTGAAGGCAGTCAGGCATACCCCAGTGACCATCTTTGGGCTGTACTGAAGCTCACAGGAGCACTAGATCTGGAATGGAAGAGAAGAAACTTGTGTTTAATATGTCAAGCTCTTCCCATGTGACCATGTAACTCCCTACAATAATTTACTGTGGAAAGGTGAAGTTCCAAGCAGTCAGCAAATGGGCCCAAGGTCACATGGCAGATGTGTGTCAGTCATAACCATATGGTATCAGTCTGACTCCAGAGGTGTATGCCTAGGTCTCAGGGGATGAAGTGTTTGCTTGGTTTTGACTTTACAGATGAGAAAACCAAGGTCAAAGAGTTATCCCAAGAATATATTGAGCTACTGTATTCAATGTGGCTAGTGCAGAGCTCAATAAATAGCACGAGTTCACTAAACATTTGTTAAAATTTTGAATCTTTTATGTAGACTTAGCTCCAGGTACAGACAGTCAGTTTAAAGCCTTTGACCTGGATCTTTCTCCTGAAAGCCTGATGTCATAAAGATGTGGAAATCTCTAGATCTTCCTTGTCTTTCTGTTTCAGCATCTTTTGTACCAGTTTAACCAATGAGCCTTTACTGAGTTTTTCTGACTCAGACTTACCTTATCCTCTGGTTTCAGCTCCTTATGTGCCTTGAGGAAATTGGATGTCTTAATCTCAATGGTCCCTTTCTCCTCTTTTGGAAGAGTACATTAATGATGCTATGTAATGCCAAGGGAAGCATCCTCCTTGGCTATACAAACATTAGTGGATGTTTTCCTGGGATTGGCAATTGAGACACCTTGTTCTCATTATATGAAATTTGACTGTTTTTAAATGCAGTGTGACAGTCCAGTAAACAATGGTCCACTGTAGCCTGAAGTCAACAGTGTCTTCACCCACTTTTGGGCTTCAGAGTTTTTTCTCATAAGGAGTGTCACATAATGGAACCCCCTACGACAGCTTTCTGGCAAAAGGTGATCCAAATAATGGTGAGAGGCCATAGGATGTTTGATTTTACATTTTGGTGCTCTCTGAAGTGAAGGGAATGTGCACTGTTCTAGTTTATTGGGTGTGGCAAATATAAAGATGATCTGAAGGCTGCTACCTATGAATTCTTCTCAATTCTTTCCTCTGCATTTCATCACCCAGCACATCCTGTTCCCCCCCTCCCCTACCCCTGCACCATAATGCTGTTCTCCTTCCCCACCATCTTACTAGTCTTTACAAACCTATAGTTTGATGTACAGGTTTGTCTCAATATCTGAAAGTAGAATGTTCCCATGGAACCTTTTATAAGCCAAAGTGGTGTGAAGTGAAGAAGCAATCACCTTAGGACACATCTTGCTAATGAATGCACAGAGTAAATGGAGGTAAAGCAAAGATGCTCAAAGAAACAGTTCATCGCTATGTCAGCTTAATGCTGACATGGCTGAGTGAACCTCCTGGGGAAGGAGCTTGGCAGTGTCACTCTCGCCGCTCAGGGTGCGTGCTGACTCTATGATGGCTCACTGTAAAACAAAAGCTGAACACTTTTCACATTTTGCCTTTTTTCGTAAAAGTGTGAAAATCCTCTCCAATTTCTTTCAGTTACCAAAAACGGGTATTAATGTAGATCTTTAATAAAAGCAAAATGGCATGAAGTGAACTTTTGAAAAACACCTGTACCAGCAGCAGCATCATTTCCATGACCCTGGAATAAAAGACTCAACTCGGAAGAGTATGGGTTGGGGAAGATGTTAGACTCTGGGCTGGGTGGAAGTTTTACAGGTAGCAGTAGATTAGGCCTGCATGTGATTGAGGATGGGGCTCTACCCCATGTGGGTCTACGGACATGGTCCAAGACCTTTGCCACACATAAGCAGGGATTCCTGATGCAGGTTATGATGTCTTTGGAATTGATGGTGACAGCACTTTGGGCTATTCTATTTCTGACATGTTTTTCTCCTCTTCCTGTGGCTGGTTTCTCAACCCTCCACGGCCCTAGTACTGAATGTCATCCAAACAGGGTCAGGAAGAGAAAATGCTCATTTCTCTAGCAGACTCCAGAATCCTATTCCTAGATGGTTATTTCAAAGATTTTGTTAAAGCAGATCAGCTGAGCCAAGGCATCTGAACAGTTTTCCTTGAATGGACTTTTATTTCCTCCCATTCTTCCTCCTCTCTCTACCTCTTAACATGTCCATTTGGCTGCAGCAATGGAAGTCACAGTGTATATAGCCTGTTTTTTGTTCACATGGTCTTGGTGCTTGGCCAGGTTCCTTGCTTTCCTTCACTCTCTTGTGCTGTTCCCTCTCTCCTCCAGACAACTGGTGAGATCTCTTGGCTGTAGTATTTCTGTGAAGCTTTGATGAAGGCCTTCTATACCAGCAGGGAACAGCTAGTTTGGGGGCCTCCAGATAATTGCCTTGGGCAGAAAGAATGGTAGCTGGAAGCTTGGCAAAGAAGATATGAACTAGTGGAGTGGGTATGACATTGGGCAGGAAGGTGTTTGGCTGAAAGGGGAAGTATGGGAGCTGACCCAGCACTGGGTCTGGATTAGAATAAACACAAGGCTCTCTAAACCTGAGCCTGGTCGACACCTGTTGAAAATATCAGTTTTGAGAAGATCCTTCAAGTCTAATAACCCTTGAGACCTCAGACTTGGTGCCAGTGACACAAGTCAAACATCTTGAGCTTCAACCTCATCACCCAGACTGACACACGATTTCTGTCTTTATTCTTTTCAGCTTTAACGTCTCCAAAACCGAACTTGATGGGTCTGCCCAGCACAACAGTTCCTTCCCCTGGCCTCCCCACATCTGGATTACCAAATAAACCGTCCTCAGCGTCGCTGAGCTCCCCAACCCCAGCACAAGCCACCATGGTGATGGCCCCTCAGCAACCCCCCCAAACCCAGCAGCAGCAGCCACAGGTGCAGCCGCCGCCAGCAGCCCAGCCGCCACCTGCGCCACAGCTCCCACCACAGCAGCAGCAACGCAAGGACAAAGACAGTGAGAAGGTAAAGGAGAAGGAAAAGGCACACAAAGGGAAAGGGGAAGCCCTACCCGTCCCCAAGAAGGAGAAAGGAGAGGCCCCCACAGCGACCACGGCCACGATCTCAGCCCCGCTGCCCACCATGGAGTATGCAGTGGACCCTGCGCAACTGCAGGCCCTGCAGGCAGCCTTGACTTCAGACCCCACAGCGTTGCTCACGAGCCAATTCCTTCCTTACTTTGTTCCAGGCTTCTCTCCTTACTATGCCCCCCAGATCCCTGGCGCCCTGCAGAGTGGGTACATACAGCCTATGTATGGCATGGAAGGCCTGTTCCCTTACAGCCCTGCGCTGTCACAGGCCTTGATGGGGCTGTCCCCGGGCTCCCTACTGCAGCAGTACCAGCAATACCAGCAGAGTCTGCAGGAGGCGATCCAGCAGCAGCAACAGCAGCGGCAAATACAACAGCAGCAGCAGCAAAAAGTGCAGCAGCAGCAGCCCAAAGCAAGCCAAACCCCAGTCCCCCCTGGGGCTGCTTCCCCAGACAAAGACCCTGCCAAAGAATCCCCCAAACCAGAAGAGCAGAAAAATGCACCCCGTGAGGTGTCCCCCCTCCTGCCGAAACCCCCCGAAGAGCCAGAAGCAGAAAGCAAAAGTGTGGACTCCCTCTACGACCCCTTCATTGTTCCAAAGGTGCAGTACAAGTTGGTCTGCCGCAAGTGCCAGGCGGGCTTCGGTGACGAGGAGGCGGCGAGGAGCCACCTGAAGTCCCTCTGCTTCTTCGGCCAGTCTGTGGTGAACCTGCAAGAGATGGTGCTTCACGTCCCCACGGGCGGCGGCAGTGGCGGCGGCAGCGGCGGTGGCGGCAGTGGCGGCGGCTCGTACCACTGCCTGGCGTGCGAGAGCGCGCTTTGTGGGGAGGAAGCTCTGAGTCAACATCTCGAGTCGGCCTTGCACAAACACAGAACAATCACGAGAGCAGCAAGAAACGCCAAAGAGCACCCTAGTTTATTACCTCACTCTGCCTGCTTCCCCGATCCTAGCACCGCATCTACCTCGCAGTCTGCCGCTCACTCAAACGACAGCCCCCCTCCCCCGTCGGCCGCCGCCCCCTCCTTGTCCTCGTCCTCCGCTTCCCCCCACGCCTCCAGGAAGTCTTGGCCGCAAGTGGTCTCCCGGGCTTCGGCCGCGAAGCCCCCTTCTTTTCCTCCTCTCTCCTCATCTTCAACGGTTACCTCAAGTTCATGCAGCACCTCAGGGGTTCAGCCCTCGATGCCAACAGACGACTATTCGGAGGAGTCTGACACGGATCTCAGCCAAAAGTCCGACGGACCGGCGAGCCCGGTGGAGGGTCCCAAAGACCCCAGCTGCCCCAAGGACAGTGGTCTGACCAGTGTAGGAACGGACACCTTCAGATTGTAAGCTTTGAAGATGAACAATACAAACAAATGAATTTAAATAAAAAATTAATAACAAACCAATTTCAAAAACAGACTAACTGCAATTCCAAAGCTTCTAACCAAAAAAAGGAAAAAAAAAAAAAAGAAAAAAAGGAAAAAAAAAAGAAAAAGCGTGGGTTGTTTTCCCATATACCTATCTATGCCGGTGATTTTACATTCTTGTCTTTTTTCTTTTAATACATTAAAAAAAAAAAAAAAAAAAAAAAAAAAACCCACCCCAAACCCTGTTACATTGTGTCCTTTTGAAGGTACTATTGGTCTGGGAAACAGAAGTCCACAGGGCCTCCCTAACGTCTTCGGAGCTTAAACCCCTTGTATATTTGCCCCTTTTCAATAAACGCCCCACGTTGATAGCACAGAGGAGCCCGGCATGCACTGTATGGGAAAGCAGTCCACCTTGTTCCAGTTTTAAATTTCTTGCTATCTTAGCATTCAGATACCAATGGCTTGCTAAAAGAAAAAAAGAAATGTAATGTCTTTTTATTCTCAGGTCAATCGCTCACACTTTGTTCTGTTTTCAGAATCATTGTTTTAAATATTTTTTGTTGTTTTCTTTGTTTTTGTTCCAGAAAAATTTTTTGTTTCTTAATTTAAAAACGGGCAGAAAGTATTCGAGAAAAACAATGTGAACTGCTTTAGCTTTCTGGGGATTTTAAGGATAGCTTTTCTGCTGAAGCCAATTTCAAGGTGAAAAGTTAAGCACTCCCACTTTCAGAAAAAAAAAAAAACCCACACACAAAGAGTGTTGAGGACTTGTAGCTTAAAAAAATAAGTTTTAAAAACTGACTTTCTGTATTTATGATAGATATGACCATTTTTGGTGTTGAGTAGATTGTTGCATTGGAAATGAACTGAAGCAGTATGGTAGATTTAAAAGGAAAAAAAAAAAAACCTTTTGTGTACATTTAGCTTTTTGTATGGTCCAGCTGACAGCTCCTCATTTGATGTTGTCTTGTTCATTCCTAGCAGATAGATTGCAATCCGTTGATTCGCCTAAACTTTTCTCCCCTTTGTCCCTTAATTCCACTTTCTCTTTCCTTCTCCCACCTCCCATCCTATAATCTCCCACTTAAGGTAGCTGCCTTCATTTCTTAGGGGGTAGCTGCAGAATTATTTTATAAAACTAAAGAATTTCAAAGGGTTCTAGGGATCATTAGGATCCTCACAGATTATTTTTGGTTGGGGAGTTGAAACTTTTTAAAGGCATATAATTCTAGTTACCTGTGTCTGTTAGCCTTGTGTGTTTATTTTTAATTTATCCTTCCTTTGGCTTTTCTTTTCACCCCTTTTTAACCTCCTTGTTTGGTAGATGCTTCAAATATTCTTTTCCTAAGCTAAAACATTTGTTTCAATTTGTGTAATTGGACTGTGTGCTTTTCTTTTCTAAAAAAGTTTTTGGTTAGGGGTTTGGTTTTTGTTTTGTTTTCTTTCCTCTCAGAAGAAGAAATTTCATGCTTTAAATAAAATCCAAAGACACACCCTTTCACTGCTGATGCAGAAAAAAAGGGAAAGGGTTCTTGTTACTTGAGAATTTGTTTCTGATTTAAACAAACAAGACTTAGTTTAATAAAAGAAAGAGTAAAACAAAAAGATTCCCAGGTTGTTATGTGCTTCTTCTGTAAGCAGAGAGGCAGTTGTTGATGACAATTCCATATACCAAAAGACACATTTTTTACTTCAAAGTTTTGTCCTTGTGTTAGGCAGTCTGAGTGGCGAGTGATCCAGAGCGCAGCCAACAAGAAGCAGATAGCAATGTACCGAGAGTGAAAAAAAGAAAGAGGCACTTGTGTTTATGTTAATATCCGTATTCCTGTAACACAACAAAACGGCACCATACACCCTTTCTCATCTAAAAAAAATGGTCTGAACTTTGAAAGGAAAACTTTGTGCTGCTATAATGTAGATTTTGGAGACAAATAGATGCTTTGCTGTTTCACTTTCATAGCCAAACATCAACAGAAACAATCTCCCCTTGCCCGGAATGTGTGAAATCCTTCTCCCCTTCATTCTCTTCCTTAGGTTTCAAAAGGGAACTTTGAAGACTGTGAATGCAGGTTCCATTGGTCACCTTTCGAGCTTCTTTCCCCACTGCTGAAGCCACTCATCAACTTTGCAAAAGACTGGAGCATTCCAAGATCTGAAAATGGATTTCTTTTTTTTTTTTCTCTCTTTTCTTTTTTAGCCGGGACTATTTTATTTTTATGAATTTGTTTTTAGTTTAATGAAAGAGTAGGTCCTGAACTGTTGTATATATTTCTAACTAGGCTGATGCACAGTGCAAATTCCTTTTTTAATTTTTTAAGTAGGAATACGACAGAACACCATCTGACTATTCATACCAGTATCCAGTTGTAGCATAAGGTGTCAAAAACAAGTACACAAAACATTTGCTGTTTCAACAAACTTTTCTTTTAACAAGAAGTCTTGTATTTCTCCCTGTGTTTGAGATGAACATTTTTAAATTTTAAAGTTGTACAGTTTTTTGTTTTCCATTATTTTATCTTGTTTGTAACTCTATGAAATATATATATATTTTTTGCCATTTAACTGTTGTATGTTACTCTGTGTCTGTATCATATAGAAAAAAATTGTTTGTTTTTGGTTCTTTATGTGATACCAATTAACAATTTAACACTAGCTTTACCTGTCAAATTCTGGTAGGTCTTTTCTGTAAACATTTTTTAAAGAAAGATATTGCTTGGTAATAGTGCAATTCTATCCCTTTCCTGCCCCCCCTCAACTTTAACTTCATTTCCTTGTAATGTTGCCACCCCACCCCAATGGGTTTTTTTTTTCTCTCTCTTTTGAGCTACTATGCCATCCTCCCTCTGTGAGACAGAGTGACTGTCAGTGTTTTGTTATGCCATGCCTTGACCTGTGGGTGTATTTGGCAACAGCAAGGTGGTTGGTTGGGTAGACAGGCTAAGCATGCTTCCACCAACTAGTGTTCCTCAGAGGGGGTTATGTGGTTGTTTCAACCTGGAGTTGGTTGCACACTTAATGCTTTCCTCTACAACTCTACTGCCCACATGTATGTTCATTCAAAAAAGAAAAAATAATTCTCAGCATTAACCCAGAAGTAGCAAAGCAGTCAGTGATGGTCAACATGAGAAGTCAAACATGAGCTTAAGATGTTTGTGGGCTAACATCCACCCTGGCTGTGACCAGTATCATTTACAAAGCATGAGTTCACTACAGTGCTCAACTGTTTAGATTGGTCTCCTTCAGAGAATTTACTCCTGTCTGCTGCATAGTAGGTAGCTGAACAGGCTATCTCAGCTCACTTTTTAAATTAATTTTTCACGTCCATTCACACTTCATGTTTTCATTGGTGGGGTTTTTTTTGTTTTGTTTTTTCCAAGGACTCCACAGTGTGGGTTGGTGATAGACACCAGTCAGTCTCAGCACCATTGACCCACAGGATGGGAGTTATTTCATCCATTGTTCCTCCATCTTTCCAAAAAGAAACTTAAGAAGAAAACATACATGAACAGAAAAGTTTAGGAAGTTGTTTTTTTAAAAAAAGAATTAAAAGCTATTTAAAGAGATGAATGTGGCCAAAGTTTTACAGGATTGAAAGCAAAAGTAAAACAGACGGCATGTGTTTAACCCTGAGTTTATCAGGTATGGCAGGAAGTTGAAGGAAAGAGAGGCAGTGACCCAAGCCAGTGCACTTGATGTTCATGGACATATATTTTTTTTAAATAATAAATTAAATTAAAACATTTTAAATAGAAGCATAAATTGAGTTGGTTGGTTGTTGGCGCTGAGATACTGCCCACTGTGAAACAAAGCTTTGACTAGATTTTTTGTTTGTTTACTTTCTTTGGGGGGAGGGGGGCAAGTTTGGGTAGGAAAGAAAGCATAAATGAACGTGACCCTGAGGTGAAGAGGTATATGAACAGCCTTTGCAATGTACAAAAAAACAAACAAAAACAAAACAAAAAAAAAAACAAAAAAAATAGAGCAAGTGAAACCAAAAATGATGTTCTTGGTGTTTTTCTATAATGTAGTCTTGTTAGCTTTTTTGTTACTGTAACAATGCTGATCTCGAACTGTACCAAAATACATGGAGACTAACAAACAGAACCACATGGAACTTTCAAACTGAAAAAAAATTTGTCACAAAAACTTTGTTGTCATAGTTAAGTTGATTGTAGATGGTAATTGAATATACTCCTTTGAAAATATTTCATCAAGTATGTTTCCTGCTCATTGTGATACATTAAAAAAATATGAGCAAAAGTTCTTGTCTCTGTCAGCAGATTTTGTGTTTGTGCATGTGTGATAAAGAGAGGCTGATGACCAACAAAGTGTAAATTTGAACAGTATTGAGGTTGGGCGTACAGCGATACTTATTCCAAGTTACATACACTCCTGGGAAATGGGGCTTTGTATTCCTTGTTTTCTGGCACTCATTCAAGTATCAGAGATTTTGGTCATGAAGCTGACTAGCTTATTTTATTGAGAAGAGTAAGTCTGACAGCTTAGATAATATTTGGCCCCAGAGAGTTCTAATAGCACTTAACATTTTTATTTTTAAAGATTTTTAAATTTATTTTTAGAGAGGAAAGAGTAGGGAGAGAAACATCAATGTGTGGTTGCCTTTTGCACACCCCCTACTGGGGTCCTGGCCTGCAACCCACACATGTGCTCTGACTGGGAATCAAACCAGCGACTTTGGTTCTCAGGCTGGCACTGAATCCACTGAGCCACACCAGCCAGGGTTATCACTTATATTTTTAATTGAAGAATGTTAGACACTTGATGCAACCATAAGCAAAAACTTTGCTGATGGCCAGGAGAGAGGTAAGTTCAACTTCTCTGAAATGGGAAGTGGATCCAGTGTTTATGACAGGAGGATAAAAAAGGTAAGTTGCATTAAGTGGATTATTGATTACATTCACCTTTCCTAGAAAAGGACTTTCCTAACTCCCTGTTAGAACAGAATTTGAGATAAGAACAGTTCATAAAATTGCGGCATTAGTAATTCCTACATACAAGAGAATACTGTCCTCTTATGCCTGAAAATCATTAATAAGAAGTACAAGATCAGGCCCAAAGGCCTTCCATTCATCTCTAATTTATAGCCACAGCTGATAAATAATTTATAAAACTTTTGCAGCTGGGCTTGGATGGCATCACAGGCTGTCCTTGCAAGGTCTGCAGCATCTGCCCTGGACCAGTAAGGTTCTTCTCTACCCCAGGAGTTGCACTATGAAACTTGTGTTGGATAGATAGCCATTGTCAACCAAGTCCTTTTCCTTAGCTCCTGCAGCAGGTGTTCAAGAAGCAGTGATCTTACTAACACAAGATCTCAAACAATTCTAAGTCGGCACAGGCATTATAAGTACTCAGGGAGTGAGTTTGTTCCCTTGCCAGTGCTCAAATCTTTATGCCAAACAAGTAGTGTCACTGTCCCCCATGAAACAGGTCTCTCTCCTGGCGTTGCACCTTTCCTTTGGGTGTTCCTGCAGAAGTAGATCGTTCCAATCTTGGTATGTTTTCTTGGCACATGGTTATACCACCGATCTTTCCTGTGACCCCACAAAAAGGTACGGTGATAAAAATTGTTCAGACCTAGCACCACACCTGCCTTTCTAAGCTATAATTATTTTAGGGTCTGGCAGAATCACATGGAAACGTTTTAAATGGAACTAGATTTGCAGAGAAGTTTTGCCACCCCAGCTCCTTGGGACAAGGTGACTAAAATTCAAATTCTTCCAAAGATATATTTTTTAAGCAGAAAATAAGACAAAAGCTTAGTGATGGTTGAGCCCTTTGTATCAGAAAATTGCTAGGCACCTAAATTACACTAAGAAAAGGTTGAGTAAGGGACTCTTACTACAAAAGCTTTTTTCTTAAGGGCAAAAAAGTCTCTTCCAATCTGACTTCAAGATCGTGCTCATGTGGATATTAATCTCCTTGGAATTAAGAGTGCCCCTACCCACCCCACCCAGAAAATGTAAAATGGTTGATGTGTGTTAAGTGGCTGTTTCTAATTTTGACTTAAAGAAATTTTCTGCAGTGCCTGCCTAGCTCCTGTTATAAACTAATGACCTTACAAACATCACTTTTAAGAAGTTTAGATTTTAAGTTACAAGAGTGCAAGCAGTTTAAGAATCAATGTGAAGGATGACAAGTTTACACCTGCTGCTCTGCAGCCTTAATTACAGCAGGACAGATGTGCACTTGCAGTCTGGGGGTGGACCAGCCAAGGCATGGAAAAACTTCCAAAGAAATTAGGGTTCTCAGGACCATTAAAATAGAGGCAGCTTTCCATTACTTTTTAGTTCATAGCAAACATGTGCATTTTCCTCCTTCCTTTCTTCTTTCCTTCCTCCCTCCCTTCCTCTCTCCTTCATTCTTGTTTAAACTAGAGGCATATGTTTTTATGATGTCTTGAACAATTAGTTTTGATTCTGCTCTATCCAGTTTTTTTTTAATTACAGGTGCAAAAATAATGTTTTTATCCTTTATGACTGCTTCATTTCTTATCATATGTGGGACAGACAAAGAGACTATGTAATCCAACTTATGAGTCCCTAATTAACACAGGAGTGAAAACTTTCAGATGAACTCTCTTATTCTTAGGCCAGATCCCTTGGCTTGAGAAATGAGTGCTAAGAAACAACTAAGACTAACAAGAGATAAAGGCATCATTAGATACTCTATAATACCAAAAGCTTGTTTTGAATACTCACAATTCCCTTCTCTTTCCTAAGCCCCCTTATGCATTGCTCCTGTCTTTTAGACTCCCTTGTAGCCCTTATATTTGGATGACACTTGAAAAGTATTTTGTAAAATCACTTCTTGATTGTTTCTCAATATGAACTAGAAGGTAAGCAAAGTGGGTGACATCTGTCCCAGGTGTTCAGGACAGTGAGGGAAGAAGTGAAAGGAAAAGGTACTAACCATGTGTTCAGCTTTTGTCCAGTGTGCCTTCTTCCCACCACACTATTTCCTGAGGGGCATGAAAGAAAAGTGGTTGAGAGTGTGGGCTCAGGAGTCAGACTCAAAGGATTCAAATTCTGCCTCCACTACTGTACTTCGTTTGCATTACTTATTCTCATTGTAAAATGAGGCGAATTGTACCTGTGTTGTAAGGTTTTTGTGAAGATTAAACAAATTATATGTAAAATGTTTCCACTGCACCTACTGAGTGCTAAAATATCTATTGCTATTATTATATTAACTCTCTACTTCTTGTAGGTTCCCTGCAATTGCAGCTTTCTAACTCTATTTCACAGAGGATTTGGGGACTGCAGTTGTATAAATCAGTTCCACCAAGCCATTGCCATACATTTATATCTGATGCTTTCCTGTCTGTTATATCTTAGAGGGCCCGGAGATCCTTCAGGGAGCTTCTGCTCCTGAGTTGTACAGGAGGACAGGACAGGAGTTCACATTTCAGTCACTCAGTGCCCAACTTCTAGTGATTGATTTGGTCAAAGAAAAGGATGGCTTTTGGGTGGCTTTTGTTTGTGACTAGACATACTCCTGCTTCACCATGTCTTGATGAGTGAGAAGGTTAAATGTCTGAGGTTATAGAATGGATAAAATGGGCTAGGTTATGACAGTTTGCCCACTCCCACTGCCTGTTTTGAGGTGGTTCAGATATTTAGGTCTAGAGTTGTAGCATCTAAACCAAAACTGGGAATGAATGAATCGTACATGAAACAAAACTGAAAGAGGAATAAACACAAAGGAATGCTGCAAGAGGATCTTTCCCAAAACACAGGATGAGTTATTAAAAAAAATTACTATTCTAGTAACCTGCAAAATAAACCTCTGGCAGAGGCATGGGAGCATGTGAGTAAAAACTAAATTAGCCCAGAGAAAAGGGTTGTGTAGAATATTTCTATGATAGCCTCTACATACAAGGACTCGCTAGGCTTTATGAGGCTATGGCTGTGAACTTTCTCCTTTCTAAATCAGAAACAGTGGTAGTATTGGAAATAAGCCTGCTGATTCTGAGATCAGAAAGCTAGTTAAGGCTATGGAGGATGACTGGTGGGTGATTTTTTCCTTTTTTCTGAGGATAACAACTTATAAATGTAGCTTTGGCATATTGTCTGTAGATAGAATATAGCATCTGTGTTTGATTTCTTTGGTACATGGTTCTAAATTTGACATTGTTTCAATAGTTTTCAAAGTTTGATTTGTATTCGGTTAAATTTGTTTCTTTCAATATTGTAAAGATGTTGTTCCACTGTTACCTCACTTGAATATTTCCCAATAAGAAATCGGCTGTCCTCTCTATTTTTAATGTAATCTTTTTCTCTAGTTTAAGATTTTTCTCTTTATCACATCATGTTTTGATTATGATGTGCCTTGGAGTAGTTTTATTTGTCTTTTGTTCTTAAAATATGTTGAGCTTCAGCCATTACTTCTTCAAATATATTTTTTTCTGTCCCTCAACCACCCCTCCCCCAACCTCCTGTCTCTGAGACCCCAGTTATATATGTCTGAAGACATCTGTAGTTAACCTGTAGCTTACTGATGCTCTGGATATGTGTCTGCCTGTGTATATGTTACTCTTTTTTCAGTTTTGATAGTTGCCAATGCTGTGTCTTCAAGTCCACTAATCTTTCCTTCTAATTGGCCATTAACCCTATCCAGTGTATTTTTCATCTCAGATATTACAGTTTATCTCTCTAGTTTGATGTGGGTCTTTCTCTCACACCTTCCATGTCTCTACTTAATTTCGAACATGCAGAATAGTTAGAATGACTGCTTTATTGTTACACTTTGCTAACATCTACCAAAGTTCTGAGTTGGTTTCTGTTAATTGTGTCCCACAAACTGTTCCCTACCATTACTGAACATCAGGAGCTGTTCCCTCTTATCCTTTGGGATGGTTCTTTCCTAGCCTAAAATAGTTTCCTAACATGCATGCACTGGTAGCTCCTTTCTGAACATTTGTAGAGGATGCTATGAAGATTTCCAGTGGTTTCTCCTTTCTGATAATCTGTCCTATAAATTCTAGCTGCCTTGGTCTATCTAGACTCAGCTTTATCACCTTACCTCAGGTAGTCTGCTGGGTTTCACATAGGTTCCTCACCCTATGCCGTGGCCTGAAAACTCTCATAGCAGTAATGGGAGATAATCACAGGCTTACCTTATTTGTTTCTCATGACTCAGGCATCATCATCCTTCAGTGTGTGATACACAGTGTCTTGAGAAACATTCCCTCAAGTATTTTGTCTCATATTTTTAGGGTTTTCAACAGGAAGGGGTATGAGGTAAGAATCCTGCCTGCCTTTAAGAAATTTCCCAAAAGGTTTGAATTAACATAGGAATCTGATTTATCTGGACATGATATGATGCTGAATAACTCTTAGGGTCAAGTGTTAACTAATTTATCCTTTAGCTTACTCACTTTGATCAGAGGTAAAAGGTAGGCAAATGTATAAATTCTTCTAGACATTTTTTTGCCTTGCCATAATGCCAAATAGAGGGGAAAAACCATTTCTTAGGTAGTAAAACACTGTTTTAGCTCTCCTCTCTAAGTTATTCAAGTCTTTTTCTTTAAACCCACTTTATTTCAATGTTGTCTTTCACACAGATCATTTTTCAGGCTAACTAAATGTGGCTGAAAGAAATCCATTAATTTGAAAGCATGGTACTCACTCAGATGAATTCATGCACTGAGTAATACAGAGGAATGATAAAAAAATCAAACTCCAACAGAAACTAGTCACTCTTGCTAAACTTAAATCATGTTTTTGTGTGTACGTTATTTTGGCAAAAATTTGTTCCTACTTTAATTGGGTATATAATATATCCATGATAAGTGAAATTCTTAAAGTGTTAACTCATTACCTGCTTTCAAAACTCAAGATTTATTCTGGGGTAACTTTCCCATTATACCTATCTGCAGATAACCTGCTCCACTAAAACTAGCCTACTTTCCAAACACACCTTATACTGTCCCTTCTACATTTAAAGGATTAACTAATGTCATTTACTTCATGACATACTGCATCTGCCCAGTCCCTTTTCTGACCCCTTACAACTGCCCATGTAAGGCCTTGTTTGGCGGTGACCCGTGTGTGTCTTATCCTCAGACAGCCTCCTACCCTACATTTACAGTTAATGTTTGAATGAGTAAATTAACTAAAGAATGAAGGAAGGAAAGGGTATTCACCCGGACCTTTATGCTTTTTATGGGAGGAGAAGTCTTAAATGAGTACAAAAATAATTTTATAGAACCAGGGTCAAATACTTTAAAAAAATTTCAGTCCCCAAAACATCTCTAAAATAAAAGGATGGGGACATTTTTAGCAGATACTAATGGCAAACAGAAATCGTTGAAAAACCGAAATTGGAGAGAATAAAAACTCTATAAGGCAAATGGCTTCTTTTTAGGACAGAATATGAGTGCAATGAAAACAGTTTAGGAATTTGGAAGTACCAATTAAAACCCTGTTTAGCTGTCCTCCAAATTGAAGGGTGGTATTAAGTAGTTATTTGAAATCAACTGGTTATGTTTTTCTAATCAAAATGCAAATGGTTGCAGAATGTTTGCAAGATAGGCCACACCCCAAACCTGGAAAAAAAACACCAGAATATAACCTTAACAGAGTTAGATAAATATGAAGTCTGAAATTTGCCTTCAGTCTTTACTAGCTGGTTTCTTCAGTTGGGCTCATGAGAAAAAAAAAATATGTGGAATATTTTTATTATTTTCTTTCTATAAAATCTCATACCAATAAAGATATTTCAATTTGTCACATACAAGGGAGGACTACCCACCCCAAAATGAAATTATCTTCTAGAGAGTGGGCCCCTTTGCAGTACAAGCTTCCACTGCTAGGTGACTGTTCTAGGAACTTCTCTGTATCAGTGTACCAGCTGGCATTGTTGTGAGAGGCTGCATTCAGCTTCAGTGAATTTTTTTTGAAGATTCAACATATTTGCCTATTTCATGGTGGGTGATTTATGAGTGCACCTGCCCACACTGCACTGAGTGTTCAGCAGTTTTTGAGCAAAAGCAGCATGACCCCTGTGCCCCACCCTCCCTAGTCACCCAAACTTACCCCTAGTGACTTTTCTTGGTTTCCTTGAATGAAAAAAAGTCCTCAAAGTGAAGTGTTTTGTCAATGTGGAAGAAGTGAAACAAAAAAAAAAATGGCAGAAGCACTAAAAGGCATCAAAATAATTGAATTCAAAAACTTTTGAGCAGTGGAAAAAAATGTCTCAATAGGTAGGTATATCGCATCAAATGGAGAGTACTTTGGAAGTGAATGAAGTTTCAACATGTAAGAATAAATAAACAATTTTTAATAAATTCCAGGTTTTTGAGTCCCTTCTCATATAATTGCAATAGAAGGAAAATGAATTCAGGAAAAAAAGAGATAGAAACTTCTAAAGCTCCATTTAATTGGTCTGCTGTATAGGGCATCGATTCTAACTTTAAAATTTTTCTTGCTATCAAAGGGATATAAAAGTAGACCTCTCCTTTTCTCACAAGAAAAGTAGTATGCCAGAATGTTTCATGGATAACGTTTACAAACCTTTAAGGCTAGGGGAGGGACAATTGAAAAGCCACTAAAGAAAGAGGTGAGTATAAAAATAGATGGGGGAGGATGGGATTTTCCATTAAGGTAAGCCTCCAAATTAAAATTCCAAATCACATGAAAAAGAATAGCAAGATAACCCACAATTTAATGATCAAGAGATGGATTTACTTAAAATTTAATGGCCTTTGATCCATTAACAACTAATACTTATGAAATAAAAGCAGACAGGTATGACTGAAGAAAATAATCAAATTAAAAATTCTATATAGTACCTGAGTTAAATTCATTAATAAGTGATAATCACAGAGATAATGATATGGCTATTTTCCAGAATGGAAAAATAACTCTTCAGATAGATAGTACACATGACATGCCAAGAAAGATAAATTAAATAAATAAATTATAGGTAACCTATAAAGCTATTTTTCTTTTTAATGGCTTTTAAGGTTTTTCTCTTTATATTTAATATTTGGCAAAGATACAACAATTAAGACTGTGAGCAGGGTTTTGGTTTTTTTTTTTTTTATCAGCAAGAACAGATACAGGAGACATTGAAGTAACAGCCACAGGGTACTGAGAGAAAAGAACTAATGCAGGTTTCTATATCCAGCTAAACTATCATTCAAAAATGAGGATAAAGAAATTCTGGGAAAATTGTATTAGAAGCTCCCTTTTTAAATCTCTCATAATTACCTCATGAAAACAGAATGACTAGAATGATAAATGCAAAATCCACAAACAAGATCTATTTTAAAAGACTAGATATTTTCACAGACCTCAAAATATGAGCAGAAAGGGACAAACCATCAAATCAACAAACCATTAAAAGCAAGTATTTGAGACAAAGAGGTGTAAGACGTGCTTGAAAACACATCTTACCAACATGTACTGGAGAACAGCTGAAACTAGGAGAGGATTTGCATGCTCTAATTATGGGTCAGGGAACCAGGGAGCAAGGCAAGACAAGACCTGAAAGGGCTGGAATGACTGTTCCCTTTTAGGACAAAATATTCAGCTGGTCAAAAAGTTCATTTGGTTTTTTCCATATGATGGCTGTAATAGTACTTTGTTGTCTTTAACTTTATTTGAAACAACTTTGTTAGATTGTATAGTGACAGCTATCACATCAGTGTGCATATAGAAAAACATTAAAATTGGTGAATTTTTATGCAGCCATTTTAATATTGAAAATGGAAGAAAATACGCAACATTTCAACCTATTATGCTTTATTACTTCAAGAAAGGTAAAAACAACTGAAATGCACAAAAAGATTTGTGCAGTGTATGGAGAAGGTGCTATGACTAATCAAACGTGTCAAAAGTGGTTTGCAAAGTTTCTTAGTACTATTGACATCTTGGCCAAATAACTCCTTGCTGTGGGGCTGTCTTACGCATTGGAAGATGTTTAGCAGCACCCCTGGCCTCTTACCCACTAGAAGCCAATAGTGGGAGAGAGCCAACATACTCAAAATATCCAAATCAATTAAAGTTATTGATGAAAATGAAAAAATGTGTCTTTTATTTTCTGAAAAAAACTAAATGGACTTTTTGGCTAACCCTATACCACAACAAGAAGAAACTGAAATCAAGATAATTCAAATTGAGTGAGAGAGGGATAAGAGAAAACACATGCTGGAGAGCTCCATGACAGCAAGCCAGAGCACCCAGTTAAATGTGAGGGAGGGGAACAGATCAAGAGTTCTCAGAGTGTTAGACCATATTTTTGAAGACTTCATGAAAATAACGTAAGTGGAATCGATAGAGTCAGGAAGCTAAAAAAATTATTCTGACTCACCCATTCCTCCTAAAAGTTCAGAAAAGTGAGTTTCAGCTAAAATGATCAACATAAGAGGATTGTGGTTGAATCCCATGAACAACAGTGTGGGAACTGACTGTGGAAGCAGGGGGTGGGATGGGTAGAGGAAGGCAAAGGGGAAAAAGTGGGACAACTGTAATAGAATAATAATAAAAAATGGTAAAAAAAATAGTAAGGAGCAGGATAATATTCCTACAATAAAAAATATGCCTATAAAACAGATATGTCTATAAAACAGAATGATATGCCTATAAAAACAGATATTATATAACCTAATATTTTTAAATGAGCCAAAAGAAAAGAAAATTTTTGGAAAAATTAGCAATTAGAATTGAGGTGACAGAACAAAATTACAAATAAATTTATTTTACAAATGAACACAAGACTCAATAAGCAGAATAAAACACCTTTAAGAGAAATGGAAACCAGAAAAAAAGAAATTTTAAGATTCAAAAAAATTTTTTCTCTGCTTCCAACTAGGATGTAAAAAGCTATTACATCGCATTCCTACCTCAACAACTTAAAAAATGGATAATCTATGAAATTATCATTTTTCTTGAAGGCACTAGAGAGCTGAGGTTAAATTACACTGTAGTACCCCTAATGCTCAAAGAGGAACCAATCTTTCCAAGGAGAGAGGGTCCTCATGACTGTCTCACCTTTAGAAGTGCACAGGAGAAAGGGGTGGCCACTATAAAAGCCCGTAAGAAGAAATCAACTACAAATTTAACCGAAAGTTAATAGCCAAGCGAGGGCATTCACTTACAGCTCTTCCACAGGCCTCTACCAGGTGTTCAGAAAGACTCGTCCGGTCGGTGGGAGGTAACCAGCTTCTACTGCAAACAGGTACTAAACACAACCTGCTTCCTGAACTCATCTCTCCTCCAAAGCAAAAGCATCAAAAAAGGAAGGGATAAGCTAACCATGTTGCTTCAGGTCACAAGCAAAAGACACTGTGTGGCTTGAGAATGAGGTAGAAGGAAACAAATCCCTGGGCCAGGAGCAGGAAAAGGTCTTGGGCCCAAGATCCTACACCAGTACCAAGCAGATAACTGCTTCTTGGACTGAAAGAGAAGCAGAAAACTCCTGCCTAAGATCAATTACACAAGACAAAGTAAAGTTTGGCTGCTAAGGGAGGAAGAGCAAGAATTCTAAAAAAGCCCCTTCCAAAGATATACAGGCCTCACTAAACTGGGGCTGGACCTACACAACAGAGAACTCCTGCCTACTCCCACCATGAGCCTGCCACCACCAAAGGAGGAACGACAACTGGATTGTGACAAAAAACCTTCTTCATAGTGCAGGCACATGGGGGCAGCTGAAAGCCTAAGGGGAAAACACACCAAGGTAAAACCCTCTGATACCCAAGCCCTAAACTTAGGGCAACAGCAACCTATGCTTAGAGCAATTTGAAGTTTGTGGTGAACTGAAGTCAACTGCCGACTTTCTTGGCTCAATCCCCTAACAGAGAAAGCACATACCTACTTTTAGGCATAAATACTATTTACTTTACTCCCTATTGTTCTACACACAATGTCGCCAAAAGAAAAGAAGCAACCAAACATTACGTGACTACTTATAGAAGAATACAGCATCATTTATGAAGTTACATTAACAAATAAAAAATGAATTACGTCTCTAGATGTAACTACCAATGCCCAAGGAATCCTGCCCCCTACCCCCAGCCTCCCAAATTCATACATTGAAGTCCTAACCTCCAGTATCTCTGAATGTGATTGTATTTGTAGATAGGATCTTTAAAGAGGTAATTAGAGTTAAATGAGGTCACTGGAGTGAACCCTATTCCAATATGACTGGTATCCTTATAAGAATGGGAGATTAGGACACAGACACACAGAGGGGGAAAACCATGAGAAGACATGGGAAGACAATGCCCATTCACAAGCCAAAGAGAGAGTGCCTTAGAATAAATGAATCCCATCAACATCTTGATCTTGGACTTCTGGCTTCCAGAACTGTGAAGAAACACATTTCTGTCATTTAAGCCCCCTAGTCTGTGGCATTTGTTACAGCAGCCTGAACAAACTAATACACAAGGTGTATGGAGAACACAGGAACACATTAAACTACAGCAAGGGAATGCAATAAGCAAAAAGTAGATAGTAAGAAACTCTCAGGGGTGTCCAACCTGCAACCCACCGGCCACATGCAGCCCAGGATGGCTGTGAACGTGTGACTGTGGTTCAACACAAAGTTGTAAATTTACTTAAAACATTATGAGAATTTTTTTGTGATTATGTGTCACAATGTATTTAATGTGTGGCCCAAGGCAACTGTTCTTCCAGTGTGGCACAGAGACACCAAAAGTCTGGATACCCCTGCAGTCTAGGTCAAACAGATTTATCAAATAAATTGCAAGGAAAATAAAGTTGGAAGAAAAAAAACTCCTACACATTAAAAACAGCCTAGAAACCATATTAAAAACATAATGTCAATGTGGATTCATTTGGGTCCTGATTTGAATTGTAATTTTTTATAAAAATGCTATGATATTTGAGACAATTAGAAAGTTGATCATCACTAAGAATTTTATAATATTAAGAAATCAGCCCTGGCTGGTGTGGCTCAGTGGATTTAGTGTTGGTCTGTGAACCAAAGGGTTGCCAGTTTGATTCCTGGTCAGGGCACATGCCTGAGCTGCAGGCCAGGTCCCCAGCTGGGGCGTGCAAGAGGCAACCAAACATTGATGTTTCTTTCCCTCTCTTTCTCCCTCACTTCCCCCCTCTCTAAAAATAAATAAGTAAATAAAATCTTTAAACAAAAAGAAATCATTAAGGGAAAGGAAGGTATGGAAATTAAAGACCAGCTCTCCATTTCACCCTCACCCCCAAAGAAGGTTTCTAATAGGAAACACCTTATACAATAAACTAAGACCACAAGAGGCTACAACTGTAGGGCTGGGTAATCCACAGGTGGAATAGGCCTCTCACATACTTACAATCTGTGTTGAAATTCCCTAGGAAGTCTATGGAATCTCAAACTCTAAACTTGTTTTGCTGGACTGATAGCCACAATTACCCAGCAGAGAAAATGTAAGGCTTCTTTAAAAGAAGGTACATTAATCATATGCCTGAAATTATCTCTACCTATAACCACAAAGAGGAAGTTTGATTCCATGAGTGAGAAATAGCAGACAATAGAAATAGAGGCCCTAAGACTTAGATATTGAAATTATCAAGTGCAGATCATGAAATGACTGTGTTAATTATATTTGATAAAAAAAGCTTAAAGATATCTCCATTGTACAGGAAAGCAACATAAAAATGAGAAAAATGATAGAAATAAAATTAAGGGCTCAACTGATGAATTTAACCAGAGATAGGATATAGCTGAATAATTAGTGAATTATAAACAAATCATAAGAATTTATGAAAAATGCAGAATGGAGAGATAAAAATATAAAAAATACAGGTTGAAGAGTAAGAGATTATACAGTGAAAAGACCTGACATATATTGTCAGTGTCCCAGAAGAAGAGTGGAAAAAGAATGGTGAAGAGGCAATATTTGAAGATGGCTGAGAATTTTCTAGAAACAATGAAATATAAAAATCCACAGGCTTTTAAGAATAAAAAGTGAAGGAAAAGGAAAAGGAAAAAAGAACTATACATAGCCCTATTATGGTGAATGTGCAAAAAACTGAGGCCAAAGTAAACATAGAAAGCAGACTTCTTATTTTCAAAGGAATACTCATTAGATAGTCAACTGATTATGCAGCAACAACAATGGAAGCCGGAAAGGCAGTAGAAGACTATCTTCAATGGGCTGAAAGAAAATAACTGCTAATGTAGAACCCATACTCAGAAAAAGTATAATTTTAGAAATAAGGCAAAATAAAGAAATTTTCAAATAAGCCAACAATTTGCCACCTTTAGACTGACAAAAGAATGTATTGTAGTTTAGTCATAAGAAAAATGATCCCAGAGAGATAATCAAATGTAAAAAAAAACTTTGAATATTTTTAAAATACTGAATTGTATGTCGATAAATCTAAATGAAAACTAACCCCCGCCAAAAAAATTCTGAACCAGTAAATGATTTTCATAAAGATGCAGGCTACAAAATCAGTATATAAAAATCAGCTGTGATTCCATACACAAATAAAAAATTACCAGAAATAGAAAATAATCTCATTTATAATTACATCAAGAGGAATAAAATAAGAATACATAAATTTAATCAAGGATGCGAAAGACCTATACACTGAAAAATGTAATACACTGATGAAAGAAATGGAATGAGATACAAGTGTAAGGATATACCATGCTAATTGATTAGAAGAATTAATAGCATTAAAATGTCCACACTACCTAAAGCAAACTATAAATTCAATGCAATCCCTACCAAAATTCCAATGGCATTTTTCATGGAAATAGAATAAACAATCCTAAAATTCGTAAAAAGCACACATGCACAAATAAAAATAGCAGAAGCAATCATGAGAGAAAAAGAACAAAGCTGGAAGCAATGATTCTTAATTTTTAACTATATTACAAAGATATAGTAATACAAAGAGTACATTGTTGATATAAAAACAGACACATGAAATAATGGACCAAAATAAACCAATATATACACAGTGGTACCTCGGTACTCATTAATTTGTTCCGGAACTCGTGAGGAGTGCCAAAACCAACAAGTCCTGAGCAAGCACCAAGTGCTGAAACATTTTCTCTTGTAGGATGGCATTGTGACTCATACAAGTTCTAGCAAGCACTGGAGCAAGCACTGAGTACTGAAACATTTTTTCCTTGTCAAAATGCAATAAGTAAAGGGTTTGACAAGTTCTGAAGCTGACAAGTATTGAGATATGACTGTATATGGTCAATTAGTCTACAACAAAGGAGCCAATGGGGAAGAATAGTTTGTTCAATAAATTGTGTTGTGAAAAATGAACATCATGTACCAAAGGATGAAACTGGATCACTATCTTATCCTATATTTAAAAAATCAACTCAAAATATGTTAAAGACTTGAATGTAAGACATGAAGACAGACCAGAAGACATTTTAACAGAGGGATCAAAATAAGATCTCTCTTTGGTATCAATCAGTCTTGGCAATGATTTTTTCGATTTGATAGTAAAAGCAAAGGCAATAAAAGCAAAAATAAGTGGGACTACATCAAACTAAAAGGTTTCTGCATAGCAAATGAAACTATCAACAAAATGAAAGGTAACCTACAAGTAGGGGAAAATATGTGTAAATCATATATCTGGCAACAGTTAATACCATATAGATACATGGCAAGTCATACACAAGCAAAGTCAAGATGGCAGAGTAAGATCCTGAACTCACCTCCTCCCATGAACATATCAAAATAAAACAATCACTGTTGGGAACTACCTGAAGATGAGGTAAATAGAATTCCCATAACTAAGGATATAAAGAAGCAATGTCAAGATAGGTAAGGGGGCAGAGATTTGGTCTGCTCAGGTCCCACAACCACAGTGTGGCAATTCACAAATGGGAGGGATACCACAGCTGCAGAAGTTGCCCCTGAGGGGCAAGGGGTCCAAGCCCCACACCAGCTCCCCAGTCCAGACAACCTGCACTGGGAAGAGGAGTCCCTATAATATCTGGCTTTGAAAACCAGCATAAATCATATGCAGAAGAGACAAAGGGTTGCAGGAGAAGAGGATGCTGTTCTCAAAGGGCTCACACACAAACTCACTAGCTCCAAGCTACAGCACAGAGGCAGCAGATCGAGAAGAGCCTAAGTCATACAGAGTGAATTAAATTGACTAACTTTACAGCAAGGGCCAGAGGGATAGGCATTGGTGGGAATGCTCTCTGGTAACTGAAGTGCTGGTGTGTGCCACTGTCTTCTGCACAGCAAAGAAGCCATCAACAAAGCAATGGGCAACCAACCCAATGGAAGAAGATATTTGTAAACAATACTTCTGTCACGGGATTAATATCCAAAATATATAAAGAACTCATGCAATTCAACAACCCAATTAAAAATGGGCAGAGGATCTGAATAAACATTTCTCCAAGGAAGACATAAAGATGGCTAACAGACATATAAAAAGAAGTTCAACATCACTAATTATTAGTGAATTGCAAATCAAAACGAAAATGAGATATCACTTCACACCTATCAGAATGGCTATTATCAGTAAGACAAGAAATAACAAGCATTGGAAAGGATGTGGAGAAAAGGAAACCCTTGTATACTTTTGTAGGGATTGTAAATTGGTGTAGTTACTATGAAAAATAGTATGGGGTTCCTGAAAAAACTAAGAATAGAAGTACCATATGATCCAGCAATTCCTCTTCTGGATATTTACCCAATAAATATTAAAAACTTATTTGTAAAAATACACATACCCCTATGTTCACTGCAGCATTATTTACAAGAGCCAAGACCATTAAAACTAGGTAATTGTCCATCAATGGACAATTGAATAAAGATGTGGTACAGGGACTTCTGGCTAAGATGGAGGCACAGGTAGATTTCTTGGCCTCCTCGCACAACCATAAGGAAGATAATAACTAATCTAAAAATAAAAAACAACCAGAACTGCCAGAAATATCAAATTGTATGGAAGTCCAACAACCAAAGATTTAAAGAAGAAACATTTATCCAGATGGCATTAGGAGGGGCAAAGAGGACTTGGTGTGACATGGGGAGGCAGGGGGATGGACAGTTCCACATTCATGTGCAGCAGATAAAAACGGGGAGGGACAACTGGGGAGTGAGTGATCCCAGCTCTAGGCCAGACCACACAGCCCGGAGTTCCAGTGCTGGGAAATAAAACTTCATAAACTCTGGCTTTAAAAACCAATGGGGGGGGAGTTGGGCAGTGGAAGAAACTTTTGGTCTCTCAAGAGAGTCTATTTAATGGGCCCACAGGTTTCTACAATGTACACAGACCCACCCACTCTGAGAATCAGCACCAGGGCTGCAGGTAGAAGTGCGCCAGTTGCCTACAGAAAATGGGGGAAGTGACTGGCAAGAGCTGAGCAAGCAGCATTGTTCCTTCTTTGATCCCCCGCCCCGTCCACATACTGTACCACAAAGCAGCAAAGTAGGTTGCACTACAAGGCCCTGGTGAACACCTAAGGCTCTGCTCCTTACGACATAATAGGTGCACTCACACAGGGAGTCAATGCAGCTCTACCTAATACAGAGAAACACAGGGAGACTGCCAAATTGAGGAGACAAAGAAATATGAACCACATGAAAGAACACACCAAAACTCCAGAAAAAAGAAATAAGTGACACAGAAATAGCGAACCTATCAGATACAGAGTTCAAAACACTGGTGATCAGGATGCTTAGAGAAATGATTGAGTATGGCCACAAAATAAAGGAAGAAGTGAAGGCTATACAAAGTAAAATAAGTAAAAATATACTGGGAGCCAACAGTGAAGAAAAGGAAGCCAGGATTGAAATCAATTATTTGGAACAAAAGGAAGACATAAACATTCAACCAGAACAGAGAGAAGAAACAAGAATTCAAAAAAAAAAAAACAGAGAGAAGCTTAGGAACTTCTGGGATAACTTTAAACATACCAACATCCAAATCATAGGAATGCTAGAAGGAAAAGACGAAGAGCAAGAAATTGAAAACTTACTTGAAAAACTCTGTCCACCACGGATGAGAATAAATCTACCAAGACATGATCTGCTTGGGGAGGAGAGGTAGCCAATCTCTCAAAGGAGAAAGGCGAAGAGCCCCTTCCTCAATGGTTTTTATTAGGTTTGTAATACACAGGAATACAGGTAAAGGTCATCAATCAATGTCAGGCAGCAAGGATCAAACAATAGATAACATTTCAAAGAACTCTGAGGGTTTAATTGAGTCAGGGTCTGTCAGCTAAGGTGTTACAAAACTTTGGGAGACAAACTCATTTACTGCTCAGACCCTTATTTAAATGAGAGCACTCTTAGCAAAGCAGGTTTCACAGGACTTTACAAATTCTTTCTTATGCTGGATCAAGCCGCTCTAGCCAGCACAGGGCTACACCACCCTCCATCATAGTTTCAGGCTTAAACGGATTAAGACCAGGAAGCCAGAGATAAAGAAAGTTTCTCCCAGACAGACTGAGGACTCAGACTATATCAGGATAGCCAGGGGGCGAGGGTCCATCACCCCCTTTTTGCTTGCAGCCCCCTGAGTCCTTCCTCGAGGGCCTTCCAAGTGGTTGTGCCTGTCTTAGGCAACCCCTCCCTTGAGGGAATCTAACCCGTCATTGGCTAACCAACCAAGCATTGGGGGCCAGTTATGGATGAAGCAGAAGCAGCAGTCCTGCCAGGGAGATAAGCTTTGTCTCCTTAGTGACTTATAGTCCGAAGGTCGCTCACTCAGCCTTAGTCATGGGGGATTACAACTCCTGAAACCAGGCAGAATGGTTCCCAACAAAAAAATAATGAAAGAAAACTTCCCTGATTTGGCAAAGGAAATAGACATACAAGTCCAGGAAGGTCAGAGAGTCCCAAACAAGATGGACTCAAAGAGGGTCACCAAGTCAGATCAAAATTAAAACACTGAAGGTTAAAGATAGAGAATCTTAAAAGCAGCAAGAGAAATAAAGAGACTTACCTACAAAGGAGTGCCCATAAGACTATCAGCTGATTTCTCAAAAGAAGGAACTGGCAAGAAATATTAAAAAAGATGAAATCAAGGACCTACATCCAAGATTACTCTATCCAGCAAAGCTATCATTTAGAATGGAAGGGCAGAGAAAGTGGTCCAGACAAGGCAAAGCTAAATGAGTTCATCATCATCAAGCCCTTATTATATGAAATGTTAAAGGGACTAATCTAAGAAAAAGAAGATCAAAACTATAAACAGTAAAATGTCAACAAACGGAATCTTAAAAAAAATAAAAACAAACTAAGCAAACAATAGAACAGGAACAGAATCATAGAAATGGAGGTCACACTGAGGGTTATCAGTGGGGATGGGGAGGGGGGCAAGAGGGAAAAGGTACAGGGAATAAGGAGCATAACTGGTAGGTACAAAATAGACACAGGGAGGTTAAGAACAGTATAGGAAATGGAGAAGCCAAAGAACTCATATGTATGACCCATGGGCATGAACTAAGAGGGGAATTGCTGGAGGGAATGGGGGTACCAGGTGGAGAATAGCAAAGAGGAAAAATGGGACAATTGTAATAGCATAATCAATACAATATACTTAATTAAATAAAAAAAGAAAAAAGATGTGGTAATACACACAATGGAATACTACTTGGTCATGAAAAGATGAAATACTGCCATTTATGACAGCATGAATGGATCTTGAGAGTATTATGCTAAGTGAAATAAGTCAGATGGAAAAAGACAAAACCATATGATTTCATTCATGTGGAAAAAGCAAAAAGTAATGAACGAACTAACAAAATAAACAAAAACAATCTCATAAACACAGACAACAGAATGGTCATTACCAGAGAGGAAGAGAGTGATCTGAGTAAAGGAGGTAAAATATATGGTAACAGAAGGAAACTAGATTTTGGGTGGTGAGCACATGAGCATGCATTTAGAGTACACAGGTGTCAAATTATAATGTTGTATACCTACAGTTTGTATAATGTTATCAAACAATGTTACCTCAATAATTTTTTTAAAAGCATGATTGAATATGACAATCATATTTAATCTCTCAGGGTCTGGCCCTCTATTTGAATAACTGCATATGTAGATCTTTGATACCCTGTCTGGACAAAATTTTATCAGCTATTCAGTAACTAGTGTATCCTGGCATACAGTTAAATAAAATATAAAATATTTGTTTATTAGGCAGAGAAAAATGATACTGTTTCCTTCAAATCTGGTTTATTTCTCATTTTCCTTACCTACCCATCTCTTCAACCTGGCTCTCCAATCTGAAGCTGGAACTGATATGGACTTTTAAAGGCTTTATTATTATTATTATTATTTTTTTTAATAAGCACAATGATTTACCCCCATTTGAGGCAGGGACCCTGAGTAATGAGTTGGTGCTTCTGTTAATTCTAAGAAATCTTAATCATTTCTACCATTTTCTCCATGTGTTTCCTTCACTGATTGTATGAATCAGAGGCAGGCTGCTGGTTGTCAGAGACTCACTGGTCTTCCTTGTTGGCAAGGAATGGAATTCTGCAGCATCTGTATTCATGGACAGAGTATCCTATCTCATAGTTTGTGCAGCACCTTCTGTTTTTAGTTTACTGGTGAGTGGGGCACATCACAAGAACTGGGAGTACAGCTGAAGCCAAATCATACTTGACAGAAAATTATTAGCAGGGTACAGAAGGAAAAAAGATCCTCCTTCCTTTCTGTAATCAGGTTAATATGTGCATGGAATGTTTCACTTAAAAAGGTAGTGTGTTTTGACAAAGCTGGTTTCTTAAGTAGAATTTCAATTCCCATTACGTGAGGCTATCCATTGCTGCTCTGGCAGGGCCTTTGATCAGTGAACTCAGTGGGAGAGAAGGGCATAGGCATATTAATAACTTCAACATGTGGCCCTTCGGCCCAGCTGTACCCTTGTCTTGGAAAAAGGCCAACTGCAAAGGGTTTTCTTAACACGACCTATGTATGCGTATTTTGGAAAGGGTTAAAGAGAAGATAGGGGTTCAAAGAGGGGGGAAAATGTGGTTTTATGGTAGTTCTTAATTTTGTCCCTGTTCCCTATTTGGAGCATTCTGCTACTACATATTTGGATTCTGTGGACTCTGGCTCCCTCCCCAACTTTTACTATCTTCATTCCTTCTACTCTAATGTTAGAAAGATTAAAGCTGCTGGTTTAATTTACATACCAGCTCAGGACAAGGTTAGGGTGAGGCAGGAGGCTCTCTAAGAGTCTATATGGATGAGAGATTAATGGGAACCAGGTGCCCTAAATAGGAGCCCAGGGTCCATTTTGCCAGGACTGTATCTTTTGTCCTTCCCCCCTGCATCAGTATTTTTGACTGTTTTATTTTAACAGTCATGGTCCTTAGTCCTCATGAAATTACTGCCACAGATTAGAACCTAGTCTGCTTTTTTACTGTGTTTTCTTCTGTTATGTCATACCATTCTTTCATTTATTCTTCTGGGATGTTCATTTGCCATGTATCTCTGTCTGGTCCTGAAAAGGTTCCTGAGTGACTCTACATCTTAGTCATGGAGAGAAGGCTTAGCTTATCACAAGTGGCTTTTCAACAATGTCCTCAGCTGATATTCATCTCTTATTCATCCTCTCTCTCACCCTTCCTCTTCCTCCTTTAATTTTATGATACTATCATTTCCTTGATGGAAACCTTCTATCCTACCAATTCCCTAACTGCCTGACACTGAGTTATCAGAAAGCAATGATCCCAGGGGCAGGGTATGATACCCAAGAGCTTTGTGTTAGTTAGAATACAGACTTGACTTCTGTAACAGAGGCTAAAAAACAAGGTCTTTATAAACATGATGGCAGTTGATGTTTGTGCCATGTAACAGAACAAGCATGGGGCCAAAAGGTGGCTCCATCGTTTGAGGTACCGATTCCTATCCTGTTTGCTTTCTTATTCTTAATGCACAGCTTCCATCTTATATTCTAGGATTGCTTCTCCAGTTCCTGTCCCCACATTCTCATTCCTGCCAGCAGGAAAGAGGAAAAGTGAGAGGACGGCATGCTCCTTCCACTTTAAAGGTGTTAAGATTACTTATTACTTCTCATATACCTCTGTCTTGAAACTAGTCACGTGTCTCCACTTAGCTGCCACAGAGAATGAGACTATGACTTCTTTAGCTGCTGGTCGTCTTTGTCACAGAAACCTGCTTAGCATTTTGTTTCTAACAACTATGGGCACTGTTAAATTGTGAGAGTTATAAACTGAATTAAGTACAATTATGCTATCTTCTTGGAAAAGGTGACAATTAGAAGAAAAGTGCAGGTAACAGTGTGATGGTTGTGTTGCTTTGTTTGTTTTTGAACTATATATATATATATAGTTCATTGATCACATCACTCATTTATTTACTCATTCAACAAAGTAAGCATTCCAGGTACTATACAAGCTCTGGACCTACAGAAGCATCTCCTACAGAGGCCCTGACTTTGTATCTTCCCACACGTATGTGAAGGAATCAGACAGCAATGGTGAGGAGTTTTTTCAGCAGATGAGAGGAAAAGAACTAAGTAGGGATGAGAAAATAAACAGCTCATATGTCAGGATAAGAAGATTCAAATTTATCCTGTAAAAAATGACAGTGAGATACCAAAGACAATTTAGCAAGAAGTAACATGAATAAATGTCTTTTTTAAAGGTATGGTTCCTCTGTAAAAGAGATACTTGATCAATTTGACTCCATGAAAATTAAAAAAAATTTACTTGGCACAAACATCATGAACAAAATCAAAAGATAAATGACGAAGTGAGAAAACTGTTAACCTCTCATATGACAGAAAAAGGGGTGATTTCCTCATATAATATAAAAAATCTAAAGACCAGTAATACAAAAGAAAGGATACAAACAGACCCTTCACAGAAAAAATAAATTACTACTGACTTTCAAATACAGTGTGTTCAACTTCTCTTTAATAAAGTTAAAAAACTTGACATATTATGTTTAAAGTTTGCTAAAACTTTGTATTGGTGAAGATTGTGGGAAAAGGGCACTTAGAACAAAAGTATCAGCCCAAAGTAAAAGAAATACTCTGTAATAAAAAAAAAAAAAGTAAATCCTACTATAACATACATCCTCTAAAATAGCTCCCAATGATTCCTGCTTCCTGGTGTTGATCCCCGTGAGTATGGATTGTACCTACTGACCCTCTTCTAACAACACAGTAACACATCATATTCAAGATGGAGTTACAAAAGGACTCTGGCTTCCATTTTTCCCACTCTCTCTCATGCTCTCTCCCTCACACTGGAGAACATCAACTACCACATTACAAGCTGCTCTTTGGAGAAGCTCAGGTGGCAAGAAGCTGACATCTCTGGCCAATCGCCAGTAAGGACATGAGGCCTGTCAACAGCATGAGAATGAGCTTGGAACAGGATCTTCCCACAGTTAAGCCTTCAGATAACTGCAGCTGCAGCCAACACTAGACTGCAGCCTTATGAGGTACTCTGAGCCCAAAAATCTATTGCAGATACACTTGATTCCTGACCCAGAAAAAGTGTGAAATAATAAATGCTTGTTGTTTGAAGCCACTAAGCTTTGGGATATTCTGTCACCCAGCAATAGATAACTAGTACAGCTTTCAATACCTGGAAGTGGGGGGGCTGCCTTGCTTTGGAACTGGGCAGGGGCCAGAACCCGGAAGGATTTTGAGTAGCATGTTAGAGAAAGCTTAAATTGCTTTGAACATACTGTTAGTAGAAATTTGAACTTTGAGGATGGTACCATTGAGAGAAGGAAGTGAAGAGCATGTTATCAGAAAGTAGAGGAAGTAGGATCCTTGTTATGTAGTGGCAGAAAGCTTAGCAACACTTGCCTTTAGTAACATGGAAAGTAGGATATATATTGAATGAAATGAGGGACCTGATTGAGATTCCCACACTGCTAAAGATGCTGCTTAATCTGTGCTTGCTATTGATGGGAGAAAGAGAACAGTGAGCTAAATTAATGGAAAAAATTATTAAACAAAAAGGAATAGAAACTGAAGAACTGTGGTAAGATGGCAGCATGAGAAGCACCAGGAATTCATCCCCTTAACCAGACAACATTTGTCCTGGCAGAATCTATCTGTTGCAACTTCAAGGGGAAAACATGGACTGTAAATTAGTTTAGGTCAATTCTAGCTCTTCGTTCAGTAGTAAGTACTTATTGCTCACACCACAGACCAGTTACAAGCAGCCACGTATGTTCCAGGAGCAGTTTGCATGCAGCTTGCAGAGCCTGGGTAGGTAATAGAAGCCCTGTCCTCCAAATATCAGGGATCACTGATTGCTGCTTCTGATTGCAGACATGTAGACACAGAAAGGGGCAGCTATTGTTGCAAATTTCACCACCACTGCACAAGCCAACAGAAGTGAATTCTAGGAGCTTTAAAGGGTAGGCACACTCCCCTCTATGAATTTTTTCTTTTCCCCTTGTGTAAGCTAGATGTTAAGTCATTGCACATACCCAGAGGAAGATGCAGGCTCTGCAAAAACTTGAGAAGTTGTTAAGTGTACACCTCAGGCTAATTGCTGGCATAGATACAGCCTATAACTGTGAGGAGGGAAGCTCAACCCCTAGGAAAATCTGTTTAATTAAATCAACAGAAACTACCTCTGACAAAGATCAAATGGCACACTAACCAGACAAAGATTTTAAAACATTTCTCTTAAGATGCCCAAAGATTTACAGGAAGATGTTGTGAAAATTAAGGAAATGAATATATAAACAAAAAGACAGAAAACATTTTTTTTTAATTCTGGGCTGAAAAGTACAATTGAAATGAAAAATATCCAGCAGAAAGATTCAAAAGATTTGAACAGGCAGAACAAAAAACCAGCAAACTTGAAATGATCAAGTTTGGAGGAACAGAAAGAATAAAGACCTAAGAAAAGCAAACAGGGCATAAGGGACATGTGAAACATCATTAGGTGGACAAACAATGAATTGTGGAAGTCCCAGAGGAGATAAGGCAGAGAAAATGACAGAAACATTATCTGAAAAAAAAAAAAATACAGTTGAAAATGTCCCAAATTTGATGAAATACAAATATAAAAATGTAAAAACTTCAACTAACTCCAAGTAGGATGAACTGAAAGAGACCTACACCAAAATATTATAATCACACTGTCAAAATCCAAAGACAAAAAGAAAATACGGAAAGCAGCAAAAGAGAAGCAACTCATCAACACATAGGGATGCTCAGTAAGATTCTAAGCAGGTTTCTCATCAGAAACTTTGAAGACCAGAGGACTGATATATTCAAGATGCTGAATCCTATTTCCATCAATACTGCCCTTCAAAAGTGAGAGAGAAATTAAGACACTCTCAGATAAACAAAAAGGAGTTCATTACTAGTAGATCTGCCCTTCAAGAAATGCTAAAGGGAGTCTTTCAGATTGAAATGAAAGGACACTAGACAAATATGAAGCATTTTGAAGAAATAAAGATCACTATAAAGGTGAATACATGGGCAATTATAAAAAGTAGTATTACTTTACCTTTGGTTTGAAATTCTACTTTTTGTTTTCTACATAATTTAAGAGATTAATACATTTTTAAAAGACAGTTATTATCTAAAAGTTAGTGTTATTGTAATTTCAGTTTGTAATTTCACTTTTTGTTTGCTATATGATTTAAAAACTCATGCATAAAAGAACAATTATTAGTCTATGTTTTTTGCAGACTGTAAAAAGATACAATATCATGATACCAGTAATCACAAAGGGGTGGGGACAAAGTTGTAGGAGCAGAGTTTTTGTATGTTATTGAGGTCAAACTTGTATAAATTCAAATCAGAGTGTTATAACTTTAGGATGTTAAATGTCATTTCCATGGTAACCACAAAGAAAATAGCTATAGAATACACACAAAAAAGAAATGAGAAGTGAATTTAAACATTTCACTACAAAATAAAACATATACAAAAGAAGACAGTAATGTAGGGAACGAGGGACAGCATAGCTAGAAAAGATGTCGACAGCAACAACAAAGTGACAGCAGTGTCTCCATATCAGCGATGACTTCACAGAAGTGGATTAAGTATTCTAATGAAATTACAGATATTAGTAGAGTAAGTAAAAAAATAGATCTAACTACAAACTGTCTAAATTGGGTGTCCAACCTTTTAGCATCTGTGGGCCACACTAGAAGAAGATTTGTCACATATTAAACACAATGTGACACGTAATCACAAAAAAAAATCTCATAATGTTTTAAGTAAATTTACAATCTTGTGTTTGGGCCACATTCACAGCCATCCTGGATTACATGTGGTCTGCGGGCCTCAGGTTGGACACGCCTGGAAAACATACTCACTTCAGACCCAAAGACACAAGCATGTTGAAAGTGAAAGGATGGAAAAAGGTATTCCATGCAAATAGTAACCAAAACAGAGCAGGAAACAATACTAATATCAGATGTAACAGATTGTACATTTAATAGTGTACAAAAGACAAAGATAGACATTATGTATTAACAAAGATTCAATAGACTGAGAAAATATAACAAATATTTATGTAGCAAAATACTCTTCATGACAGCAAGGATTGGAACTGGAGAGCACAATGCTAAGTGAAAGAAATCAGGCAGTGAAAGACAAGTACCATATGATCTCACCTATAAGTGGAACCTAATCAACAAAATAAACAAGCAAGCAAAATACAACCAGAGTCATGGAAAAAAGAACAAACTGACAGCGACCAGAGGAGAGAGAGTAGGGGGATAACAAGGGAAGAAGGGGAAGGGTTAATCACAGAACATATATAAAGGACCCATGGACAAAACCAAAGCGGGATAGGACTGAGGGTGGGAGGTGGGGGTGGATGGGGCGGGAGAAAGTTGTGGGGAGAAAATGGAGACAACTATACTTGAACAACAATGTAAATAAATAAATAAATAAATAAATAAATAAAAGAAAAACACACAAAAAATATATGAGGCAAAATTGAAGTGAGCAACAGCTAGTACTACAATAGTTACAAAATTATTACACCACTCTCAACAGAAGATAAAACCAGACAGAAGATAATAGAGGATTTGAACAACACAATAAATGACATCTAACAGACATATACAGAACACATTACCCAACAATACAGTACACATTCTTATCAAGTGCACATGGGCTATTCTCCAGGACAGATTATGTGTTAGGCTACAAATTATACTGCAATAGATTTCAAAAGATGGATAGCATACAAAGCATCTTTTCCAAGCACAGCAAGATGATGTTAGAAATCAGTAAGAGGAGGAAAACTGGAAAATTCAAAATTTGTAGAAATTAAAACACACTTTTTTTAAAACAGTATATTTTATTGATTATGCTATTACAGTTGTTCCATTTCTCCATCATTCCCCTCCACCCTGCACACCCCCTCCCACCCACATTCCCCCCTTTACTTCATGTTCATGTGTCATAAGTTCTTTAGCTTCTACTTTCCCCACACTATTCTTGCCCGCCCCCTGTCTATTTTCTACCCACTGTCTATGCTACTTGTTCTCTGTATCTTTTCCCCCTCTCATCCTCCCACTTCCCTGTTGCTAACCTTCCATGTGATCTCCATTTCTGGGTTTCTGTTCCTGTTCTAGCGGTTTGCTTAGTTTGCTTTTTTTTCAGGTGTGGTTGTTAATATCTATGAGTTTGCTGTCTTTTTACTGTTCATATTTCTTATCTTCTTTTTCTTAGATAAGTCCCTTTAACATTTCATATAATAAGGGCTTGGTGATGATGAACTCCTTGAACTTGACCTTATCTGAGAAGCACGTTATCTTCCCTTCCATTCTAAATGACAGCTTCGCTGAATAGAGCAATCTTGGATGAAGGTCCTTGCCTTTCACGACTTGGAATACTTTCCAGCCCCTTCTTGCCTGTAAGGTCTCTTGAGAAATCAGCTGACAGTCTGATGGGAACTCCTTTGTAGGTGACTCTGCCCTTATCCCTTGCTGCTTCTAGAATTCTCTCCTTCATTTTAATCTTGACTAATGTAATTATGATGTGCCTTGGTGTGTTCCTCCTTGGGTCCACCTTCTTTGGGACTCTTTGAGCTTCCTGGACTTCCTGGAAGTCTATTTCCTTTGCCAGACTGGGGAAGTTCTCCTTTATTATTTGTTCAAAGAAGTTTTCCACTTGTTGCTCTTCCTCTTCCCCTTCTGGTACCCTTATAATTTGGATGTTGGGACATTTAAAGATGTCCTGGAGGTTTCTAAGCCTCTCCTCATTTTTTTGAATTCTTGTTTCTTCATTCTTTTCTGTTTGGTTGTTTCTTCCTTCTGGTCCACTCCATTGATTTGAGTCCCAGTTTTCCTCCCATCACTATTGGTTCCCTGTGCGTTTTTCTTCATTTCACTTATTGTAGCCTCCATTTGTTCATCTAATTTGTGACCAAAATCAACCAATTCTGTGACCTTCCTAATTACCAGTGCTTTGAACTGTGCATCTGATAGGTTGTCTACCAGCCTCTTGGCTGCTTAGATGAATTAGCTCTGGGGCTTTGATCTGTCCTCCCCTTTGAGCCATTTTTGGTTTCGGCTTTTTTTTTTGGTGGGGGGCCTGGTCACAGCTGTTACATAGTGAGGGGCAGAGGCTTAGGTGTTCACCAGAGTGGGACAACCCAGTTGCTGGGTTGTGATGCTGGATGTGGGGGCAGGGTCTGAGAGGGAACAATGGTGCTTGCTCCGCTCTCTCCCATATTTCAGTCCCTTCCACCGCTTTCTGGTACTGATTTCCATGTGGGTGGGCTTGTGTATGTTCTAGGACCCTGTCAGTCTCTCTAACAAACTCTCCTGTGAGGCTAGGATTCTCTCCCAGCACCTCTAACCCCACAAGTGTTTTCAATCAGTGCTTTTAGGCATTATTTTCCAGCACTGGGGCCCCGTGCTGCATAGTCTGTCTTGCTGCCCGTTTTCGCCTGGTTTATCTGCACGCCAACGTGTGACCGTGGTCAGCCAGCTACCTTGTACACCTCACTTGGTCTGCTCGTTGCCTCCCCACACTGCCGCCTGTGCGCCCGGGACCACTAGCCACTGCTTTTTCCTGCCGCAACCCTTCTCAGCTGGCCACTGACTCCGCCCCTCTTACCAGTCTGGGTGAATCATTGTCAGACTTCCATACAATTCAATTTTCTATCTGTTCTGGTTGGGGGTTTTTTTTGGTTCTATATTTTTGTTGTCCTTAATCTTGGTTGTGAGAGGAGGCACAGTGTGTCCACCTACACCTCCATCTTGGTTGGAAGTCTCCTAAAACACACTTTTAACCAATGGATCAAGGAAGAAATAATAAGGGAAAATATAAAATAGATAATTATTTGATAATTAACATATTACCTAGTTAATCAGATAATTAGAAAATGTAAATACAAACAAAACATACTGAAATTTATCATACACAGCAAAAATAAATAAATAAGTTTATCAATTAAAATAAAATTAAATAAATAAAAAGGAAAGTACCCAGGCAATGACTAAGCAAAGCAGTGATAGCTGAAGACATGCAGGTAGCTCAGGGCATTCACAGTAATGACAGAACTAGGTGATGGCACCAGGGCCCACCTAACACCTGAAAAATGCAGGACTCCTACCCTAGGAAATCTTGGCTCTGGATCTACTCATTGGGCTGACAAAGACTGGGTCAGGCCAGCATTGTAGACTAATCGCTTTCCCTGCCCAATTGAATTTCTCCCTTACCCCTTCAAAAGTGTTATTCATACTCCTAACTCCATCTCAGCAACTGCTTCCCAGAGAAACCAACTCATGTCACTGTGGCAAGCCTGATATTTTTTTCTCCTTATAAGTGACAATCTTTTTTGTCTAATTGAAGAATTTATTATTTTCTTGGAATCTAGTAACTTTGCTAGTATAAATTTCATTATGACTATTTTGGGTCAATTTTGTTCAACATACATACATTGTGTGGCCCTTTCAATATGTAATAGATTCATAACTTTTATTTTGGGAATGTTTCTTGAATTATATCTCTAAATATTATTGTTTCTGCTCTCTACTTCTGAGATTACAGTTATGCATATGTTAGATCTCCTTTGTCTTATAAATCTTTTTCTCCCTCAAACTTTTAAACTAATTCATTTTTATGTAATGTTAATTTTCTTATTTCTATACTCTATTAACTCACTCTGTGTTCAATGTTATCGTCATCTATTTATTCTGCTCCTACTTCCCAGAATAATTATAGCCAATGTTTTATTTCCTGCTGCCGTTTCACCATCACTTCACTGCATTCTTCCATTTAAGCCTTGTATTCTTCATTCTAGAAGTAGTTCATTCATTCTTCATCTTGTTTTTTGTTTTGTTCTCATTGAAGTTATTCTTTATTTAATCTCCTTGAGCAGCCTAAATATATTTTGCTTTAAAGTTTCATGATATCAATTCTGTCTGGAGTGAATTCATATTCTGATTGTTAATTTGGTTGGCTTTTTTTAGGTAAGTTAACTTGTTTATCTGTTCTGAAATTTTGACCTATTTTGAGGCTTATTTTTTTCACATCCCTCTTCCTCCAGTTTTCAACCCAATCCCTAGTCAGGTAGTTTTATGTTTACCTCCAGCCAAATCCTGATTCCCCAATCTAGAATGAGGTCTGATTATGGTAACTGTCCCAAGTTAATATTGGGGATATAGCTGATCCTGTCACAAAACTCACAGGCAGCTTGGTTCTATTCTGGTTATGTGGCTATATTTTCCTTCAAATGTATCCTGAAGTTTTCTGAAAGTCACAGTCCAATGTACTAACAGCTGCCCATCCCTCCTTCCCTCCCCACACACACACCCATGCTTCTGTCATGGGTAAGATGATCCCTTGCCCTGGATTCCTGCGGTACTCCAGATTCACACCCCTGGCTCACATGGAACACTTTAAATACTTCTTATCTCACAAAGGCTAAACTCCTGGCAAATGTTGGATGCCCACTCCCCATTTACAAAACCTACAACACAAAGGGCCACTGACCAACTTCACTCATTGTTTTACTTTTCTGTTCTATATGTGGGCCACAGAGATATTTTTCTGAGTTTACCTGTGTTTTTTGATGTTTTAGGTGTTTCAATACTTTGGGACATTGCTAAGTGTTAGAAACTTTCATATCATAAATTTATGGAGTCATTGTGATTGGAAATTCCCTAAGTTGGCATTTAAAATAAGAATTATTTAAGAAATGTTTTTGGACAACTACAAGAACATTTGGAAAAAATAAAATTGGATCCTTGCTTCATATCTCTTACTAAAATAAATTCCTGATGGATTAAAGAACTAAACTTTAAAATGAAGCCCTTAATCTATTTGAAAACACCTTAGGGTAGACAAAAATTCCTTAAACAAGAGACAGAAAGTGCTAAAATATACCTAATAAATTTGACTACATTAAAATTAAGAACTTTTGCTCTTCAAAGACATCATTAAAAGAGTGAAATGTTACCCTGACCAGCATGGCTCACTTATTTGAACATCTTCCCACAAAATGAAAGGTCACAGATTCAATTCCTGGCCATGGCACATGCCTGGGTTGCAGGCTGGTCCCCGGTTGGGGTGCATGCAAGAGGCAACCTATCAATGTTTCTCTCATACATCAATGTTGCTCTCCCTCTCACCTTCCCTTCCCCTCGCTCTAAAAATAAATAAATAAAATATTAAAAAAGAGAGTAAAATGTCAAGTCACAAAGTGGGAGAAGATATTTATAATACAAACAGGGGTGGGCAAAACTGGGTTTACAGTTGTAAGTATGCAAAATAGTTTATTTTTGTATCATTGCTTATTTATTAATTATTGGATTATTTACTTGTATTAGTTGTCTTCTTCTTGTTATTATTTTATATCCTTACCTGTGTTTTATCTTTTAGGTAATGATGGCTGGTAATTTAACCTACTTTTGCCCACCCCTGTACATTCAACAAAGAACTGCTATCCAGAACATACAGTTTAAAACTACAGGTCAATAAGAAAAAAGCAACAACAACAACAACAACAGAAATAGGCAAAGATTGGAACAGGAACTTCACAAAATAGGATATCCAGGAGTTATCTAATAAACATATGAAAAAGTGCTAAATATCATCATCAGAGAGATTCAAACAAAAATCAATGAGAAACTACCATACACTCACCAAAACAATGGTGAGGATGTGAAGAAACTAAACTCTAAATCATTGCTGGTGGGGGTGTAAATTAGAAAACTGGCAGTATCTAGTAAGGCTAACTGTATGCCTATCAAAGGTCATATAGGTTAAAGAACAGGCCCACTCAGTCACATAGAAAGGAAGTGGAGGAAATAATGTCTGTCTAATGGCAGAGCCTTTGTTCTTTACTGCCACCCTGCTCTTCTACTATAACCCAGGTCTTCTACAAACACACTGACGCCTTAAAGGGACTGTATTTCTTTTTCTAGTTCAATATTATTTGGATTTGTTTAAAATAGAAACCCTTACCATAGCCTGGCCCCCAGCTGATTGTTGTACTTGACACACTACCAAAAGCATAGAACTGGAATACTGGATCAGAATCAGGTGAAGCAACAAATAAATATTAGAGGGTCTTATTTTTCTGATTTCAAGTTCAATAAAGCCCCTCCTCATATATAACAGAGCTATTTTTTTTAAGCCATTTTGTCCAGCTACTGCTTCTCTTGGTTATAATCCTCAGGGTTCAGAATCCTCAGTCCTCAATTCCTACCTACACTCAAAATTCAAGGCCATGGTCTTATGTACTATTTACTTTGTTTCTGATGCCATCTGTTTATTATCTTAGGGTTTATGTAGCCTCATGTTTATGAGTTTACTAAACTTGCTAATATTTTATTACCTAGGGATCTCATCTGAAATCAGTTACCTGGAATTCATCACAGGATTTTTTTCCCTTTAGAAAATATTTTACATTCTTGTTGCTTACCAGAATCTAGTAAATCTACATCAGACTAAAATTTGCAATCAATGTGGTCAAAACTTTAAAAAGTTTTTCCAAATCTGTGTCTTTAGGAAAATGCTAAACTGCTGCTTTCATTGTCAGTTTATGGACATCCAATCATATAGAAACACCAAGCCTGGACATCTAAATATTCTTGTGATAGTTAATATTGCCACATTAATTTGTTAACAGTCTTATTAATACTTTATTGGGGCCTGAAAGGCTTGCATGAAATATAGCATCTTAGCAACTATAGAAATTTAGTTTGTGTTATTTAATAATAATAATATTAACCTTGGAGATCCCTCAACTAATTAGGAATCCTTTTTAAGACAGTAAAATTTTCTAGATAGTACCTAAGGGAGAGAGAGAAGACTCTCAAATTTCAATAAAAGGCATGATTTCAAGTGGTTTGCTGGAACAAAGTGAAACAAAAAAATCTCCCAGATGTCAACCCTTTCCTTAGAGATCAAGAGGCGTGGACATGGACAGGAGCAAGGAGAAGTGTACTTCTGAGCTCTGAATCTACAGGAGAGCTTTTTGTTGATTGATTAAAGCAGCAAAGAAGGCTAAGAATTGCACACGCACAAAAAAGGCTAAGAACCTAAGCAATCTGACAAAATGAGAGAACAGGTTAATAATGATTTTTACCTTCTTCTTTAAGACATTTTATGACATTTATGCACATGTGGGAATGCACAGGCTTCTTTAGCATAATTTTCATTTCAGATTTTGAAACTGAAGAGTTTTTCCATATGAACAAGAGTCAACGAAGACCAAGTATTTTAAACAACAGTTAATGTTATATTCAATAAGTCACAAATAATTTCAAATATTTAATAATATGCATGTTATGACAAATTGTTTTTCTAAAAATATTTTCTTTTTAAAATTTTTTTTTGTTGACACTATTACAGATGTCCCCATTCCCCCCACCATTTGCCCACCTTCACCCATCCTTCACCCCCTCCCCTCCAGCCATCTCCATACTGTTGACTGCGTCTATGAGTTATGCACATACGTTCTTGGTTCATATTGTGCTATATGCCCTACTGCTCATATTTTTTTAATTTAAACTTTATTGTATTTTTTCCATTACCATTTAGTTCCCTTATACTCCTGTCCCCGCAGCAATCACCACACTGTTGTCCATGTCCATGAGTCCTTCTTCCTTTTTGCTTAACCCCTCCACCCCCTAATTCCCACCCAGCTGTCAGCCTGCTCTCCATCTATGAGTCTGTCCCCATTTTTCTTGTTCAGTTTGTTCATTAGATTCCACATATGAGTGAAATCATATGGTATTTGTCTTTCTCTGACTGGCTTATTTCACTTAGCATAAAAACTATGGCCCAATTTCCCTTGTTCTTCTTTGTAGTTATCTTAGTTTACTCAGGCTGCTATAACAAAATACCATGGATGGCTTATAAACCACAGACATCTATTTCTTGCATTTCTGGAGACTGTTAAGTCCAAGATCAAGGCACTGATGGATTCTGTGTCTGGTGAGAGCCTGCTTCCTGACTCATAGACATCATTTTGCTGTGTCTTCATGTTGCAGGAGGGACAAGGGATCTCTCATGTCCTAAACATCTCTCAAAGGCTCCAGCACCAAAAATTATCACACTAGGGGTTAGGTTTCAATAAATAAATTGAAGGTGACAAAGGAAATAAACCTTCAGTCTATGCCAGTGTTTTTTTTTTAATTATCCTGAGGCTCAAGTTTCTTGCATTTCCCTATTTCTGAGACTTCTCTGCCTTACCTGTCTCCAACCTGGGTGTTAAAGGGTTCTCAACAATAATATTTTAAGCACTGTAAAGAATTCTGAGTCAGGGGCTATAGGATGGAACCAGCCAGAAGAGTCTGAATGAGGGCAATGGATATCAGATTCTGAGGTAGGATGGCAGTAGCCAGAGATATTCCAGAACTCAGCTGCCTCTATCTTTGCCACTTTAAAGAAGAAAATTCTGGCTGGACTATTACTGGTTTCATTCATTCTTACAGAATAATAGACATTATTAGATCTATTTTATTCTACAAAGGGAAGGAAGAAGGCGAGGATATATCTTAGAAGCATCACTTGTGCTGTGTGTTATTCCCATTGCTTTCTTGATCCTCATCACAGTCAGAACTCATTTCCAGTTTCTTATGACTGGAAAATTTCCTGTCAAACCTTCTCATACCTACTGCCTACCTGGAATTCTATTGGCCCCCAAAGGATATTTGGTCACCTCTTTTTATATACAAGTATTAGAGTGAATGCCAAAAATTCATAAGAATCACTAGATAACTATTAAAAGTAAAAAATACCAGTTTTCACCTCTAACCTTCTGAATTAGAATCCATGGGTGGGGCATATGAATCTTTTAATAAAAAAAAACCCAAGTGATATTTTCATTGGGTAACTTTAGTATACACTGCAGAAAGTTACAGTACTTCTGGTTATATGTAGTTTATCATCCAAACACTTTTGAAAGTAAAAGCAGGGCTATTAATAACCCCTTGGCCCAACAGGCAAAAACTGGGACAATTCTGGACAAATCAGTATATATGGTCATCTTAATTCTTTGTCATCATCTTCACCTCCACATAAGTTCTTTACTTATTTTTGTAACAGTTTTATGGAGATATAACTGAGATACCTGCAGTTTACACATTTAAATATCCAATCCAAAGTTTTTTGTAGTATATTCAGAAAGATTTGCCACCATCAATTTTAGAACATTTTCATCATCTCCAAACGAAACCCTGTATCCTTTAGCAGCCACCTTACCTCTCCATGCCCCTACCCAAGTCCTAAGCAACCACTCATCCGTTTGTTGTCTCTGTTAAGATGCCTATTCTTGAAATTTCCTATAAATGAAATCATACAATATGTGGTCTCTTTATGACTCATTTCTTTCGCTTAGCATAATGTTTTCAAGGTTTATCCATAGTGTACAATGGCATGTCATTAATTCACTTCTTTCAATGCCAAATAATATTACATTGTATGGATATACCACGTTATATTTATCCATTCATCAGTTGATGGATACTTGGGGTGTTTCTATTTTTTGGCCATTATAAATAATGCTACAAAGAATATTTGTGTACAAGTTTTTGCATGGACATATGTTTTCATTCCCCTTGGGTATATTCCTATGCTACCCCACTTTTTGTCACTCCTACCTTGGAAGACTCTAATAAAGAGTTTTCACAAGCCTTGTGAGAAAGCAGGAAATCAGTGAGAAGGACTGAAAGGCAGAAAACTAGGTTACTTAGTAAGGCAAAACAGCTACTTTGTTTTTAAAATACATTTATACCCTTACTAGCAATGACCCAAATACTTCTTCAAAAATTACAGCGGTTGAGAAAGGGTCACAGGTGAGGAAGAAACCAACCTTTAAGATCAGCAAAAATCCCTGCTTGGCTAGCAAGAGTCCTTCTTTCAGAGTTTAGTTACCAAAGAGCAAACAGAATATCAACACATCAAAGCTAAAACAAGAGCTGCAAAAAGCTCCTGGGTCTTTGTTCTCTGGCCAAATATTTAAATTCTGTGTCTTGAATCAAAACTTTTAATTTCTAGTGTTAATGGTTTACTTACTGGTGACTTCTTTAATTTGGTCTTTTTCTTTAAAATACATGACAGAGGCAGGCTAAGTTTTCAGGAAATGTGTTTAACCTTATAAAGATCTATACATAGGTGTAATGGTCTATGTGAAAAGAGACACAGTAAAGTTGTGTTAAAGTAAAATCAATACCTACAGAAGAGAAAATTAGAAAAGAAACTGCTCATTTTCCTTCTCTCTCTTTTCTTTCTTCCTGTCACTAGTCTGTGCAAGTTGGAACTCTAGGAATCATTACACTATAAAAGTCTCCAGGTTTCCATTCTAATAGGTTCCAGGTTTTCCTGCAATGGGGATGAAACTAGCAGACTTTAGTAAATCCTTATTTATTTGTCCCAAAGGCCAGGCAGAACTCTTTCTTCTCTGGTGCTGGTTTCTATTCATTCACTGCCTCTTCTCAGGTTCTTTTGCTGCCCATCATTAATCTTTCAAGCTACAGCTGGGTGGGTTCAGAACAAAACCATCAGAGGAATTGAAAAATGAAATATTTACCTGCACCAATAGGGAAAAAAGGCCTATCATCCTTGTCCTTTCAATGCAATCACATTTTTATTTCATTTTATTCACTTTCTAGATAGGAGACAAGATACATATATACACTCACATATATTCCTCTCTCTGTTAATATATTATTTTTTTTTTACTATCTATCCTCATTTGTAATAAGGTGTAATATATAGAGCTCAGTTAGTTACCATGGAGACACTGGTCCTCTGTTTCTTATCACAGAGCCACACTATCGTCTGGTGTCAGCCAAGGAGGGATGACAAAGGCCTCCCCAAGAGCCTGGCTCTGCAATTACTGAGCAATCAAGCGCCTCTTTTAATAGAGCACATCCAGGTATACATGGCTCCTCACTCGGCCCTGTGCTCTCTCTTCTCTTTTAAACTTACATAGCAGGATGCAGTTACCAAGTATAGAGATCTTCCTCTGTTAGATGGCCTGTTTATTCAGGATTTCAATGACATTCTTTGGTTTATATTACAGATCTCACTAGCTACCATCCTCTTTAATATCACCCATATTTTTAACATCAACAAGCATTATTTTCTGAGGATACAGTGATCTTTCCTTCATGCATTAATCAGTTTTATGGGTTGTCACTGACTAACAAAATAAAGGAGTGGATAAATGAATATCAGAGTTTCTATATTTCCCCTTAATCCTGACTTTTCTGTAACATCTCTAACCAAATTACTAATGGCTACCAACAAAAAAATTTTAAAACTTGAATGACTGGCATTCATTCATTCTTTTTCTTCTGGAGGCAATATAAATAAAGAGCTACATAAATCAAAAAGATATAATATAAGAAACAAAAGCCTATTTTTTTCCCAAAGATTTTTATATTACTTGGGGTTGAGATACCCCAAACTCGACTTGGATGCTCAGTCTTAGTTGTTTTAAACTCACTTTGAAATTTGGGGTGAAACAGGGTATGAAAGTATATCCTGAGGCGTTCAAACTGGCCTGGATCTATTATTGTAGATAGGTTTCTTACAATAACAGCTAAGTTTTCCCTGTATGCAAGGGTGTCCAACCTGTGACCCACAGGCCACATGTGGCCCAGGATGGCTATGAATGCTGGCCAACAAAAAATTGTAAATTTACTTAAAAACCTTTTTTTATGTGTGCCCTGGCTGGTGTGGCTCAGTGGGTTGAGCGCCAGCCTATGAACCAAAGGGTCGCTGGTTCAATTCCCAATCAGGGCACATGGCTGGGTTGCAGGCCAGGTCGCCAGTTGAGGGTGCATGAGAGGCAACCACACATTGATATTTCTCTCTTTCTCCCTCCCTTCCCCTCTATCTAAAAATAAATAAACAAGCAAGCAAACAAATAAAATCTTTTTTTCCAAAAAAGACCCTTTCTTCCCATTAATTTTCGTTAGTGTTTGTATATTTAATGTATGGTCCAAGACAACTCTTCTTCTTCCAGTGTGGCCCAGAGATGACAAAAGGCTGGATACCCCTGCTAGTGTATATAATGTTATGAAATGTACATTTGTCTTTAACTCAAGTAAAAAGTTCTAGAACTTTGCTACCATTTCCCCAAAGGAAAAGGAATGGTCAGGTATTTAAAAGCATGATCATGGTTGAGGTAGGGAGAGATGGAAACAGTGAGAAACAAAATGTATATGACATGGTCACTGCTCTGAAAAAACTTAAAATCTAATTGGGAAAACAAACCTTTAAACATATATATGAGATTCAATAATATAAATTTAATAGCAAAAAGCATACATGATATCATAGTGTAGAGAGGGAAGGAAAAAGATCAATTAAGTCCAGAGTTAGTAAGATTTATGGGAAGAGGTGAGATTTAAGATTGGTCTTGAAGGACAGAAAAAGAAAAAGCATTTGGGGTAAGGGAAATAGCAGATGCTAAAATGTGGCCATGGGAATGGTCAAGAAGACCATGATTATGTTATTTAGCATTACTGAAGCAAACGATTCTTGAGTTTCAAGAAAACATCTAGAATCAGTTCAGGTGATGATGTTAGTTTCCTCCTATTATCCCCACTTGCCCAGATGTTTCCTTCCTCCCTTCACTAGAAACAAAAGGATAGAAGCAAAGGAGAGAGGGGCAGAAAGGTGAGGGAAGGTAAGGGGAAGAGGGAGTGGGGGAGAAAGTTGAGGGGCATGGAGGGAGGGAAGGAAAGAAAGAGGGAGAGAGGGAGGGAAGGGGGAGGGAAGCAGGGAGAACAAGTGCATTCAAAAAGACACAATAACGAAATGAAAAACAGAAGTTGCCTTTCTTTTTTCTTTCTTTTTTTTTCTTTTTTTTTTTCTTTTTGCAGGTGGAGAACAAAGTAGGTTTTTGCAGGCAGAGTATGAACACGTTCTGTGTTATATGATCCCCATATGCCAGGAATGTCATTAATTAGATAGAAATGAATGACTGGAGACTTGCCAAATGCAACTCAAGAGATCAAGGGCTATATACTCACACGTTTTCACCTATGCTCTGGAATTCTTGGTGTAGCTACACAGTATGTATAGGCTTTGTCAGGAGCTTGACAGGAGCCTAAATTAATACTGGGCTTTTAATATACCATTGACGCCTTGCATTTTTATTATCAAAGGATGGTCTCTAAATATACAGGGGTTTTTTTTCACTTGGACACTGGAGAAAAACATTTGATCAGTGGCATGAGCAGGGGGAAAAGCCAACATAAAAATATTGTGGCTACTCAAAAAAGTTTGCAGAAAAGGTTTACTGGGAAGTACCTGGAAGGAATGAAAATTTTCATAACAGTAAATGCTCCTTACACAGTATCTATTCTGACTATGTGCCAAGGACTATGTTAAATACTTCATGTGCATGATCTCCACATATTATAGATGAGGAAACCGAGAGGTTGAAGAGAGGTTAAGTAACCTGCCCAAAGTCACATGGTAAGTGACATGGACCTGACTGAACACAATAACTGGAATCTATTATAACAAAGAAAGAATTTGCTTCAAAAGGCATAAGTACTATAATGTGCATTTCTTCAGCATTTTCCTCATTTCCATTTCCTTTGATAAAGTTGTGATGAAAAGGCACAAAAGAAATAATGCATTTCCTTTGGAAATTTTGTCAAAAAGGAAATAATCATTGGAAAGGATGTTTCTGAATAGTCAAAGAGGAGAAATGGAGATATAATATTTAAAGGTAAAGATTTCCTAGTACACTAGGAGAAAGTGGTAAAACAGTAAAGATAGTTCTGTTCTTTAAAATGGTTCATCTTGTCTCCTTAGCTATGAAGGGACTCATGTAAAAAGAAAAAGAAAAATCTATGAGTAAAGAGATTTTAGCTATCTTCCTCCATTCATATGCCATTCCATGGGACTATAAGATTATAAGTCCCAATGAGCTTTACTTCATGACCTTGTCATTTCTTGAATAAGTCAACCTTGTTCCAATCACAAGGTCTTCGCAATGCTCATTTCCCTCCACTTGGAATTTATGGCTGACTTTTTCTCAACACCCATGGCTCTGTACAGCTGTCACATCCTCAGATTGTTTTTTCCCAACTAACCCTACATGTTTCTCCTTCCCTCCCCACAACCCACTCTCTTCTTCATACTCTGCCTCAATAGTCTGCTTTTCTTCTTCTTAGCACTTATCACTGCCTCAAGTTCTTTATTATTTTTAGTCTTATGTATTTTTGTTTTATATATATATTTAATCCATGTATAAAATGTTATATTTTATTTGTTAATATTTTTCTTATACTTTGAAGAGTAGTTGGCACATAGTATGCACTTGGTAAATATTTGCTGAATGAATGAATGACCACTATACTAGCCAATGGGATAAGGGCAATCCTAAAAAAGATAAATTTAGCAATGCTTAATAATTTAGAAAGTGCTTACATGTATTATGATAGTCAATATCTCACTGGAGGATAATCTGCATATCACTTAGTTATATCAAAACACCTACAAATAGCCCTGCCTGGTGTGGCTCAGTGGATTCGGCCTGCGAACCAGTCACTGGTTCAATTCCCAGTCTAAGGCACACACTTGGGTTGCAGGCCAGGTCACCAGTAGGGGGCACACAAGAGGCAACCACACATTGATGTTTCTTTTCCTCTCTTTCTCCCTCCCTTCCCCTTTCTAAAAATAAATAAATAAATAAATAGAATCTTAAAAAAAAAATCACCTACAAATAAACAAAATGTATTATTTCAATGAGTTTTGAAGTTTTTATTGCCATTTCCAACAGACAATAAAGTTCTTGCTTTCACTTGCCAGAAATGTCCCTGTAAACACTGAGGTTTTTATTTCTGCTTTTCTGACTGATATTGATTTTACCACTCTGAACAGCTAGAAGATAACATCATTTCTGTAGAATGATTCATTGCTGTAGAATGAATATCTGTGTCACCCCAAAATTCATATGTTGAAACTTACTCCTCCAATGTATTTGGAGGTGGAACTTTTGAGATGTGATTATGTTATGAGGGTGGATCCCTCAAAAATGGGATGAGTGCCCTCACCCCTCCTGCCATGTGAAGGCAGATGAAAAGATGGCCATCTAGGAGCGAGGAAGTGAGCTATCACCAGACCCACTGATCTTGGACTTTCCAGACTTCAGAATTGCAAGGTATAAATTTCTGTTGTTTATAAGCTACCCAGAGTATAGTATTTTGTTATAGTAGATGGAATGGAGGACTAAGACACTATAGTAAACAAATGAGAAACAGAACAGGTTAACTGTTTGTTTATAACCCAAAATGAGTTTGGAATTTACTAGATAGTTGAGGAGAGAATGGCATCCAGGGCTGAGAATTTGATCTCATACTCTTGAATGTTCTTTGCTGATTTATCTAGGAATTAGGAACATGGGTTCCATCCATTCCAGTTTCACTGGTCTGATGTTATACTAAAGAATTAGCAGTCTGAAACTATCACCTGTCCCTCCATCTCCCACTACAGAACTTGGCAAGAATGAACATATTCGGATTTGGTAGAAGATACAAGTAGCAATTTTCTCTAAATTGAGAAGCAATTACATTTCAAAAACACTTGAATTATTGGCATCGTCACTGCCAAATAGTTTTTATTTGTTTTCAATGAGGCTTAGGTAACAAATACAAGAAAATCCTATGTTGGAAATGACAAAGAGATGCCAGTTCCTTCCATTATCTCCAATGGGAGTCCATTTTTTTTTAAATTTATTTTTGCTGCGCTAAACTTATGACTGAAACTAAAGGTTTTGCCCACTGAATCTTTTCAATAAAAAACAGAGACTACAGGTCACAATGACTTCCATTCAGGCTTCTGCTCTTAATTCATCAAGGAGTTCTGTTTCATTTTTAGAACATCACACATTGTTTCAAATCTTCTTTCACTGCAGGAAGTGAAAACAGATGTCTTGTTCCTTGGACATATCTGGTGGAAAAGAGGCCCACTCCTGGTATAGTCTCCAGTCACAAGATCCCTTCTTAAGTGACTGAAAATTACTAACCATTCTCTTTTTGTGACATTATTATTGTGCAAATGTATATCCCATTATGTATTCATTAACTGATAATTTTTAAAGATCTATCAATAGTATGCTTACGTTGCAAAAATTTCCAGTAATTTCACCTTAAAAATTTGCATTGTGGCCATGACTGGTGTGGCTCAGTGGGCTGAGCATTGTCCTACAAATCAAAAAAGGTCACCAGTTAGATTCCTGGTCAGAGTACCTGCTTGGGTTTCAGGCCAGGTACCTCAGTGTACAAGAGGCAACCGATTGATGTTTCTCTCATTTCACTTCTCCCTCTATTCCCTTCTCTCTAAAAATAAATAAATAAATTCTTTAAAAAGTTTGTATTGTGCATTTACCTGAAAAAGAGTGTTTTAAGTAAAATACAATGTTAAATGCATCCATATGGAATTCTCAGAAAGCTTTTGGTCCTTTATCACCACTCCAGAGAAGATGCAAGGTGACAACAGAGGGGACTAAATGGAAATGGAAAAACATGTAATGATGTTTTTCTAAAACATTATTTTACTAAACAGCATCTAAAATATATATATATATATATATAATGTTTTTTAAAAGGAGCAAGCTAATTGGATTAACTATAGAGCAATATTTAGTGAACTAGCACAGGTAAGTAATACGTTAAGGAGACCCTTAATAAACTCAATAATGGTATTAGGATTACAAAAGAAGATAGAAAATGATAGTTCAAGAATGCAATTTTGAACAGCTATGCAAGGCCTTTAAGATGAGCGAATGTAATGGAAGTTTCCTCCTTAGCTTTAGTAGTACCTAAAATTAACACACACTGGCTTAGCCCTGGCCAGGTAGCTCAGTTAGTTAGAGCATCGTCCCGATATGCCAAGGTTGCAGGTTCAATCCCTGGTCAGAGCGCATACAAGAATCATCTAATGAATGCATCAATAAGTGAAACAACAAGTCAATGTTTCTCTCTCTTTCTCTCCTTTCCTCTATTTAGATTTTTCAATCAATAATTTTTAAAAAATATTGGCTTTCCCAAACTCCTTTCCTTTTTCATTTTAACAAGCTATTTTTTAAAAATCCATACTTGAGGATATGTTTAGAGAGGAAGTGGGGGAGAGAGGGAGTAGGGAGAGAGGGGAGGGCAGGAGAGAGAGAGAGGGAGGGGGGATGGAGAGGAAGAGAGGGAGGGAGGGAAGGAGGGAGGGAAAGAGAGAGAGAGGAAAGAAATATTGACATGAGAGAGAAACATCAATTCATCCATCAGCTGCCTCTAGTATGCACCCTGACTGGGGATTGAACCTGCAATCTTCTGGTATATGGGCTAACACTTTAACCAACTCAGCCACCTGGCCAGGGCAAGTTAGTTGTTTTTTTTGTTGTTGCTGTTTGTTTTTTTAATGGAATATAAAAACAAGCCCTGGATGGTGTAGCTCAGTGGATTGAGAGTGGGCTGTGAACCAAAGGGTTGCCAGTTCGATTCCCAATCAGGGCACATGCCTAGATCCCCACTAGGGAGTGTGTGAGAGGCAACCACACATTGATATTTCTCTCTCTTTCTTTCTCCTTTGCTTCCCCTCTCTCTAAAAATAAACAAATAAAATCTTTAAAAATATATAAAAACAAATAGTAACAAAAAGAAAGAAAATCAGCAAGATGTGGCATCATCTAGAAGATACACACATCATTCAGCAGGAAACGTTAATTAAAATGAATGCAAGGCCAGATGCTGGTTGTTACCCTTCAAGTATTTTTCATTCACATTCTGTAAGAATGTATTCAAGAAATTATAGTTATACATTGTACCATTTTTTAAAGATTTATTTATTTTTAGAGAGAGGGGAAGGGAGGGAGAAAGAGAAGGAGAGAAACATCAACGTGGGTTGCCCATCAGGTGCTCCCTACTGGGGACCTTGCCTGCAGCCCAGGCATGTGACCTGACTGGGAATTGAACTGGCAACCCTTTGTTTCACAGTCTGGTGCTCCGCCCACTGAGCAACACCAGCCAGGGCCCACTGCAACATTTTTAAACTTTATTAATATTTTTCATTGAAAAGGTAGTATTATGCCCTATTACTGATGATTAAATAAGTACACTCACATTCATACAATCAAATATTTTCCTCTACAGTAATAACCTGGAGAAATTGTATATCTATTCCATTGATAAATGTACTATATATTTTTTGTTTTCTAGCAAATTGCCTTAGTAATGGTCTTTAGTATCAGTTTAAGAAGCCATAGAAGAAAATTCACCATATTTTTAAATCCATCTCTTTTTTAAATAGATTTGTTTATCTATGTTTGTTTATTTATTTATAGGGAAAGGGAGGGAGAAAGTGAGGGAGTGAAACATGGATGTGCAAAAGATACACTTATCAGTTGCCTCATGCACACTCCCAACTGGGACCTGGCCCACAACCCAGGAATGGGCTCTGACTGGGAATCGAACCAGTGACCTTTCACTATGCAGGCTGGCACTCAACCCACTGAGCCACACCAGCCAGGGCTCTTTTTTGTTATTTAAACAAAAATCTCCTACCTTGGTCACTAGGCTTATTTCCAAATGACTTCTGATTGTCTCAAAAACAAAAACATATTCTCAGTTTAAAAACTTGCAAAGTTAGCATGGGCATGATGTCATGTGGACCTTGCAGTATCTGTTACATCCATCTTTTCCTTTTCATTCCCACAGCTAATGCCCAGTCCAAGCCCTCACTTCCTCTTTCCAAATCTCTATCTTTTAACTAATGCCTCTGTGACAATTAATTATACACAGTATTGCCAGGATCATCCTCTCAAAGCATAGCTCCTTTTTACCCTCTTGCTTAAAAATGTTCAGTTGGCTTCCCAAGAAAGATTCTCTACTCTCTTGCCTTCTAACACCTAACACTTGCCATGTGCCTGGAATTGTTCTAGGTACATTATATGTATATCATTCTTCACAATAACTCTGTGGGTTAGGTAAAAGTACTATATCCCCATTTTACAGATGAGGAACCAGTTAATATGTTTCAGTTCTGAGATTTGTACCCAGCAACTCTGGCTCTAGAGTTCTACCACCCTGTTTCTTTTCCTGCATAATCTGATATTTCACCATTCTCTGGCCTAACCAAGTGCTCTTCTGCTTTTGGGTCTTTGCTTACTTCCCTCTCAGCCCCGCTGACTGTTATGCCCTTTCCTATATTTTCCTATTCACATCCTTCAAGATCCATCTGAAATGCTACCTTTTTCATGAAGCTCACTCCACACTCCTCCTCATGATATACCTCTCTTACAACGATTATAACACTGTATTTTGTATTATATTAATTTGTATATATAATTCTAAATTATAACTCTTGCAAGACTAAAACCATTTCTTATCCGGTGTCCCCTCCCCAGCATTCAGCATTCAGTTATTGTTACTGACACAATGTAGATTGGAAGGCAATTGCTATAATTGAAAATATATGAACTACTGATGAGTGAAATCATAGTATTAAATATATATATATACACACACACACTATAGGCACTTGGTAAATGTTAACTGATATGAAAAGATGAATATATTCAAAAGACTGTACTACAGCCTCTGAGGGCAATTCCATAATTGTTTTGGACATTGATGCAATAAATATATAGCATCCCAAAAAATCACTTTTAAAATGACAACAGATTTTATTAACTTATACATCTATTCTAATTTATTGAATACCTACTATATGACAAGCACAAGAAATATGAAAATACAAAAAATGAAAGTTTGTTTCTCTCTCTCTCCCTCTCATACATACACATGTACACACACACCCCTCTCTCATTTTTGAGGGAAGATGTCTCAATAGGAAAATTGGGAATTTTCCTGTGGTGTAATTCTCTAAAAACATACTAACAGGGCAGAGGCCTCCCTTCAGTGGGGATAATCAGGAGGAACCGCCCCCACCAAAGTTCTAGAAACAATGAGATATAATCCACACACTCCCACGGACTTGCAGGAAAAAAGTTTCATGTTTTATATATTTAATGTGTGATAACTACTGTGTATAGAATTTGTGGGAATTTGAGATTCCTGGGTAGAAGATACTACAGTAGTTCAAAGTGTGAACACAGATGATAGCTTTGTCAGCCATCAAAAATGCAGCTTTAATGTATCTATTAAGGGCTATGTTTGAAGTTGTGCTATTGCCTAGGTCTCTATATGATAATATCCGCAAAAGAGAAGTCTAGCTTTTTAAGAATTGTAAATTTTTCTTCTTTATTTCCACAGATGTCTGCTTTTATTTTGAGCCAATCTTCCTCTTATTTGTATTGAATAAGCCCAATAAAATGTTCCTTTTCCTTCAGTTTTTGTTTATTTAATTAAGATGATTTTCTACATGATTGATTATAAAGGCCATAATTATACTATCAAATACCTATCAAACTAACAATTTAATGTAAAACGTTAACACTTGGCAGTGTTTAAATCTAAAACAATATAAAAATCCTGTGTGTATAAATAAGGGAAATTTATTCAGGCTATTTATTTCCTCTGGAGTACAAAAGAAAGCTTTGGCTGCTCTTATTATTAATCATTATATACCATTGTAAAGCAGAATAGTTTATAAGCTGTTAAAATAGCAGATGGCTCTGCCAAACCAAGATACTTTTCTGATGAGTTTATAAAGGGCACTAGCTGTTATGAAGCCAGGAAAGATAATATGACAACAGAAGAACATAGCATAAGCAAAGTATACACTAGAAGGTAATATCTACAGTGAAAGATATTTGGGGACAACAATCAGAGAACTATGGGTCTGGAAGGGAATTCATTAGAAGTTTCTCTTTCTTTGGCTGAGAACACAGGCACACACCTATTCTAGTACATTAAGAATGTTTTTTGTTTTTAGCCTCTCTTAGAATTGGAGATGCTGTCATCCACTTTGGTCATCCATGCTGTGTTTATACTACATTTAAGTCTATTTCTCTTATTCTGTACTGAATGAAGATGGAAATGAACTGGATATCACCCTTTTTGTAGCAAGGCCCTTTCTCTTCTTGAAGATAACATTTAACCACTTGTCAATCCCATTAACCCAGAATAAAAAAAAAGAAAGGTTTTTTTTAAAGGATGTTAGAGGATATGGTTTAATGTTGACTCACACATGATATTCAAAAAAACTTAAGCAAACGAGGAAAGAGGAAAGGAATAATCAAAAAAATTTTTTAAAAAGCAAGCCAAATGAGTTAGGAAATAAAGGCTAAAAGGAGAAGGTAAAGAAAACAGCTCCATGATTCAAATATAAGATTTGCATTCTTATTACATGCAAGGCCCTGTTCAGAGTGCTTATATACTTGTCTTTGTCATCATCATCACCATCATCAATAATCATATCATCACCATACAATCATCACCATCAATAATTATATCGCCATCATTTAAACACCAGCACATATTTGTCATATAATAATCACCATATGATCCTCATCAATAATCATGATCATCATCATATAGTCACCACCTGATAGTCATCAGCACCAGATAATCATCAACATCATATAATCATCATCATAGTTATATAATCAGCATCATTAAAACATCATCGTCATATAATCATCATCATCATATGATCATTATCATATAATCATCACCTTATAACCATCACAGAATCATGTTCATTATCCTATAATCATATGTAATCATCATATAATCCTCATCATTAATAACATAATCATTATCAACATCATATTATCATCACCATATAATCATCATCATCATATAATCATCATTACCATCATGGAATTATCTTTGTTATCCTATAATCCTGATATAATCCTCATCATCAATAAACATGATCATCATCATATAACCATCATCATATAATCATCATTAATAATCATATAACCATCAACAGCATCATCATCTAATAATCATTACCATCACAGAATCATCTTCATTATTGTATAATCATCATCATCTATAAAAATGATCATCTAATCATCACCATTTAATAATCATCATATAATAGTTGTCATATAATCATATAGTTATCATATAATCATAAGCATCATATTTTCATAATCACTATCATATAATAATCATCATATAATTATCACCAGGTAATCACCATCATCAATAATCACCATCACCATATAATCACCATTATGTAATTGTAATCACCATATAATCATCATCAATCATCACATCATCATATAATTATTATTACCATCAATCATATAGTCATCATCAATAATCATATAACCTTCATCATAAAATCATCATCATCATAGGCATCATTGTCAATAATCATATAATCATCATCATATTAGCTAACTTCTCTGAATGTATACTTTGTGTCAGGCCTCATTCAAAATACTTTTCATACATGAACTCATATAATCTTCACAATATCCTAAGGATAGGATTATTCCCATATTTCAGAAAAGGAACTAAAACATAGTTTATAATACCTTCATATTCCTGGAGTTTTCTATAAGGAACAACATTATTTCTATTTTACAGATGAGAAAACTGAGTAGCACAGATTAAGTAACATGCCCATAATCAAAATACCCAGCAAGTGACAAGAAGTGGGACTTAAACCAAGAATTTTCTGATTACAAAGTACTTTTTGGCTACATGTTTATCTTGAGAGAAGAAAGAAAATAACAGTAAGCACCAGCACTTAACTTGAGAAGAATGGAAATAACAATAATAAGCACCATGAGAAAGCATCCACACTGTTCAAAGTATTAAATATTAACATTTAATCCTTGTGACAACCCTTATGAAACTAGATATTCCTACTCCCATTTCACAAATGAGGAAACTGATGTACATGATCCTAAGGTAACTAGGTTTTTCAGCTGCTAAATGGGGAATTGGGACTCTAACCCACAAAGTCCAGTTCCAGAGCTATGCTCTTACTTCAACATCATACTGTCTCTTGTTATTTAAATATATAACAGGAGCAATTATTTGGGATACTGAAAAATGAGAATTGTCTCATAGGTAAATATACTGTAGTTCTACTATAGAGCTAATATTTTTTGAGTACTTACTAAACACTTCTAGTAGACACTGTGATGTTCCACCCAGATCCCACTTCAGGAATTAAGGACTTACTTCACCAGCTGATGCAAATCCTACAGGAAGATGGCGTTCAGTTGTCAGCTCTCAGTTAAAAAAACTTACCTTTGGGGTTGACTGAGGTCTTTGGTGGGACTGCACTACAGCTCATCTTCCATAGGTGTTGATCCCAAGAGCATTCCCTAATAAATAATAAACATCCTGAATGTTAATTTCCACTTTAGAGTCTGCTTCCCTAGAAAACTAACCTGCAATGCTGTACAGCATAAAGTAATCTCCTTTATCTCTGACTAGGTGCTATTATTATCCTCATACACTCATTTTACAAATGAAGAAACTAAGGCTTAACTTGTCCAAGGTCATAGAGCTGGTCAAGGATGAAAACAGAATTTGAACTGAGATTACTTAATTCTAGAGGCTGCGCTCTCAATCTCTGATTTTCTGTAGAGAGAAAAGGCTTCAGTAATTGGGACTTATCATTAGTTCAACATGTGTTCAAAATGTAATGCTGAGGGGGTGAAAAGGCACTCCGAGGGCCTCTCAGACCTTGAGAAAAAAGAAATCTAACACTTATTTTTAAAGCATAAGTAAGAATAATGATAGTAGTTGGAATGACCTAAAATATAAACCAGGTGGCCTAAAAAGACTGGTCAAGAAAATAGTGGAACAATTTTTCCTCTAGTCCTTCTACAATTTATTTCTTGAGAAGAGAAAACTGAGGACAAAGGAAAGTTCCCATAAAATAGAGAAGAAAAAATGTTCAATTATACATTAAATTATCTTAAATTCAAAGAGAAAAGGCTTTACTCTGCAATAGGCAATGTTTATCATCTGATACATCTGTCTAGCATCTTTTCTCATATGAGAGAAGTTGAAAACATAAAATGCCAGCATATGGCCCTTACTAATGAGAAGTTACAGTGTATGATATCTGTGTACAATATCCTAAGAGATATAGGGCAATATCAAAAGATGGGGAAGGGAGAGAAGAGTTGAAATGGCATAGAGGCACAGCTTTTGCCTGAGTTGTGGTATTCAATTACAGATTTTTTTCCAATACTGTAAATCTCTAGGTATTATTATCCATCTTAATTTTCTCACTTTTTCTAGAACAGATGAGATTCAAGACATAAATAAATCTCTTGACTCATATATAAGATTAAATTATGTGGAATCCATTTTTTAAAATTGCACTTCATTTTTGTGAGCATGGATAATTTCCTATATTTCTAATGTAGGGAAGAAAAATTTCAACTAAAGAAATCTAAATATTAAATTTATCCTTTAGTGCTCATATGTCCTGGGTGCATTTTTTTAACTCCACTTAAAACCCAAAGTAAATCTAAAATATACCCAGAACATAAGAGGGCCTGAAAAACCAAGTTCAGAGAAAATAGGATGCAGTTAGCAAAGATTACATGCATCAGTGAACTGTACTAAATTGAACACTTTTAAATGCCAGAGATTTTCTGTGTGAAACTGGGGGTTTGAAAGAAAAATCAATAATGTTGGAGAACAGAAACCCTCTTCACACATCTCTAATTAATCATAGCAGAATCTGGTGGATTTCCATATTACAAATAGATCAAACTTCTGAAATTAGTTTTGATCCCAGACTCATTCTGTACATCTTCCAGAAAAAAATCCACTAAAGACAATCAAAGGATTTTCGACCTTGAATGATCCCCAAGATCACTCTTTTGGTTTGCAACCATCCTACATTATGTTCAGTGTCTGTCTAGTGTTGCCTACAGCAAATCTCCCTGGAATCACTGTTAAAGAGCTCCATTTATAAAAACAGGCCAAGGATCTTCAAACTGGTCGGCTTCAACTTTAGCTCGAACCTCCATTAGTAAGTGAAACCAGGCACAAAAAGGCACAGGTCTTCAGATCTTTTATTTTTTAATAAATCGAATAAATATTGGCCATATTGTTTATATTAGGACATGAATCCATCTGTAAAGTCATTGCTCAAGTCTAATAATGAAGTAGGTAAAGGGTTTTTGTGTTTTTCCATATAATCAATACCAAAGCTGCTGATGTAAATTTATTTGAACCCCTGGGAACAATTCTTTGAAGTTCTGGGAAATTTTTAAATATAGTGTGCAAATCAATAAGTGGACAAAAACATCTCTTGTCAATGTGTTCATTGTTATTTGGAGAGGAAATATATCTTTAAATGCAATCTCTCTCGTTCCTTCTATAAACCCTTTCCCCAAATCATTTATTTTACAAAAGAAACTCATGACAGTGAGCAGAACACAAAACATTCTTTTTGGTCACAATTAGAAGTGATGTAGATGTAACCTCTCGGAACAGGTTGACTCCTCAAGCCCCTCAAACAGTCTTCTTCTTTCCACCCTTTTGTAATGCTCTCATAATTTTCCCTTTTCCAATCATTTCACATCCAGTTTTAGAGCCTGAGCTAACCAGATGATTTGAAGGCATTTTCAAAAGGAATTCTACTAGCCTGCTTTGGTGGTATGTGTTGTTTTGAATGGGATGCATCTATGATATTAAAAATATATTTTTTCATTACTGCCTATTTTCACAGTCCACTAAGCAAAAACACAAAGCAATTTTTTTCCTCCCCCATTCTCCCTTTCTCCCTTCATTCCCTTTCTTCCCCTGTGGAGTTCAAATTAAAGAAAGGTGAAAATTGAAGCTGTAGTAGGCAAGGCGATTGTAACATGCATATTTGATTTTTATGATGGATCTAAATTGCTGAATAAGGCCATGGAACAAAGGGAGACTGCAGCTTCCTGCCCATCACATGCAGCCAACTGAATGCAGAACAAAAGCTTTGGCCATTAGGGGCTCAGCAGGGAGACACATTATATAAATGACTTTGTCTTTTCTGCCCCCTCCCCCCCACTGGGTGCACTGGACAGAGGTGGGGGTGTGCATGTATTGTGATTTGCCAGTGCAGGAGATAAGAAACCTGGGAGTAGCAATGGGAATAGAAATGTACAGCACATTATGATCCACAAGGGCCATGCTTTACTCACTGGACCAGAGTGGCTCTCAGTGCTTTGGTCAGAGCGCCACCTAAGACAACCACTCCACTGAGACACTTGGTGCCTTTTCAGAGTAACCTGTAGCTTTTCATTGTTTCTTTCATGAGGAATGATGATATATAAAGAAAAACACTGGGGAAAAGTATGAAGTCCTAGTATTCTAAGGTAATTGCCAGTCCTGCTTTAAAGAACAAATTGACACACATACAGTTCATTGTGGCACTAGTTTCATAAGAAACTACTACACTTAATTCCTCCTTCTAGACTCAAGGCTCTTCTTTTGGCAGGAAAAGAGAAATATATATTAATAAAAATCCTAAGCTATCACACAGCTGAGTCAACCTACTTTTAAGAGGCGCCCTACGATGATGACTTGGATAGGAGCTACTGTTTACCTGGCTTAAAATACCAGCGATCCTGCACAAACACATTAAAAAATCCTGGCATAAAATTTGTCTTGCAGAAGGATTTTAGGGTCCCTCACAAGGTGAATTATTTTATGACTTCTAGTATCACTGAATGAGGTAGGAAACAGGAAAAGATTCTCTTTGCAGACTCTAACTTGAAGCATAGAGTGGTTAAATGCACTAAATGTGACAGTAAGTTGGGGGCAGGCTAAGACTGAAACCCAGGTCACTAGATGCTCACTTTAGCCCTATCACTATATACTTCCTGTGAGGGAATATTTCCCAATGGTAAGTTTCTATTTCTTAGTACAAATTCTTAGTACAAATTGTACTAAGATGTTCCAACAGTCCTCCAACTCTTTAGCAGAGAAAACAGCCCTACTTTGAATCAAAATAACAAGAACTGAGAAAATGAATCTCAAAGAGAAACTCAACACACAGGAATATACAGCCTTAACTAACCTGAAGTGACTGAATTGTATAAAGCCATATAAGTGAAATGCCATGAGACAACTGCCATTTGTCACATAACATCATTACTCTGTCTCAAAATGGACAATTCATTTAAAATAAGGTAGACTCTTCTGACTTACATGAAAACTGAAAAGTCTTGAGGGATAGTGTGTTGTCACTGTAGAGTGAACTATAGAGGTCACCACTTTACTTTTTTAATAGTTCTTTTGGGTCAACTTTAAGATGGTTAAATACCTTTTTAGGTCCTGGCCAAGTACCTAAGTTGGTTAGAGCATTGTCCCAGCATGCCAAGGTTACAGGTTTAATCCCTGTTCAGGGTATATATAAGAATCAACCAATGAATACATCATTAAGTGAAACAACAATCTCTCTCTCTCCCTCCCTCAAAAAACTTAATTCCTTTTTATTGGGGGAGAGGGGAGATCTCTTAATAAAGACTGCTTAATGGATTAAAGATAGTATTGAGATTTATGCTTATCAAGAGATTTAAGCAATTGGGATGAATTGATGGTTAAGGGGAGTCCATACACCTACATGGCCAGAGGTAAGTGAATGAGAGTCAGTATGGATAAATAAACAGAGAGATGAGTATAGTGGAGAAGAGATGCTGTAGAGCCCCTAACCTCTTTATTCATTTATTTAGGAATCAAATATTCATAAAGGGCCTACTACAATTCCAGGTACTATGGATTCAGTGTGAATAAGACATGGACCCTGCCCTAAATAATAATCTTATATATATGGTTGGGGGATGTGGTGAAGCTATTAAATAGTTATACAAATATCTACATAGATTAACAAATAACAAGAGAAAGTGCTGTGTTCCATGAGAGTGTTAACTAGGATAACCTACCTCATCTGAAAGGGGTTCAGGAATGGCTTTATGAGACATTTAAGCTAAGACAAGAAAGATAAAGTTAGATATGCTCTAACCATCTACATTTCACCTTGCAAGATACATCTAAGATGTCAATTAAAAATGAGAGTCAAGGAAATGATATATATCTTTAGGTTGTCACTTAGCTTAAAAGTAAAATAAAACACCAATTTGTCTATAAGCCTTATGTAATTCAAATTTAATTACTTCACAGTAAAAGCTAAAGGTCACAGGGTATAGCTCCACTGTCCAATATGGTAGCCACTAGCCAAACATGGCTACTTCAATTTCAGATTTAATTAACCAAAGAAGTGAAAGACTTGTACAATGAAAACGATAAAACACTGATGAAAGAAACTGAAGACAACAAATAAAAGGAGAAATATCCTATGTTCATGAATTAGCTACTTAATATTGTTATGATGTCAAGATTATCCACAGAGGTCTACAGATACAATGCAATCCTTATTGGAATTCCAATGACTTTTTTTTTGCAGAAATAGAAAAATCTATCCTAAAATTCATATGGAATCTCATAAGACACCAGTAGCCAAAACAATCTTTAAAAAAGAAAATTGGACAACTCATACTTATGATTTCAAAACTTACTAAAGCTATAGTAATCAAAATAGTGTGGTACAGTCATAAAGACATATCAACCAATGCAGTAACAGGAACAGCTCAGGAATAAAGCCTTCCATATGTGGTTGCTACAAACTGAATTTTGTGCACCCCAAATTCATATGTTGAAGCCCTAACTTCCCATGTGACTGTGTTAGAGAAAAAGCCTTTAAAGAGTAATTTAGGTTAAATGAGTTCATAAGGGTGGAGCTCTGATTTGATAGACACAGTGTCTGTATAAGAAGAAGAAACACTGGAGCTCTCTCAGCAGTGTTGAGTACACACCAAGAAGTCAGCTCTTTGCAAGCCAGGAAGAGTGCTTTCACTAGAACCCAACTATGCTAGTACCCTGATCTTAGACTTTCAGCTTCCAGAACTGTAAGAAAATTAACTTCTGGTGTTTAAGCTAAAATCAGTCAATGCTGTTTTGTCATGGCATCCCAAGCTCACTGTACAATGGCCAAGTGATTTCAACAAGGGGTCCAAGACCATTCAGCAGGGGAAAGAACATTCAACAGATGCTGTTGCAAAAACTGGATATCTACATGCAAAAAACTGAAGTCAGACCCTTACCTAATACCTCATCCAAAAATTAGCTCAAAATGGATCAAAGACTGAAACATCAGAAATAAAACTATACAACTCTTACAAGAAAACATAGGTCAAAAGTCTCATGACACATGACTTGGCAATGATTTCTTGGATATGATACTAAAGGCATAGGCAATAAAAGCAAAAACAGACAAACTGGACTTCATGAAAATTAAAAACTTTAATTCATCAAAAGATACTGTCACTACAGTAAAAATGCAACCTACAAATTAGGAGAACATATTTTAAAACCAATAAGGAATATATAGAATATACTTATCAGAATATATAGAGAACTCTTATATTAAGCATTGTCATTGTGGTATCAGTGTCTAAAAACTCCATTAGCTGAATCATTCATCTGTGTAAGTCTTTTTCTACTGAGTGTTGTTTCTCTTAATTTTATCTCTTGTGGTTTTATCTTTACCTGTGTCTGTTTATTTATTTTTATTGAATACCAATAAGTATACATAAAAAATGTAGAGACATTTGGTAACTTAGGATAATTTTATATTCCTCTATAAAAAATTTACATGTATTTCTGGGAATAGATAAGGACATTAGCAAATTTGTTATCTAAATTAGATTAACATTTGAAATAATTTGAATCTGGCTTTCAGTCCCTGGTTACACTGCTCTATTTCAGGTTCACCCTTCCTCTCAGATTTAATCAGATATTACTCTACTTGAATTCCCATTTCCCCCACAGGTTTCATAATTCTGAGTATCTCTATACAGCTTTTCAGCCTTTTAGCCATCTTTATTGCAAATGGCAGATACATGGATCTACAGAAAATGGACGACACCTCTAGGGGAAAAACACTTCCAAATGCTAGATTTGTCTCTCTTGAATCTCCTCAAAGTTGGTCTGATAGGTTTTTCACTATACTGTTTGCATTACAGGCCTCAAACAGATTTTTCTATTTCTTCCAGCTTTTCAAATTATTCTCAGTAAGAGGAATGATCCAAATTACTTAATCTACTATTACTACTAAAAACCAAACTCCATACCTTATTTCTAAAAAGCATAGTTAACTGTCAAAGTAAATATGTTTTAAAATACAAATCCCTGAACTCTCTCCTCAATCAAGCTGAGTAAGAATTGCATTTTGGGGGGTTTTAAATAATTTTTAAAGTATTTTTTATTGATTATGCTATTACAGTTTTCCCAATTTTCCCCTTTTCCCCCTCCACCCTGCCCCCCAACCCTCTAGTATCCCCCTCCCCCTTAGTTCATGTCCATGGGTTGTATATATAAGTTCTTTGAGTCCTCTGTTCCCTATATCATTTTTTAATCAGAATTGCATTTTTAACCAGCATTCCAGTCACTGAGTACCTATCTAAATGTGAAAATAAATAACTGGGGAGATACCCTTATTCATATAATAATTATTGACCATCCAGTTACAAAGTAACTACTAGTTTACAGAATAATTAATGGAAGTATTTGTCTTCTAAAGTAAGTTCCTAGTATGTCTGCAAATTTAAAATGTAATTAAAAGACAAATATGAAGCAAACTTCTAGTTTCAAAATGATCTTCCTTAAGTGAATAAGCAAGCATACTGCCAATTTTGCACATAAAACATATCTTCACATTTATTTAAATCTAAACTTATTTTAAAATGTGATTAGATCTATATATGTAAAATATGAAATGGGAAGAACCAAATTAAGAAAATCTCATTTTATTAATAAAATCTAGATTTGTTATAATGTGAAACTATCCAATAACAGAAACCAGTTTATCTTTTCTGTACTAATTTGGAATTTTTATTTAGTGAATTGATTCAAGAATTATAAGATCAAGATAAATGGTAAGGGTAAAATTATAGAACATATTTAAAATTTACCCAACAAATCTTAGTTAAAATTTCCTAATGGTGAGCTTAAAATTTCATGTTTAGGAAGAAATTAGGTATAATTTTATTTTCTTGCATATAAAACCCCCAGTGGCATGTTAGACAGTTTACAGTTCTCCTTCAAATATTAAATGTTTATGGACAGATCTCACTTAATTTTTGCTTAGCCAAGGCATACATATTAACTTCTATTAAACTTGACTGAGATTTTTGTTTCTTTTAACCCTTTAAAGTCTGAAGATAGTTATTCATTTACTTTACTAAAATCTTCAAAATGTGCGCCCTGACTGGTGTGGCTCAGTGGGTTGGGCATCATTCCACAAACCAAAAGGTTGCAGGTTCACTTCCAGGTCAGGGCACATGCCTGGGTTGCAGGCCAGGTCCCCAATTGGGAGAGGCAATCAATCGATGATTCACTCCCTCTCTTTCACCTTCCCCTCTCTCCAAAAATAAATCAATAAAATCTTTTAAATGAAAATAATTGATTTTTAAAAAATCTTCAAAATGCAATACAATTTTCTTGTACCATTCTACTGGAAGGAATAGAAGTATATAATTATATTCCTTTCAGTTATATGCTAGTTTTCATTTGATTATTGCTTTGCCAGGTAAAAATATTTTAATCAAGTTTTAAACTTTCCTATTATTTGTTTCTAAGTTTTGCTTAGTCACCTTCATAAATGTTCTGCACAGTCTTTGATCTTTTAACCCAGTCTAACTGCAATACTTCCCAGTACTCTATTCATCCTGAAGTAAAAAGGTGACCTTCAATTGTGCTGTCCAATCCTCATGGCATTTTGAGTCATGGACTTAGTCTGCCCCTTAAAAACACTGTTTTTCCCCCTGCCTTATAACAAACCCTCTTTGCAAAACTTTCTATGAAACATTTTACAAAAACCAAATCCAAACTGTATGTTACCAAGGAAAAACAAAGCCAAGAAGGCAAATCAACAAGGTCAAAAGAGAATAACCCAACCACTTAGGGAATCTGGAATCATATTGAGAGTCAATTCAAGTTTTGAGCCAAGCATATTTCACTTTGGCATGAATTGTATGAATTGGCTATTTATTTGATTCTGAATTCTAAATATAATTGTATCATGCTCTGCTTTCTACACCCATAATACTACTCTCAAGTCCACACACTGAGCTTGATAATAACAATGTGGGTTTTACAAAAAACTGTTTAATTTAACACATGTTTTGAATTATATACATTATTTTCTTGTACTTTCTGGTACTCCCATTCTCATTCCAGCCTAATTCATCCTTCTCAAAATTCAAGTCAGGGAATCGGTCTATCAGTTCCTCTCATGCAGACAAGAATTTTATTACCAACTAAAGGACTGTTTTCACCAAGCTTTCCAGGAAAGGGCTCTACTTGTCCTCATGAAACTGACCTACAGTGTGGAGAGCACTACCGTGTAGAGAAGATTAGCAAAGTTCATGACTGGTAATCTCTCCTACTTATGCTATGAGTTGGTGAGAAGACATAATGCTGAGAAGAAGGTAGGGTTCAATAATTCATTTAAATAAGTGAGAAATAATTGATATTTAATTTGGCAAAATTTCAAGGCTGAGGGGAAGTTAATTATAATGTATCTGGTTCACACATTTTATAAAAATATTAAGAGAAAAATCTCACCGGAATAATGTTAAAATCATTAAAAGTAAAATGTTGGGAAAAACTTGCCACATTACAAACCCACTACCATAACCATAAAATTTCAGATGTTTCTCACATTTTCTTTCTTAGGCTCAAAAAGGAGCCTCAGATTTGAAGTAAGGGTTTAGAAGGTTTTCTTTTCTCCTCTCTCAAAGTGAGAAGATAAAGGAGATTGACAGAAACAGGACTGTTTGGCCTCCCTTCTCTCTATGATGCCATCTCCAACATAAAAAAGTCTAAATGGTGATTATCCAATAATGTCTGAACAAAAAGAATCGAAACAAGTCTGCAAAAATACTTTAGACATTTTAATTACACTTTTTATTTGCTGCATATTTTTCCTTTCCTTTGTTCAGGGACTTGCAGTGGGAAAGGAAGCTGTGCCCTTGAGAAACAATTCCCAGAATGCACCATGATGTGTTCTGCATTTGAGGCCTCTGCTCATTAAGGACACTATGAGTTTCTTCTTTGTTTTTTAAGAGAGAAGAACCCAGTAATAACTCAAACACTCAGACCACTCTCTAGACATCATTTTTCTAACAGTCTAAGAGGAGCTGCTTCAAGGTCAGAGTTCATAGGCTGTGCTCCATTTGCCAGCTGGCAGTAAGCTCCAAGGACAGAGGGTGCAAGAAGCGTGACGATTCCTCAAGATGCTCATTCACAGAGCACTGAGAGTAACCCTACCAATACCTCAGAAATACTCATTTTATATCAGTTTGGTGGGTTGGAGAAAAGGTGGCCAATATTCTGGGGTAGCTTTGCAGAGCTTCACATGCTATGATCCCATCTCACTGAAGCCAACTTTATTTTACACTAATGCTATAAAGCTTAAGAGAGGATAAAAAGTTTCTATTATAGATAAACACTATCTGCTCCATGACTCAGAACAGAGCAATACTGACTAAAACGCAAATATCTGAAACTGCAGTCGAAAGAGAAACAATGGCTAGTGTGAACACTCCACCTAGAGTAATAAGAAAACTTCCAAACAGAGGAAAATCATGATATTAAATGTTGATCTAGTTATTTTAGGTGAATTCTTTCTCATCTAAAATTTCTTCCTCAGTTTTTGTGTGCTGGTCTCATACCACATTCAGAATTTGACTGTTTTTCCTTTGCTAACTGGCTAAACTGAGATGCTGTGTGTAAGAAATGGAAAGTGACAAGATATGACCGAAGCATTGGAAATCAATCCAAACTAAATGTGCTTCTTAACTATAAGTGAACAGTTGAAAACAATCCTCTTTTATAGCCATGGAGATAAATACTCTGTTTTTATTAGGAAAAAATTGCTTTGGACTGAATAAAGTCATTTGATTAACAAGTCAAAGCAGATGGTTTATTGATGTTTCAGAAAGGAGTTTACAAGGTCTAGTGAAAAAAGAGACTCAGCTCTGAATTAACAAATTACCCTGGTATATAGGACATTGACAGTTCACTGCTAATAGATTTATGGGCTACTGCTGGGTGTTTCATCCCTATTTGGTTTATTATGATAAAATATTGGGGCATGAGTAACCTATAGCCTTATTGCAATATACTTTATTGACCTTTGACCTTCAGGGCCTGACAGCAAAACTATGTATTAGGTCTTTAATTTGTCTTAATCTAACAGGATCAACAGCAGTGTTGTGTGCTTTATTTTGAAGAGGCTATTCAGTGTAACTAACACATGGCATGCTGGCTTGGGATTTGCTAGACAGAACTCAGTAAGTTAGTTCTCAGAACTTAAAAGTGACATGTTTAAATTCAGAAGTCACTTGCAAAATGGCATGTGGTTTGAATAAAGGAAATGTCTATAAAGAATCTCATTGTTCAACTCGGAAGGAATTTTTTTTTTTGTCTCAGGAAATTTCAGAATATTTGCATTTAGGAATGGATCTTTCTATTTCAATAAATTTAATTTTTTTTTATTTTTAAAAGTACTTATTTTAAAAAAATCTTCCTGGATATTTCATACTTTCTGTTCCCATGTTTTCCATTTCTTCTTTTATGTCTTCAGATATTTAGAAGAGTTATTTTATAGTTTCTATCTGTTATTGAAAATTCTTGGGCATCTAATACCGCTACTTTGGGTCTGTTGAGTATAAGAATGGATTTTCTTTCTATACTTTCTAATTTTGGGTTATGAGCTCATTTTTTAGCAAGGGTCTATTTGTGAGACTCTTTGGATAAGGGTGTATCTCTCCAAAAACTTTGCTTTTGTTTCTTATAGGTGCTGCACAAATCTTTCCAGTCTAGATTGACTTTTTGTATCAATTTCTCAACTGGAATTTCTGTAACACACAAGCAAGGTAAATTTGATCCAACCAGAATGAAGGCTCATTTGTGGCTTTGGATACCTAGAGGATACTGGATATTACATTTTTTTCTCTCTGTAGCTCTCTCTGTATCTCCTTCTTTACTCCCATCCTCTTAATCCAGAGCCCAGGGCTAGTTAGATAAATTTTCTTGAGCTTTTATCATCCCCATAGGAAGATTTTTAAACTTCCACCCTTTACCTGGGGTATGGTTTTTAGAGAACTTCAGTTTTATATATGGGAATCTTAGGTGCAGTTCTCTGCCTTTCACAGCTCCAAGTGCTTTAGACCTAAAGGTCTAAAACCTTTAGGTACTGAGATTGAGGAATTCCTCCAGATAGTTATAGCATTAATTCATATTTACTAGACTTCTTTATCATCTTAGTTTTAGGCTCCTGGGAAATAATTTTCCTTACTTTCTTGTTACCTCAGTTATGCATTCAAAAAGATTTTTAAAAATAGTTTACTCAGAAATATTTGACAGCAGTTTTCAGGTGAACAAATCTACCAAATTGTCAGGAGTGGTAGTCAGAATTTTATTTTAGAAATGTCCCTTTTCATGTAAATGAATTACGTAGAAGCAGGCAGGAAGTTTAAGGCTCAGAAAATTTGTCCTACCAACTTGACTCACTTTATACTACACTTAATGAATGATCTGATTTACTGCATTAGCCTACACATCTTTTAACGGCACATTTCTTCTATTTGGTCTATTTTCTACCTACTGAATATAAGGTTGCTATTTTGGGAAAGCATACAGAATGACACACTAATAGTTCTTTTTAAAACTCCCACTCTAGAAAGACAGGGAATGCTTTAAGTGGCCAGTTCTTTGTAAATTATCAGATCACCAGATTTCCATGATAAAGTAATCATTTGGCTTGACTTGGTATTTTCAAAGGATTTTTACATGGATCATTCCAAATGGAACCTGTTGTATTAAATGAGCTTACAGATAAATTTCAGAAATCTGCAAGCCTTTTAACATTTCTGCTTTCCCACAGGAGAAATCATCAACCAATAAATGTAACTAATGCTTCACCCTTCTGTGACTCCTATATTATTTGCTTCCATAACGCTGGATGCAACAATCTTCTTGTGGCCTAACATATACTGACACCACAAATTACTTAACCAAAATGTAACAAAAAAGTGATAAAAGATAAGACTGAAAATTATACTCTTGATAGACATCTATACTTCCTCCAGATAGAGGAAAAATTGGAATGCGGATGAGGAAGAAGCCAACAATGAAGAAAGAAAAATATTTATAAAATACCTTTGCTATAGGTTTTCTTCCAAGAAATCATGGACATGATTCTGAAAGTATGTTAATTTTATGGGATTTTATTGAGGGTGAGATATTTAAATTCTTTTTCTTACTCTGTACTTTTGGAATAATACTTATTACAAAGATGAGTGAGAAATCACTTATTGATAAAGTAATTTAAGGGATCTATAAAAACTGTTTTTGAAGTACAGGAAGAGAAGATACTATTACCTTATCCATAGGGTGAGTGGAGACTATTTCACTAACATTTTCCTGATCTTTAAAAATTTGCTTTGAGCATTTCATGGATTGTCAAAGAAAAGAGTCCATTTAGCAAAACTGTTCTTTTAAATTTTAGTTTTGTAAATATGAGAGCAATATTACTTAATTGAATGAGAACACTGATAATTAGACTCATCATCTGATTATTTTTGCTTATGTTTCACAATCTCTGGTTAAACACACACACACCCCCTATATACTTATGCTGGAGGTAATACTCAATTCTGCTATTCTGCAAATTTATTGTTTTGGGTTCAGCTAAAAAAAGATTAAAAATGAAATAAAGGCAGTTTAAAGAACATGTCTAAGACATTGTGACACTATTTCTGAAGCTAGAGAAAACAATAGAAGGGTATTTGTTGCCTTTCAAAAATTATACTCTAAACTATTAACTCTGGAAGAGCAAAAAGTCGCCTCCAAATTTTGAAAAACTGTCTAAAAGAAAATGAGTCAGATGATGATTTCCTTAGGAAAATAAGAGGAAAAGATAAGTTATTCTGAATTAGTGGAAGGGAAAATATCTGAAATCAGGGAGTATGTATTAATTTGCATCAAATTTTAGCTCTGCAGTAGAGCTAAACAATATCTGCATCTGGGTATGACACAGTGATGAATGGGGCATAGATGCATCTTTTATTGCCTCTCACACTTTTCTTTAGTAACTGGTGGACTACTGGATACAGGAATTCTTATGATTTGTTCTCCAGCCCACCCCCATGCCCCACTATAACAGGATCTGCAGAAATAATTTAAAAGGCTGAAAGATAACTTGGTGTTTTTTCTAAGCCTTCTTTTCTCCACCACCTTTACATTTTTCACAAGTACTAGGTACCCTCCAAGTGAACTAATCCTACTAGAAAATATTATTTCTGGTCTTTATTCTTCTAATCTTTCCATTGTCCTAAGTTTAGTTTACATGGCTTCAAATTAATTCTGATGGAAATTACTGTTCTTCATTTCTATCTTCTTTTCAGACTTTACTTTCTATCATTTATTCTTTTAAAAGCTGCTGCACATTCTCTCTTTCTTCCTTCCCCACCACTTTTGTCTCTTTTTATTTGTCCATAAGAGAAGTATTATATAAAAATAGTCTCAGTTTTATCTCAGACTTTATCTCAGTTTTCGTGTTCTCAGAATTGTATTCAAGAATCTTTACTCTGGAAAAATAAACCCCAATAATCAATATGACTTTAGATATCTGAGTAAATATACTTTCTTTGTAAATGGAAACATTTGTTTTATACTTTCAAATTGTATACCTTAAAGTGAACCAGAATGTAAGAACAAACAAGACTTGTTAAATGATAAAGCCCACATAAAGTAAATTATAGAATAAGAGGATGTTTGAATAGCTAAGAAGCTGGGCATACTGCTAGGTGATTCTGGAACAAAATCTGCTATGGTTCAAGGACAGAATACTGATAAAGTGATACAAGGTCTACAGAGTTAGCTTTAAACAATGGAGAGATGTAAACCTAAGCACTTTTGCTTCAGTGAAACCACTTCTAATGAGATCATGGACATGTTTCAGAAAGGTAGTGAAGCATTTAGAATTGTGCATATCTTTCAGATCTGAACTAATTGTCATGGCTAGAGTTCCTCTATTCCTTCTTTCTTTTAAGCAATCTTTAGCAGTTGGGATGTGGTTATTAAGGAATATGCAATGGGACTCCAAATCAAAGCAACCCAGTTTTAAGAGCAAGAGTTGTGATAAAAGGCACAAGCAGATATAACTGCCAGCCTAAGTTACTCTATTTAGTTGCTCTAAGTTATACACTAAATAACTGTTCAGTTTAACCAAGTCCTCCCAGCAGCTCTGGGATAAACCCATTATGCTCTCCCAATTTCTGCCAGTCCTGCAATATTCGTATATTCCCTTCTACCAGTTGCCCCTGGCTTATCTTTCATCTTGAGTTTTTAACCTATAAAGATAAGGAAAAACACCTTTAAAGGGCAAGAAACAGGGGAGTTGGTAGCCACAAATGAGTCATATTTATAATACATAAGGGTTGCAGTTAACAACTAAACACAGCGGGATATTACATTCTTGAAAAGCAAACAGTTAAAGATGAAGAGTATTATGAATAAAAGAAAGACTTGGAAACAGAAAAGAGGAGAGAATGAAAAGAAATGATATGCTAATCATCAAGGGTCAGACAAATCAGGAGACAAAAAAGCAAAATGAAATAATGCTCAATAGAGGAGTTAAAGAAAATCAGAAAGGATTAAAAATAGATTCAGAAGGGACTGAGGCAGGACCACCACAAAGCACAACAAATGAGATTTGGCAGAAATGTTAAATAGCTCTTTGGCTTAGCTTTCTGTAAAAAGGCTAATAATAATGTGAAAATTAGGAACATCATATAAAACATCAGTAACTTAAAAAAACCCTACAAATTTAAAGGGTTAATAATAAACTCAAAGTGGATTAAAGACTTAAATCTTAGACATGAAACCATAAAATACCTAGAAGAAAATATAGGCAGTAAAATCTCACACATTGCCTGTAGCAACATTTTTCTGATATATCTCCTCAGGAAAAGTAAGCAAAAGAAAAAGATAAACAAATGGGACTATATCAAACTAAAAAGTTTTTGCATGGCAAAGAAAACCATCAATAAAATAAAAAGACAACCCACTGAATGGGAGAACACATTTGCTGATACATCTGAGAAGGAGTTAATATCCAAAATTTATAAAGAACTTACAGAACTCAACCCCACAAAAACAAACAACCCAGTTAAAAAATGGGCAAAGGACCTGAATAGACACTTCTCCAGAGAGGACATACAGATAATCAACAGACATGAAAAAATGCTCAATGTCACTAATCATCAGAGAAATGCAAATTAAACCCACAATAAGATATTAGCTCATACCAGTCAGAAAGGCTATCATCAATAAATCAACAAATTGGAAAAGCTGGAAGAAATAAAATAATTTCCAGAAACATACAATCTTCCAAGGCTGAATCTGGAAGCCTTGTATTGTATTGTATGTATTGTATTTTTCTGGAAAAAAAAAAACAGAAAAATCTAAACAGACCTATAATTGTTAAAAAAAATCAAATAAGTAATCAAAAAAATCCCAACAAACAAAAGTCCTGGACCAGATGGCTTCACAGGTGAATTTTACCAAACATTCAAAGAATTAATACCTATACTTGTCAAATTATTCCAAAAAACTAAAAAGGAGTGTTCCCAAACTCATTTTATGAGGCCAGCACTACACTGATACCAAAATCAGAGAGAGAAATTATTTTTTAAAAGATATTATAAGCTAATAACCCTGGTGAGCATAGATACAAAAATCACCAACAAAACAGTAGCAAACTGAAGTTGGCAACTCATTTAAAAGATCATACACCATGATCAAATGGGATTTATTCCAGGGATTCAAGAATGGTTCAATATCTGCAAATCAATTAATGTGATACACTATATAAACAAAATGGAGGATAAAAATCATATGATAACAATAGATACAGAAAAGATTTTGACAAAATTCACCTATTAATGATTAAAAAATCACTCCAAAGTGGAGATAGAGGGAACATACATCCACATAAAAAAGGTTTTTAACAGTCTGTATTGACTTTTAGAGAAAAGGGAAGGGAGGGAGAGAGAAACATCGATGTGCATGAGAAATATCAATCAGTTTGCTGTCTCACACGCATAACTATGGACCTGGCCCACAACCCAGGCATGCTCCCTGACCATGAATCAACCCAGCAACCTTTCAGTTTGTGGGATAACTCACCCAACCAACTGAGCCACACCAATCAGGGCAAAGGCCATTTTTGACAAACCCACAGCGAATATCACAATGGTGAAAAGCTGAAAGCTTTCTTCCTAAGATCAGAAACAAGACAAAGATGCCCACTTTTCACCATTTTTATTCAACATAATATTGGAAGTCCTAGCCATAGCAACCAGACAAGAAAAAAAAGTAAAAGCCATCCAAACTGGAAAGAAAAAAGTAAAACTGTCATTATTTGCAGATGACATTATAGAGACCCCTAAAGAATCCACCAAAAAACTATTAGTACTAATACATGAATTCAGCAAATTAGGAGAATATAAAATTAATATTCATAAATCAGTTGCACTTCTGTACACTAATAATGAACTACCAGAAAATGAAATTTAACAAGAAATCCCACTTAAAATTGCATCAAAAAGAATAAAATATCTAGGAATAAATTTAATCACTGAGGTAAAAGACCTTTATTCAGAAAACTATAAGACACAGAAGAAACTGAAGATACAAGTAAATGGAAGGATATACTATACTCATGGATATGAAGAAATGATATCTTTAAAATGTCCATCCTGCCCAAAGCAATCTACAGAATCAATACAATTCCTATCAAGTATCAATGGTATTTTTACCAGAATTAAAACAAATAATCCTAAAATTTATAGGGAAACACAAAAGACCCCAAATAGCCAAAGCAATCTTAAGAAAGAAAAGTGAAGTTTGAGGAATCACGCTACCTGATATCAAATACCTGATATCAAACTACTCTACAGGCTATAATAATCAAAACAGCATAGTACTGGCATAAAAACAGATACTTAAGATCAATGGAACAGAACAGAGAGCCCAGAAATAAACCCACACCTACATGTCTATTGACCTGTGACAAAGAAGGCAAGAATATACAATGGGGTAAAGATAGTCTCTTCAATAAATGCTGTTAGGAACAGTGGACAGACACCTGCAAAAGAAAAGAGAGAGAAAGAGAGAGGGGGGGCAATGAATTATTTTCTTAAACCATACACAAAAATAAAGTCAAAATAGATTAAAGACTTAAATGAAAGATCCTGAACCATAAAATTCCTAGAAGAAAACATAGGCAGTATACTGTTTGATATCACTCTCAATACTCTTTGGGGGAGGGTGGTGGCTATGACTCCTTGGGTAAGGTAAATAAAAGAAAAAAATGGCCCTGGCTGGTATAGCTCAGGGGATTGAGTGCTGGCCTGCGAACTGAAAGATCACCAGTTCGATTTCTAGTCAGGGCACGTGCCTGGGTTGTGGGCCAGGCCCCGAGTAGGGGGACACATAAGAGGCAACCACATCTTGATGTTTCTCTCCCTCTCTTTCTTCTTTCCTTCCCCTCTCTCTAAAAGTAAATAAAATCTTTTTTAAAAAAGAAAAAAAATGAACAACCAAAACGATATCAAACTAAAAAGTTTCTGCACAGAAACAAAAAACATCAACAAAGCAAAAAGACAACCTACTGAATGGGAGAAGATGTTTGCCAATGATATATCCAATAAGGGGTTAGTATCCAAATGCATAAGGAGCTCATATAACTTAATGTCAAAAAACAAACAATCTGATTAAAAAATAGGCAGAAGACATGAATACACAATTCTCTAAAGAGGACATACTAATGATCAATAGACATATGAAAAGATGTTCAATAACCAGGGAGATGCAAATTAAAACCGCAATGGCATATCGCCTCAAACCTGTCAGATTGGCTATCATCAATTAATCAATTAAACAAACAAGGGTTGGCAAGGATATGGAGGAAAGTCAACCCTCATGCACTGTTGGTGGGATTGAAAATTGATGCAGCCACTATGAAAAACTGTATGGAGATTCCTCAAAAAATTTAAAATAGAACTCTCATATGACCCAGCAATTCCACTCCTGGGTGTTTATCCAAAGACATCCAATACACTAATTCAAGAAGATTTATGTACCCCTTCATAGTGCAGCATTACTTACAATAGCCAATACCTAAGTGTCCAACAACAGGTGAATGGATAAAGTAGTTGTACATATATACAATGGAATGTAAGCCATATAAAAAAATGAAATATTACTATTTGAGACAACATGGATGGACCTAGAGGGTATTATGCTAAGTGAAGTCATACAGAGACAGACAAATACCATATGATTTCACATATATGTGGAATCTGAAACATAAACAAACAAATGAAAGACACAAACTCTTAGATACAGAGAATAAATTGATGGTTGCCATATGGGAAGGAGGATGGGAGAATAAGTTAAAAAGGGGAAGGAGTTAAGAAGCATAAATTGCCAGTTATAAAATAGTCACAGGGATTTAAAGTACAGCAGAGGGAATATAGTCAATAATATTGTAATAACTATGTATGGTGTGAGATGGATACTAGACCTAACAGGCTGATCACTTTGTCTCTTGTATAAATGTCTAATCACTATGTTGTACACTGAAAACGAATATAATATTGTATGTCAACTGTAGTTGAAAAATAAGCAAATATTTTAAATTTAGAGCAATTAAGTAACTTACATAAGATCATTCAATTAATAAAAGAATAACCATTTACTGAATACTTACTACATGGCAGGCACTTATATATAACACTATATCATTTTATTTAATGCTATGCAGCAAGTATTATATTTTTTGCATTTTATATAATAGGACCTTATTAAGGTTGTATACACATGTAATAAGAGGCAGACCTGAGTTATGAATCCAGGTTTATTATATAAACTATCATGATATTATGTACTATGAACAGCTTGTACAATTGGCATATCAAATGCAACATTTATAAAACCATTTGGTTGGTAAGCCTAGTAAGGATATTAATTTTCTTCCAAAAACTTTTCTTCTTTAAAGCTTATCTTTAAAAAGAGATTCTTAATAGAAATTCTTTTTCTTCCTTTGTTTTTTTACTTCTTATAAAAGGGACTTTTAATTATGCTTATTAATTCATTTCCTTTATCCCCCTACTATCCAGGCTTAAGACCTTAGAAAAATCCAGGTTTTGCTAATGATGTGTGTTTACTATTAATGTTATCATGGGTATTTTATCTCTTTATTTCCTTTTATCTTCTTCTTGTACAATTATTTGCTAACATTATAAAAACTTCAAAATCTCTAACAGATTACAAGCAGCTTGATGGGTACCTCTTTCATACAATGACAATCTCTCATATTTTTTTCTTCACATTGTAAAGTATGCTTAATCATCCTTAGCTTTGACTTTCTAGTAGTAAATTTAATTTTCAACTCATAGCAACCAAACAATTCCATAAAAATCCTTCCATTAAAGGGTACAAAAGAGACATCAATTCCAGAAGACTCTTCACTTTCACCCCATAATCTCCATAGTTTTCATTCACACTGTGATGTAGTGGGTTGGCCAAAATGTCCGTTATGTTTTTCCATCTGATGGCTCTAGTAGTGCTTACTTGCTTAACTTCATTTGATACAATTTTGTTAGATTGTATTGTGACAGCTGTCATATCAGTGTGCATTTAAAAAAAGAAACTTATCAAAACTGGTGAATTTTTGAGCAACCATTTTAGTACCGAAGATGGAAGAAAATACACAACATTTTTGGCATATTATGCTTTATTATTCCAAGAAAGGTAAAAATGCAACTGAAATGCAAAAAAAGATTTGTGTAGTGTACGAAGAAGGTGCTGTGACTGATCAAATGTGTCAAAAGTGGTTGGTGAAGTTTCTTGGTACTATTGACATTTTGGCCAAATAATTCTTTGCTGTGGGGCTATCTTACGCATTAAAAGATGTTTAGCAGCACCACTGGTCTCTACCCACTAGAAGCCAATAGCAGAGATAGCTGACATACTCAAAATACCCAAATCAATAAAGTTATTGGTGAAAAAAAAATGTTTCTTTTATTTTACAGAAAAAACTAAATGACTTTTTGGCTAACCCAATAAATATTCTTTCCTTGAGATTCTTGTGTTTCTTGTTGTTGTTGTTTATCCAAGTTTTCTTCCCACCTCCTATTTCATGTGCTACCTCCTTCATTTCAAGAACTCAATTTTCTTCATAACTCTCTTCCTTTTCTTTGACCTCCCTCTTATGCATCTTTATGATCACAAAGTTTTTGCAATTTCTTCTTCACCCTCCACCTCTTTCCCAGGCTCTTAAATATCATTTCCCCTTTCTTGCTGAACAGCTTCATGAATTAACTATAATTCCCTCTAAACCAAATTCTCAGTGTCTATTAATGATTTATCATCATCCCTGTCATGCAAGATTTAATCTTTAGAATTATTTTTTCAATCTTCCCTTTTCCCAACTAACAATGGTCAACAGATCTTAAATTGAGGTCTTAAATTGAAATGGATTAAATAACCTAAATCAAAATTATGGGGGAAGGGTATTAAAAATGCAGATTCATGTGCTTCACCTTGGACTAACTAAACAGAATTTCATAGATAAGAGTCCACCAACCTGCCTTTTAAATATATGTCCTGGGTAAGTCTTAGGCAAAGTATGTTTTTAGAATGAGTGCATTATATCAAGTTTCATGTTATTTTGTAGATTTTACCTTTTCAATGTTTCTCATCCATTTCTCTCCTTTCCTACATGGCCTCTACCCTACTTTAGGACTGCAGATCTCTTAGCTGGACATCTGTAATAGGATTTCCTTGCCTCTAGGATATCTTCCACTCTAATTCATCTTACACACTGGGGTCTTATTAATCTTGCTAAATCACAGCTCAGCTCATTTAATGTGACAAGAATTTATTGAGAGCATACTATATATTAGGTGCTGTAGGGCAGAAGGTTCCAATAGAGGCTCATAATCAGAATCATTAAGTGGAAGAAACCTTTTCAAAATAGAGATTCTCTACCACTCTCCAAGCTTACTAAATTGGAATCTCCAGAGCTAGCGTGAAGAAAAGTTTATTTTCACTAAGTTCCTCAGGTGATTTTAATACTTTTGGGCAACACTAGACTGGAGTATATAAAGACTAAGACATTCTTGTATATTTTAGAGTGTATTGGGAGAATTACAAATATATACCATATAACACATTGATTAATGCTATATTAGAAGTACCAAGTGCCATGGGAAAGACTAATTCCAACTGCATTAAATACGTTTAGTAACGCACCCAGCAGGAACAAATATTTTCCTCTTCTAATTTATCATAATACATTATCTATAATTCTTTTATGGTCTCACTTTTATTTTGCACTACACTTATTTTTGTATATGACTCATTTCCTCCATACTTTTACCAGAGGTCAGAGCTTGGCCTTATCAGGGCACATAATCTGACAAGGAATTTTTTTCTGAGTTCTAATTTATTTATGGGGTAAAGCTGTACTAAAATAAAAATACTAAATTTTGCATAATAATGCATTTAATAAATTAACTCAAAAGTAGAATGTCCTTGTAACTCTTGGATCTATGTGGCCAAATTTATGGATTTTTAGTCTCAGTGTGGCACTTAGTACAGTTCCTGCAACACAGTGGGTACTCAATAAAAAAGTTATGTGTAGAACCTACGGGTCTGAGGAAATGTCAACCAAAGACATTACTTAATATATCCTGTACTTAACATAAGAGGTTATAGAATCCAAATGAAATAATATGCTGGTGGTTTTTGCAAACCAGTGACCTGTGAACCAAAACCAGTCAGCTTGGTTTGTTTGGATAACCAATTATTTTTTGGAGTGTGTTTTGTTTTGTTTATAAATTTTAATTTGAAAGCCTTTTGTCTGGGCAAATATCCTATGATTCACTACAGGCTCTACCACTCCCTATTATCTCCCACTAATCTGATTTACACACATATGTTATCCATAGGTCTAAAGATGAGAGTCCTAATGATGACTCCCAATCACAATACTGCTTCCAGTCACAATACAGCTCCCAATCATTTCTGCTTTTGAGTGTAAGCTATTGTTAAAAGCTATTGTGTTCCCCCTAAAATTCATGTTGAAGTCCTAATTCCCCAGTACCTCAGAATGCAACTGTATTTGGAAACAAGGTCTTTAAAGAGGCAATTAAGTTAAAATGAGGTTTTAGGATGGCCCTAATCCAGTATAACTGGTGTCCTTATAAGAAGAAGACATTTGGGGACAGATGTGTATGTGTACGTAGGAAAGACCACATGGAGACGAAGGCAGAACGTGGCCATCTACAAGCCAAGGAGAGGCCTCAGAATGAAATCAACTCTGCCAACATCTTGATCTTGGACTTCCAGCCTCTAGAATTGTGAGAAATTTCTTTTGTTTAAGCCACCCAATATGTGTTATTTTGTTATGGCAGTCCTAGCAGGCTAAAACAGCTCTCAATTACATTTAATAATACACTTAACTTAGGCATTTTGCATCAAAATTATGTTTACATTTTATTGTTCATAGTTTTATGTACAACCCATGGACAAGAACTAAGGGAGGGCAATGCTGGAAAGTGGGGGAGGTGCGGGGTGGATGGGTTATAAAGGGGAGAAAAAAAGATAAAGGGGACAACTGTAATAGCGTAATCAATAAAATATATTAAAAAAAAAGAAAAAATTATGTTTCCAGTGTTTAAGTCATTCTGCCAGGCACAGCGGAGAAAACAATTCTAAGCAGCTTAGAACCCAGTAGATGAAGCAAACTATATGTAAAGATACATTCATCAACATAAGTGATAAGAAACATTACAAGGCCTAAAGCAAAAATACCAAATAAAGAATATATTTATAATTCTGTATGTGATCTGGAGGGAGAGAAGGACTATGAGCTACATCTCAAAAACTTCAAAATTTTACCTGGGTCTTCAAACATAGGTAAGATTTACCTAGTCAGAGGGCATCTAGGTGAGAGGAATAAAGCGTACAAACTATGTCTACTACTGGAGGGAATATTTTTTTTTTCCCAAGTACATCTAACTTAGGTGCAAATCTTCTTTCTCAGCTCTAACATTACTAAATGTTTTTAAATTACTAAATTCTTGTAAAATGTAGGTACTTTTTGTTCCTGCCACATAAATAACAATGCAACCGACTTTGTGCAGTGCAACACTGACATCTAAAGGATGCTCTGGTTCATCTCTAAGGCCTCTGGCTTCTGCTGAGAGTTAGTATTATTTTCAAATGGCTTATGAAGGCAGTAAGCAGTCCATGGAATATTCTCTCTTGAAATCCTGGCCATTTTTGTTATCTTGCCTATTTATCAAATCTCATGTTATCTGGCTCCACAACACAAGTGGCCTGTGCTTTCTTAAGTGCCTCTTCTTCTGAAGAATGGATTACTCATTTCATTAATGTTTTATACCTAAGTATTCTAATGTATCTTATTTTTTATTTAATGAAATTTCTAACCTTCATGATGAGGCAGTTATCTGAATGTTTCATCCAAACTGCTGCAAAAGTGCTCATTAGCAGGGAGTTTTGAAGATGGAATTTTAAGGCAGGGTTTGTCAGGAACCAAAACATATATATACTTAAGTTTTCATAAATGCTTCCTGGCCCTAACTCTGGAGGAATAAAGTCTTCTTGATAAGCAGATAAGTTTTGCTGAAGTTTTCTTTTAGATTTTGGTGACAAGCATTTAACAATGACTTCCGTGGTTCAAAGATGTGTTTTCACACTGTAAGATTTTTTTAAGAATAATTATGTCTCTAGAAAACCCTATTTCCCCATCATTTAAATGTTTCTTTCGTAAATGAGATAAACATGAGACCATCATCATCAAATGCCATACACGTTGATACAAAGTAGCTACGGTTAGCATCATCTGGCTTCAATCATTTTAGATTAAACTGATTCTCTGGAAGAAACAAGAAACTCAGCTGAATTAGCTTGTTCTTGCAATTGTTTGGCCTCAACGTACCTGCCTATCTTAACCATTTATCTTCAGATTTATGGGGGATTAAGAATTTAAGTCAGTGAAGCTTTTGGGCTGTACAGCAAACTAAAATTGAGGTCTCTCTCTGTCCACTTCCCCGTACACATGGAATCTGGGAGTCAGAAAGAACTAGACTTTTGAATTTAATCGTAACTCATTGTATACAATGCTTAAAAACTAAAATATGTGTACAGTGCAGTAAAATAGTCACACGGTAAGAGGTTACTGAGTGTATAAATATCCAAATTCTTGCCTTTTTTTAGTACCCATTCCTTCTGTAACAAAGTGGACCAGAGTTTCTGTAACCCCTATATAACGAGGGGCTGGCGTTACCACACGCTTACCTTAGGGAAACAACTTGAACTTTATAACTGGACAGGAAAATCGTTTGTTGGGAGAGAAAAATAAAGTAAACGGAGGTGGCTGGCTTGGCCCAAACACAGGCCCGCGGTTACTGTACTGGAAAAGGACTCAGCCCCAAAACGCGTCGTCCAGCTAGCAACACTGCTTTTCCCGCGGAGTCTCGCCTTCCGGTCACCTCGGTCCGCCCACCCGGAAGCCGTCGTCTTGGCAACGTTGTACGTCCCACCCCCTTCGCCACGCCCATTGCCTTCTACGTCAGGGGCTAGCCGGGCTTCGATTGGTCCATCTGTCCTGCATTGTGTGAGGCAGTCGGGAAGGCGAAGCTCTGGAACTCTTATTTGAATTTGTGGCGCCAAAGGTTCGCGAGGTGCGGAACGAAGCTGGGCGTCTTGCGGGAGCCAGCAATTTCGGTGGTGAGCGGCGTTGAGGGGAGAATGAGGAAAAGGGCGGCTGGTGGTGGAGGGGCACTCAGTCAAGCAGGCCGCCTCGAAATGGGGGACTTCAGCCGGGCTGCTTCAGCCGGGCTGCAGAGGCAGGTCCTCTGATCGTCTGTTCGCAGCCTCCACGATCTTCCGTTTGTCTTTTTCCTTGCATCTCAGAGATTGCACTCCCGCCTTCCTTTTGTTGCCCCTGAAGGAAGGCTTCTCCTGACGCTATTCTCCTTTCACAAACAGTATCTCCTCAGTTTCCTTCCCTTCCCAGAAGCAACACCTCAGCTCCGACGTGCTTACACCTCCCCTAAGTACATTTTACCCCGCACTGATCCGTTCATAATTATACTCTCGACCCCATCACCAACACTCGCAGAAACTTTGTACCGGCACTTGGCAGTGTGCAAAAATGCCTCCCGAGAAACCCGGTGAGCGTCTCACATCGCACAAACTGAGTCCAGAACGTGATCTACCAAAAAGAGGTTGCTGCAGTCCTACTCTTCCCACCTGGGGCAGAGCGAAGGTCATGTGCAAAGCAGCAAAAGAAAGCGCTTTAAAGCGCTACAGAAAAGTAAGTTACAGCTGCTAATTCTGGTTGATGATGATTCATATGAAACGTGATTATGTTGTTCTTGGTCGGACCCTATTGATACACCTTTTATATTGGGTTTATGAATACTGTCCAGCCCTTAAAACAGAATAAAGCCAATAGGTCTATTGGAATAGACCTATTCCGAGCCGTGATGCGAAACATAAAAGCAACCACTGATTGAAACTAACCTTTAGCTTCCCTATTGTGATATAACTTCCCTCCACCCCCAATGTATTTAATTTCAAATTAAGATTCATGACCATTTCAGGAGCATTATGTACACAGGGACAGTTTGCCCCACATCCCCTGTCTATGACTATGAAAACTTCTTTTAAATTTGATAATCCAACTTTACTTTTTATATGTGTAGCCTCTGGAACAGAGGTTCTTAACTTTTTGGAGAGTCATAATTTCCTTTAAGAAAGAAGAAAAACCTTGGAGTTCTTGTATAGCACATGACACATAACAAAAATTTTATATAAATTTCAGAGTTTCAGAGTTTTAGAGTTCACTTTGAACTGTGGATATCTGTAGGTCCCCAGGCTAATTCTGGAAGTTTTCATTTTGGAGAAATAGTTAAGCAGCAAGACCAGGAAAGTGTTCTTACTTAAAAAAAAATGTTGTCATTTAATTTTTGAGTTGTTTTAAGAGTTGTTCTGAAGGAGTGGGGATTCAGAAGGCTCAAACAGTTGTGTTAATAGTAGTAGCAAAGCTTTCAAATGAACACTGGTTTAAGAATTTTAAGTCACTGAATTAGTTTCTAAAGTTATAAGAAGGTCATTCAAAGATAAGGGTAGTATAGGGGCACAGACATACAAGAAGAAAATTAAGATTTTTGTATCCGGAGTCTTTTTTGAATTAACAAAAAATAGAGAAATTCTTGATCAACATGAAGAGTTAAAATAACTTATGTGCCTTAATTGTTTAAATGTTTTATATTAAAGTAATTTTTAATGTGATATTCTACTAGCGTGTCCTGAATATAATCTACATTTTCTTCTGAACTATTTCAAATATTTCAAGCATTACTTTTTCATGTTAGGACTATAGTTTACCTGAAACTTAGTTTTGTGTAAGATGTGAGGAGTGGCTTTAACTACATTTTTTGTTCATTGTCATGTTGCTATTTGGAAATGCTATGGTCCATAGGCCAAATCTGGCCCACCATCTGTTTTTGTAAATCAAGTTATATAGGAGCACAGCCATATCCATTTGTTTACCTGTTGTTTAGCGGCTTTTGTGCTATGATATCCAGCTGAGTAGTTGTGACAGAGACTATATGGGCCCAAAGCCTAAAACATCACTGTCTTGTCCTTTATAGAAGTTGCTCAGCTCTTGGATTAGGACATCCTTTCCTCACTGAATGGACATGTCATGTTTGTCTCAAATAGCTTCCATGTGTTTGCTTTTGTTTTTGAGCTTTTCTAATCTGTCTCACTTGTTTAACACACTGTTTTAATTACTTTAGCTCTAAAATAAGATAATATCCAATAGGTTAAATTAGCCCTCTTACCCCTTAAAAGTTGTTCTTTTGCCTTAGTTATTCTTGGCCCTTAGATCCTCTATATGAATTTCATGATGAGTTTATTAAATACCATGCAAAATATTTTTGAAGTTTTGATAGGAATTGCTTTAAATATACAGATTAGTTTTGGAAGAATTTTCATCTTCACAGTATTTAGTCTTTCCATCCATGAGCATAGTACAACCTGATTGTTCTCATGTCTTCTAATGTTGGCTGACTTCTTTAAATGATCTGAGATGTGTTGTTTTCTCCTCTATTTCCTGAAAGAGTTTTATAGAATTGGTATTATGGCAGGTCCTCGAATAAGCTTATTTTGTTAATAACATTGATAAGGTGCCATAGCAACTTCATTCTTGTTTATATCAATTAGCCTATGGTAAAATTGTTTCATCTTTTTTGCTTAAAGTTGCAGAAGCTATTGACAATGTTAATTGAGGACTTACTGTATTTGTTTGTGTTTGATAGAATACACCTGTACACTTATCTAGTCCTGGCATTTTCTTTGTGAGTAGATTTTAATGAAATTAAGGTAGTGAAAGTAAATTTTATTTGCCTATGTCTTACCATTTCTGGTGCTCTATTTCTTCTTGTAGATCCAAGTGCTCTTAATTTTTCATCAGTCTGAAGAGCTTCTTTTAACATTGCTTATAGTGTGGCTTGTTAGTTATGGATTTTTTTTTTTCCTTTTTGCTTTGTTAACATTTTATTTAAGATATTTGCATACAGGTTAATGAGTAAGAGTTATCTGCAGTTTTTCTTCTTTTTTTCAGCTTTATTGATGTTTAATTGACAAGTAAAATTAGTATACTCAAGGAGTATAATGTGATGATTTCTTTTTTTAATTGTTGTTCAAGTATAGTTGTCTCCATTTTCCCCCCACACTTAAGTGATATAAGCAAAATGGTGGTGGATTCTGTGTGTGTATTTGCTTGAAAATGTTTTTCTTAGCTCCCATTTTTGAAAAATTTATTTTTAGACTGGATATATAATTTAGTTTTTTAGCACATTAATATTCCATTATATTCTGTCTTGTGTTGTTTTTAGTTAGATATTTGGAGTCATCCTTTGCTCTGTGGGTAATGTCTTTTTTTTCCCCCTGGTTCCTTTTGTGTTGAAAGTCTGTTGTATTGAGGCTTAATTTACACACGGTAAAATTCTTCCTTTTTAGGAATATAGTTCTATGAGTTCAAACAAATATAAAACAGCTGTGAACTACTACCATAATCAAGATATACAGTCCATCTGTAAGTCTATAAAGTTCTCTGATGCTCCTTTATCATCAATTCTCTGACACCCTACCCCTAACCTCTACCAGCCACTGATCTGATGATATCTCCATTATAAGGTTTGAATTTTGAGAGCATCTTGTTAATGGAATCCTGTACTATTTAGCCTTTTGTGTCTGGCTTCTTTCACTTAGCATAATCCATTTAAGATTAATCCATGGTGTTGCTGTATCATTGGTTTATCCCTTTTTGTGTGTGAGTAGAATTTCCTTAGACATATGTATCAAGATTTGTTTATACATTCACTAGTTAATGGACATTTGGTTGTTTCCAGATTTTAACTGTTGACAATAAAGCTACTATAAACATTTGCCTACAAACCTTTGTGTGGTCATAGATTTTTATTTTGCTGGGTGACTGATTACCTAAGAATGAAACTGCTAAGTCATGTGATAAGTATGTTTTTAACTTCATAAAATCCTGCTAAACTTTTTTCCAAAGTGGCTATTCCTTGTTTTACTATCAGCAGCATATTCTATATTCACACAGGCTCTTGGTGTTGTTACTACTTTAAAATTTAACCATTCCAGTAAGTGTGTATTGATGACTCATTGTAATTTTAATTGCATTTCTCTGATGACTAAGTAAAAATAAGTAAATAAAATCTAAAAAAAAAAAGCCAAAAAACACCCTACTGAATTGTACATTATAAAAGTGTGCATTTATGGTATGTGAACGTGTCACATACCATATATGAATATATCATATACCATATATGTGGCATATCTCAATAAACCGTTTGAAAAAAAAACGCACTACTGAATCACTTATGGGTTGTTCAAACAGCCTTATTTATAATTGCAAAAACATGGAGACTAACTCAGTGTCCTTCAGGAGAATGATTATAAAAATTGTTGTAATTTTTCAGAATGAAAAAGTGAAGAAGCTATTAAAATCATGAGTCAGAGAAATGTGTATCAGTATGATGAATCTCACAAGTATAATTTGAGGGGGAAAAAGATTACAGAGGACTCTATAATGGGTATAATACAGAATTAAAGTTTAAAAATACATAGAGTACTATATAATTTAGTAAAAATATAAAAAATGCATGGTAATCATAAACATCAGCTTCCACATAGTAATTAGTTGTAGAGATAACTTCTGGAATGTACTTGTGGCAGGGGAAGAGAGGAAGAATGTCATTAAGGAAGAATTCATAGAGTACTTAAACTATATTTAGTAGTGTGGTATTTCTTTTCTGTATGATAGGTATACAGAAGTTAGTCTTATTTTATTTTTAGGATATTTCAAATTATTTTTGTAAGAAAATATAAAGGACAGAACAAAAAGGAGGAGGAACCTGAGAGGGATAAATGAGCTAATATGTTTTTACTTACAAAAGAGCACAACATCAAGTGTAGAATTGAGGACAGATCAGAACCAAACTGAGAAAATAGTGTTGGTAGAGGACCGGTTTGCATACGTGAAATCATAATCATGTAACTTCCTTTAAAGAAGTTGTGGTTTCCTTTGGGAATACTATACCAAGCAAAAATGTAAAGCATGATAACCTGGAAGCAATTTCACTAATGTATATTTTGCAAAGTGGTGCTACTTTCAGAAGTCAAATCAATGCCATCTAGGAGATTTTTGAAATGATATAAAATAGTCTCAGAGGGAGGAAAACATGAGGACATGGATGTGAGAAAAAGCCATAAGGAGGTCTTTCTTGCATGGCATAGGAGCTCAGTTAAAAGGTAATCACTTAGTCAGGAGGTCCCCAGAGAAACGGATTACACAACTGAAAAAAGAAGGTACTTGAATGGTTTTTAGTTTAATGATAACAGACCCCATTCTGGTATCAGGAATTTGTAAAGATTTCAATTTATTCTAATTATACCATGATGCCTGTTACCTAGAAAGAGAAATTTTTGTAAAGGGAGGGCTCTATAGGGGTTGTAAGTTCAGAGGGCTAGAGCCATTTTACAAGCACTACCTACAGAAATAGATGAAAACAGGAGGCTTGAGGGACTTCCAGAAACCCAGACCTGCAGAACATGGGTATAGCTTCTTAAATTTAGAGATGTTTTCTGGTTTGGGTTGAACTGTGTCCTCCACAAAGATTTGCTCAAGTGCTGATACTAGGTACTTGTGAATGTGATCTTATTTGGAAATAAGGTCTGTGCAGATGTGACCCAAGTTAAAAATGAGATCATACTGGATTAGGGTAGGTCTTTATAAAAGAAAGAAAAAGGAGATTTAGATTTAGATACAGAGAGCAGAACATTCTGGCCCTGTGATTATGGAGGCAAAGATATGAGTTATACAGCTGCAAGCCTAATTACAGTAAGTATTATTGGCAACCACTAGAACCTAGAAGAGGGAAGTGGGGATCCTTTTCTAGACTCTCCGAAGGGAGCATGGCTCTGCTGCCACCTTGATTGCAGACTTACAGTTGCCAGAATGATGAGAGAATAAATTTCTGTTGTTTTAAACCACCCAGTTGGTGGTAATATGTCACTGCCATCCTAGGAAATGAATACATTCTACATCTTCATTACTTCTGTTAGGCACTGCCTAGTTCCCTTACAGCAATTAGAAATAATATACTTAGTTCTGGCCAAGATGGAGGCATAGGCAGACGCACTGTGTCTCTTCTCACAACCAAATTAAGGACAACAAAGATTTAGAAACAAGAAAACAACCAGATCTCAGAAAATCAAACTGTTTGGAAGTCCAACAACGATTCATCCAGACCGGTAAGAGGGGCGGAGTCACGGCAGGAAAAAGCGGAGGTGCAGACGGGCACGCAGACAGCAGCGGCTGGCAGCCCCCAGGTGCACAGGCGGTGGCTAGCAGACCCCGGACACGGGGCAGCAACTGTGCAGAACCAGTGAGGCCGCACAAGGCAGCTGGCTGACCGGGTGGTCCAGGCAAAGGGGAAGCGGTGAAAGGAACTGGAATCTGAGAGAGAGTAAAGCAACCGCCATTATCTCCTCTCAGACCCCACCCCCACATAGAGCGTCACTTCCCAGCGACCGTGCTGTCCCGCCCTGGGGAACACCTGAGGCTCCACCCCTCACTACCTAACAGCCGCGACTAGATAAAACGGAAAAAAAAAAAAAAAACCCAGAAATGGAAATGGCTCAAACCGGAGAACAAATCAAAGCCCCAGAGCCAATTTATCTAAGCGATGAAGAGATTGCCAACCTATCAGATGCACAATTCAAAACCCTGGTAATCAGGATGCTTACAGATTTGGTTGATTTTGCTCACAAATTAGATGAAAAAATGAAGGCTACAATAAGTGAAATGA